>JANRFK010002918.1:7139560-7160281 GCA_030068395.1 Apalone spinifera | reverse complement strand
GCAGGCAGCCCGGTTCTGTTCCAGCTCGTGCTGGGTCCAGGAGCTCAGCCCCTCCCCTGGACATGGGCCGCTGCCACCCTGCACTGCTGCCTCTGTATAAGAGGCAGCAGTGTGGGGTGAGTGGCAGCCAGTCCATGAGGGGAGCTGGTTTTTAAACTGGCTCTCCTCGCAGACCAGCTCCCATCTGGCACCACATGCTGCCTCTGACACAGAGGCAGCAGTGTGGAGTGGCAGGGGGCTCCTTGGGAGTGAGGCCGGAGCACACTGGCTTCTGGCCTCACCCCGGGGATTAGAGAATAGCTGAGTAACCGATAAGAATTCAGGAGGTTAATCGACTATTTGATTAATGGATATTTAATATTCCGAGCAGCAATGGGATGGAACTGGGGCAGGAGCAGGGGCTGGAAGAGGCGGGTAGGGGCAGGTCTGAGGAGAAGGGGGGGTCATCCCTGGCCTCGTACCCTTTGAGGGATGGTCCTGACTGGGACACAGGCATGGAGCAAAATCATGCTGCTCGCCAGGGTGGGTCCCACATCCAGCTTGCCAGACCTCCAGCTGCGTTTAGCTAGAGCATCCTGCTAATTCTTCCCTCTCCCGGCCACTGCCCGGCGAAGCGCCTGCTCCAGTTTCCGTGGCCGGAGCATTGCCGCCTCCCCTGCGGAAAGGCCGAGCTGTTTATTCAGAACGGGGGACCGAAAACCAGCTGTCTGGCGGGAAGGCTTCTGAAGCCTGAGGAACCGGTCCCATGGGGAGGGGCTGGTTCTGCCCTGCAGAGATGGGAGGGGGAGAGCCCAGATCCCTCCCCTCACCACGAGCCACACCTGAGCAACTAGCCTGCTAGACAAGCTGCCAACTGCAGAGCCCTGGGCCCTTTCCGAATCCAGGGAGCACCAGAAACGCCGCCTCACCCGCACGGGCCAACCACCTCCCCCTCCTTTTCCATGCCAGGCCAGGCGCCTGCTCCCCTTCAGCAGGGCCAAGCAGCAGGAGACGGAAGGCAAAAACCAGCCCTGTGGTAACACGGCAACCCCAGCCAGCCCAGCCAGGGAACGGCCACTCGGTCCTGTCACTGCCCTGGTGGACTCGGCTGCGGGGAAGAGCCGGGCGGGCTCCCTGGGCGTGTGCCCATGGCAAGCGGCAGGCAGCCGGCCGGCGCTGAAGAGGCTCGGAAGGGGCTCTGTAGAAAGCAGAACGGGAAGGTGCACCCTGAGAGATCCTCCAGGAAGGAGGAGCCGGTCACTTCCACAGGACACAGAGCAGCCAGGCAGCGGAGGTCGGCAGCGATCACACTGCTCCTGCCGTTGCAAGGCAAGCCTCCCCAGATCCACATCCCTGTGCCAAAGGCTTTGGCAGGCTTCACGTCCACCCAGTGCACCCGCCACAACTGGGGTGCTGCGCCTCCCCTGCGGCAGCGTGGGCCCTGATCGTTCGCCTTCCTGCACAGCACCTCTCAAAGGAGGGCTCTGCGGGGGCGGTGCCTTTGGTGCTTTGTACTGCTGAGTAAGAGCAGTCCCGCATTTCTAGCCCTCAGCTTTGCAGCACACTCTCAGCCTATTTACAGGCCCATGGCCCCTGCCCACGCAGCAGCTGAGCACAGCTGAGCTGGAACCCAGCACATTTAAGAGATGCTGATTTCACTCCAAGATTAGCATCCTTGTTGCCACAGACACAGACCTTCATAGACAGGTGTAAGAGCTCCTGGCTATCCAGCAATATACCCTGTCTGAAGGGATATGCCTTAGTTCTGCAGCCTGATGGTTCCCCTGAATGATCCTGGCAGACCATCATTTAGGTCTAGATCACTGTTCCCTCTCCCCCCCCCCATCCATGTGTGGGATAAATTTTGTTATGTGCACTGAGGCATGCATGAGTGTGCACCACCAGTAGAAACAAAACACCTAACTGTGGGCGGCAATTGAATCTTTCCTGCACAAGCGCTCAGCTTACAGGGAACACTGCTCCAGTCTGCATGGATGGGACTGTCAGGGATCACAAATGCCTCCTAGCGGGTTGCCAAATCCCTGGTGAGTTTTGATGCCAACACACATGGCAAACTGCTGAATGATTTCCAACTATTTGCTCCCCTTTGGTCAGTGGTACACGTCCTCTCCTTGCCTGTCCCTCCTCTCCCACGAGCAACGGGCAGGCAGCTCTCCTGCCATGACCCCCCCATTCCTGCTGAGCTCCTTCTCCCACCACAAGCCCTGCCTGCCCCCCGAGGCCGGGAGCGCACAGCCAGTCCGCGGGGGAGCTGGTGCCAGATGGGCGAGACCCAGGTGCAGAGAATAACCCTGTGCCAGCTAAGCTGGGCCTCCGAGCCCAGCCCTGGGAGAGGTTTTCCTGGACGTGGGGCTGCCTGGCTGGGCAGCAGCACAAAGTAAAGCAGGTCACCCCTTGCCCTTGTGCACGAGTTTAGCGAGGCTTGCAGTTTTGCCCTTATAGGAAAGCTCAGCAGAGTTTTCTATAGACGTTTCAATAAATCCTCCGGGGCAGGGGTGTGGGAGGAATTAGGGGCTTGGCCAAGCGCTCCAAAGCGCGCACATCCGCTCTAGTTTAAACAGTCCCAGGCAGCGTTGATCTAGCCAGACGGAGAGGTCAGAGCAGGCTGCACAGTGGCGGTAGGAAAGGAGAGAAGAGGCCGCTGCCCTGGGCAGCAAAAGGCTCGCGTCAGGGAGGAACCGTACAGCTTTACCCAAAATACAGAGTTTAAAAAAAAAAAGCTAAGTCCAGCCTCAGGAGCCTTTGGGGGGATGAGAGAGGGGAGGGAAGCGTAGCTGGGTTGCTTCATTATCAAGTCACCACGTGCGTGTCAGAGAGGCTGTTTCCTCTCTCTCTGGTTCCTCTCCAGCCCTGTTGCAGCTCTCAGAGAGGGATAGTGGCAGCACTTCCGCCATACCAGGGAATAGGGATGTAAAGGGTTAACTGGGTAGCACTGTCTTACTGGCAGGCTTACTGGGGTAACTGGTTAACCAGTGTCCAGCCTGCCCCGGCCCACCACCCGCAATGTCATGCGGTGGGCCAGTTAACTGATTAAACACATAGTTTAACCAGTTAACATTTAAAATAGGATTTTACATCCCTACCGGGGAAGATCCCAGGAACCCAGCTGCCCCCTCCCACCAGCCAGAGGGCATCAGCACTCCCAGGGATCAGTTCAGCGAGGCACGTAAAGGGGTAGGCATTGGTGAGTTCCCCACCAGCGGTCCCTGTAAGCTGTGCACTTGTGAGAAATGTCAATGCTGCCCAGCTGATTTGCAGAGCGCCCACAGCTAGATTCAGTGTTTCTAATGGTGGTGCACATTTGCACATGCCTCGGGGAACAGTCAAAAAAAATGATTCCGCACATGGATGGAAAAGAGTAGAGAGAACACTGGCCCTGTGTGCTCCAGATGACAAGCCCTCCCGAAAGGCTAACAGCCTCATCCCCAGGGGGATGCCTGCCCCACGGGGTGGGTGGGTGGTGTCCATTGGCTGCACACAGAGACTCGCCTGTGCAAGCTGGAATCTGGCCAGCTTCCTCAAAACAGCAGTGAAGATGCGGCGGCACAGGCAGCATAAGCTCACTTGACACCTGTCCCCTCCCCCAGGCCAGCACTCACCCCCACACGGTAGCCTGCACTACCCCTCTGCACCGCTCGCTACAGCGCAGCTGGGTGCAGCACCACTGCAGAGGCTGCGGAGAAGGCTGTAACTTCCCACCACTCCACTGACTCACCAACCCAGAGTCTAAGCAGGGGTCTAAGTCAGTGCAACTCGCACGCCACGGCTGAGCGAGCAAAACCCAGCCACACCCAGCCGGCTCCCCTCCCCGCCGCCCCCTCTGGCCTCTGCTGCCCTGCAAGGGAGGAACACCGGGGCCTCGCAAGCGGCTCCACGCACCACAGTGACGGCGTCGTTCAGCAGGGATTCCCCGAACACCAGGATGTGCAGGAGCTCGTTGATGTGGATCTCCTCGAAGACGGCCAGCACGGCCACGGGGTCCACCGCCGAGATGATGCTGCCGAAGAGCAGGTTGGCCAGCAGGCCGATGTGATTCAGGCCGGTGCCGCTGATCTGGCACACGGCATACATCAGCCCGCCCAGGAAAAAGGCATTCCAGAGCGTCCCCACCACGGCGAAGATCAGGATGGTCCCCAGGTTCTCCGTGAACTGGCGCAGGGGCAGGAAGTAGCCGGCATCCAAGATGATGGGTGGGAGGAGGAAGAGGAAGAAGATGTCGGACTTCAGGATCGGGGGGCTCTCCCCCACGCCCTTGATGAGCCCCCCAACCAGCAGCCCCACCACGATGAGCAGGCAGCTCTCCGGCACGATGTTGGACACGGAGGGAATAACGTGGAAACCTAGGTGAGAAAAGACAACCGCAGCCACATTAGAACAGGCAGCCCTCCCCGTGGCAACGGGCACCAAGCAAGTGACATACACAATACAGAAAGAGTGGCCTTGTCATTAAGGCACTGGCCTGGCACCTAGGAGACCTGGAGTCTATAATCTGCTCTGCCACCGATTGTGTGGCCTTGGGCATGTCACTTCATCACTGTGCCTCAGCTGTAATGAGGGGTATTAGCACTGCCCTCCCTTGCAACTGCAGACAAATGCATGTGACCAGCTCCGATAGGAGTGTGATGAACTAAGATGACACAGCTGATCAATGCTGCTCACTTCCAGGCCCGGGAACAAAAGGGTCTATGAACTTCCCCAGGCAGTAGCTGCCACCTGTTAATGGCGTGGCTTTGCGGCCACCCCAGCACTGCCCCTTCCGGAGGGCTCAAGCTGCTGACTGCTACAGTTCTGCTCATCAGACCTACAACGCCTATACCCAAACATGCCTTCTATGTACCCTGGCGGGGAGAAGGCTGCCATCACAACGCTGCTACAAAGGACACAAGGCCAGCCCAAGCTGGGTTTTGCAACCCATCTGTAACAGGAGGATCGCTTGGCACAAAGAGCTAGGCCACACCCTCTCAGGGACCAGGGTCACGCCTGCTGCAGGAGCAGAGTTAGGGTCTTGGGACCTTGCTCTTAGCTTAGGGCATGGGGGTGGGGCCAGGAGCACAGCATGCAAGCTCACTGTATACTAGACTCAGCACCCACAGAGCTCCCTTCCCCGGGTGCGAGAATTGTTCACACCAGCTCCGGCCCTTGCGCCACAAGCATTTGACAATCCTCCTTAAACCACCAGTTCAACCCATTCCCCCAACTCTGGTGTAACGCCTTGGATTTTATTCAGTGCCTTATTTAAGACGGGGGTAGCATATGTGCCTCACCAGTTTCCTGTCGCGGGGGGATTTAAATGAGAAATCCCATGCTTTTGTTAGCAGTTGGACTAGTTCGTTCTTGAGTTTCTTCCGCCCTCACGGCTGTACCATCTGTTCGTGGTGCTGTGGCGAACAGGAAGCCTTCCCCAAGTGAGAGAAGGGAACTAAGTTACCAAATTGTCACGCCTACGCTTTTCTGTGTGGATTATAAGCTTTGGGAGAAGGGACATCTTTTTGTTCGGTCTCTGTCCAGAATCTAGCACACTGGGGTCCTGGCCCAGGACTGTGGCTTCTAGGCACTACAAATAAATAGATACAGAAGAAGCTGCAGCCCTTACGGCTGCAAAGATAAATTCCCAAATGAGAACCAATTCAGCATGTGCAGAGACACCGCCCCAGGGATTCTGGTGCTGCCCAGCCCTTCACCGCCAGCCTGCTTGAGGAAAGCTAACAAGGCTCTGGTCAGTTTCCTGCTATCCAGAACCCAGCCGGCAGGTCCTGAAGGAATAAGAATCGGGTTTGGTTTTCTTGAGGATTGACTGGAGAAATGAAGGTAGTGGCACCAATGAGCCTGGGGCTTACCATGGGGAAGGATGAACCCCCCTCTGGACCGCCCCACATCAACAAACGTTTATTTAAAAAAAAAAAAAAAACAACCAGCATCCTGCAGGACACAGGCACCTTTTGGGCTAAAGGGCCCTACAGGGCTGGGGGGACAAAAGAAAAAACACGTACCGGTGGCTAGGGAGACAAAATTTATCAGTCACCTACCAGCCAGAGATGGCCAGGAGAGCTGGAACCCTAGGGCAGACTCCTGCCAGGGATCTCAAGCCCCTTCTTTTCTCCAGGAGCTTAGGGGGAATGGAGCAGCTCAGCAGAGCGTCATTGCTAGAACTTAACGGGGATCCTGATTTGCCCTCTCCACCCCAAGCTTCGGGTTTAGTTCTCTGGCTAGCAGAGTGCTGGCAGGCTTTTCAAGGCACTAATTAAGGAAGCGGAGAGACCGGTAACATGTTAAGGCTGCCTTAGGGAGGGACACAAAACCCAACCCCCTTCTATCTCAGTAGGTGCCATAGCTGCAAGGTAAATGAGCGAGCCAGTAACTGAAGCTCAGGGAAGAGGCCATCTGCAGCTTACGCATGAGGCAGAGGGGACTTCCTGCCTTCCAAGCTAATGGGGCAACGCCAGCACCTGGCAGCAGGAGCAAACAGATCTGGGTGGCAAGAGCCTAGTTCAGCAGGGAATGCAGAGCCTCTGCTCTGCAGGGACAGCCTGCTGCTTGCCCCCGATTTCATGGCTGGGGCAGCACAGCATAAATCTGAGTGCAGGCTTCGGGTCAGGCAGTGAGTCAGCAGTTTGCTCTGATTGCTAGACTAGACCATGTACTCCCCGGGGGGCAGGATTTGCAACGAACGGGTCTGAAGGACAGAAACGGCAGTTTTCTGTCGCCTTCCAATTGCGGCTCCTCCCTGCGCACAAGAGGTGGATGTGGGCTCGGGGGTTCTTAATTTCCATCCCCACCACGTGAAGCTAGCCAGCCGGGGGTCGGGCTCCTGGCTGAACGTGACTCTGCAAAGCTCCAATGGCAGAAGTGGCCTTTCCCGGCCTCGGCTCATACAGCTACGCCAAGGGGAGAAGGAAAAAAAAAAAAGCTTCGTGCCCCTGCCGGTCTGAACCAGACTGACCGCATAGGCCACCTGGCTGCTCTGAGGGGAGGGGCTCCTGTCCACCCCCACTTAGTAGGCCATACTCTGAGGAAGCAGGAGTAGCACACTGGTGACTCTTTTGGGGGAGAAGGTCCACAGACACTAGCACCAAACAACTTTTTTTTTTTTTTAAAGGGGTGAACATTAGTGCTGGGAGAAGAAGCAGGGAGGACAACCCCCTAAGAACAGAACAGCCAAGGCAAAAGGCTGCAGCCGTGCAAACCTCTTTCCCATGAGCCCCAAGCAAGAGAACCACCCGTCTGAGCGGAGAGGTCAGCCCAAGTTACAGGACACATGGCTTTTCGGGCTAGTCCACTTCCGTTGCCACTACCAGATCTAGCAACAGCTCTCCCTTTCCACGCCGCGTAGGGGGACGGTGCTCCTTAATACCCGGGTCTGTTTCCTAGGGGATGGGTCTTTAGGCCCAGGGTTGAGACGGTTCCTACTTTCAGCACATGGGACCATGGTGCCATCTAATACATTGTTTCTCAACCCTTTTTGAGAGCAAGGAGCAGCTGGCTGCCTTCCTAAAGTGTGTCAGGTAAGTCTCGGGGACCAACAAGGAGGCTGCCGGCGTGGGGCTCCTGCCTGGCTGTTGAGCAACGCTGATCTAGTGCATGTCAGCCCACGCCAGCTCAGGCCGTAAGCTCCATGCACCGCAAGAAACTGCAGTGAGTCAGTCAGTTGCCATTTGCTAAATATGTCAAAGTACTGAATAACAGCCTCTCCCCCCCCCCCCCCCCCCCCCCCCCCCCCCCCACTGCAGTCAGTCTCTCTTGGTCCGGATAGCTCTCAGGGTTCCATTACTATGGAACAGCCACATGGCAGCGCGAATTAAACAGGTTGAGCCTTTTTGTGAAGCCCTAAAAATAAATGTACATGGGCTGCACGTTAATTATGCCTTTGATCTTGCTGAATTCCTACATATTCACTCCCCACCTCCTCTCTCAAAGAGCACATGAACGTGGATTTCTACCAGGCGACTGCTGTGATTTCAGAGAGACAATTACCAGCCTCGGCCCACCAATGACAGACAAGTGTGGGGAGTAAAACTAGACAGTAATGGCAGCAGCGTACCCCTTGCTGGGATGAGAAAGGGGAGGCAAGCAAGTGAGTGGGAAAGAATGGTCCTTGCAGTGCAGGCTGGGGGCACACAAGCAAGGATGAGGTTCTCAAGACAGCAAACGTCTAACCTCAGCTCCGACACCGCCTTTCCATGAGACCCTGGGCAAGTCACATGTCTGTGTGTGTCCATCCACCACCAATCTGTAAAGTGCGGTATCACGTTTCCCTCGCTGGAGCTTCCAAGTGAACTTGCGGGGGTCGAGGATTTATTCCAGAGGAACTCTACAGAGGCAATTTGCTCCTTGGGGGTGAAGCACACAGATTAGCAGGGCAAGGCAGCGGGCCGGTCCCGTTTACCCCTCGTTCATTCAGTGAAGGCATCGCGGTGCCTTGTGGGCAGGCGGTGCCAGTTGGCTTTCTGATCATTAGCCCACGCATGAGATTTGCCACCCGCTGCAAGGCAGAGGCTAATCCAACATTCCAACCACAGGGGCAGGCTTTAGAAAAAGCTGACGGCAGCCCCAGCTCCCAGCGGGGTGAGGACGACTCAGGAGACAGTTATTTACATCCTTCCTGCATTAAGTGAAGCAGGCACGGGCCACCGGAGCAAAGGTTCCCCAGAGCCCATTCACATCACACCTTCTCATTGCTGTTACCCAGGGAACCTTCCCCCGCCTTTTTAGAGGCTCCCACCTTCTCACATGCTCAACCTGTTGTATCTTGTGGATGGGTGCTTGATACAGCTGCCCATAGAAGGGACATAGGCCACTAACTCAGCTCAGCTCATTCTCCAAGGGCCTTGTGGAAGAGGCAGACGTTGTGCCTCCGAAGGCAAAGCCTGCTCTGCTACCAACAGCCCTAGGATCCCAAGCAAGCCTCTTCAGGACTGCTCCCTGCAGACTGACAGGAGCTTAGCATCGCACACGTGGCCTGGTAGTTTTCACACAGGAGATGCACAGATGGCTCGAGTCCGCTCGCCTGCTGAAGGTGTTGCACAAGGGCTATTCGAGCGATTTCTCGCCCCCTCCGGACAAAGCCCGGCATGGGTTCACTCAGATCAACACTAGGTTTTGCTGCTGGCCAGCGGTTCCACACGGATCGTACGTTCCTCACTTCTTGCCCGAACGGGTTGTGTTGCGTGCTCTTCGGCACCTGCTGCGTTTGAGCCTGGCAAAGCGATTCCTGTCTATAGGGGGCGAGGGGGTGGGCAGTGTTCTACAACCCTCCAGGATGGGAGGTGCTACGGGCGCACACAATGGGGGGGAAAAGAAAAGGACATGGAGCTAGCTATAAAATGCCACGTGAACGAAGTCAAGTCAGGGCTCAGGTTATTTTAAACAAATTTAATACTTGGGCCAGGTTCATGCTGACCTCAAGCAAATCACCCATGGATAGTCAGCATGCAGAAGCAGGAGTATCTAGCTCAGGTAAAATATTAATTACGTGCATTGCTTAATTTGTAAGGAGATGTGCCAGGGCTCAGGACTTGTTTTTACTTTCATAACGGATGCCGCAAACCCAGAGGGGGCTGGGGCTCAGTCTGGGCACAAATTCGGCACCAATTATTTGTACTGTGGGAGCCCCAGCAATGGGCCACGGGCCCATGAGGATGATAGGCACTGTACAAATAGAACAGAAGCTGGCTCAAGCCCCAAAGAAATGACATTCCATGAATGCAACTGACCCAGGAGACTTTCACGGCTCCTTGATTTCCTGATTTCAGCAGCAACTCATTTTTCACTGCAGTACGGGGCAAAACACACAGATTTTTTTTTTTTTTAATATAAAGTCCCCATAGGAAAAACCCCAGCTGGGAAGGATCTCAGGCAGAGCAGGGTTACAACGTGACTCATACTGGATGCCTGAGAAGAGTAAACAGCCTTCCTGTGCTAATGAGCTAAGAGCACTAAGCAGCAAGCCAGCTTACACAGTAGCGTGCGGGGCTCATTTAGGCTGCTGGCAGCATGCTGGGGAGGGAGAAGGAATTCTCTGGAGCTAATGCCTTTTGCTTATCAGACAAGTCAATGGCCATAAAAACTATCAAATGCAAGAAAGCTGAATCGACACTGGTGCTGAGAAATCAAACAATCAAGGAAAAGGAAATCCACAAGATAAGAGTTTCTATTAAAACATTGGCTTGGCCATGTCACATCCTGGGTTTGTTCTGGCACAACTGGGCCAAACAGTAAGTAGTTCCAGGTACATTTAAGGAGACAGACGTAGAAACTATTATCCATAGTGTGGTCAAGTTTGGGTTAAGACTGACACAACGTTTTCAAGTTCTTGACCGGAGCTCTCACCATTCACTCCAGGGAAATTTAATGCAGCATAATCTCCTCTTGCCCTTAAATGCCTCACATCTAAAATGTATGTCTTAAGCAATTCAGGATGTCTCCCTCAGAGGCTGTACCGTCACTGCAAAAAAGGGGGGGAGGGAGGGAGGGATTTTACACTGTGATTGAGAGCTCTCTTTAGCTGCCAGAGTGAAACCTCAGTGGAGGCAAGGGGCAGGGTGTTTTAACCTCAATGCGGTCAACCCTATGCTCTCAGAAGAGTGGCTCCTGCTTGCGTTTAACTAGTCAAAGTAATAATCATTTACACAGAGAGTGCGCTAATTCCGGGTAGGAGCAATCCTCCACTTGCAATGAAGACATAGGCTAGAGACCACGGCCTTAGGCTTTTTAAGCACAAGATCACTTTTTGAATTTAAGTGCAATCCAGGATTGACCTCAAACCCAAATACCCTTGCCCTACTCCTTCCTGTCCCTTCTGTGAGGCCCTGCCCCTGCTCACTCCATCCTCCCTTCCCCATCTTCCCTCCCTTTCACCAGGCAGGGGCAGATGGTTGGGGCGCAGGCTCTGGTGTTGGGCTAAGGGATTTGGAGTGTGAGGGGGCTCTGAGCTGAGCCTAGGGCCCACAAAACATTGTGTACTATTGCCCGTGCGTGCGGTTGCCATATTCCGCTGGTTTCCATCTGTGTCGTTTTTCGCCTACAGGTATTACTAAGTGACAGGCACGTAAAGCCAGGGCACGTGAAGTGAGGTGCAGGCTGATCACCAACAACCTTGACTGTGGACTCTGTGTGAGCTCTCTGCATCCAAAGTGCTGCTACGGTTCCATCGGCCCATCCTGTAAATTCTAGGTATACAAGTTAGGAAGCATGTAATTCGGTAATCACGTAGCTGACAATTGTCGGTTACATGATGAACCAATAAGCGTCTCTGCATTTAAGCGCGCTGAGCAGCAGCAGGCAGGCACGCTGTCTCAGTCCTGGCTCACACCAGGTCCTGGCAGCTACCAGTAACGTTAACCGAGAAGCATCGCGGTTCATCGTTTAACTGGAGTCACTATTACATAAATAAATATAAATAATAAATAAATAAATAAATAAATAATAATGGAGATTGCCTATCTCCTAGAACTGGAAGGGACCTCGAAAGGTCATCGAGTCCAGTCCCCTGCCTTCACAGCAGGACCAAGTACCATCCCTTACAATCCCTAGTGCAAGCGCAGTTAGCAAGACTGCCTCGGATAGGACACATTCCTGTGGCCCGCTGAGATGGAGGGCCACTCATGCTGCCCACTCACTAGCCTCGCTTACTCATCGCTGACTGTGAGCATGCCACTGGCGGGCTCGATAGAACCACTTCTGTTTGCACATCCAGGCACTCCATTTGAAATGCTTATGGCTAAGGTCTTGCATCTACATCTGATCACAAGTAGGCAAACTAGTAGCGAGAAACCCTTGGGTATGACCCACCACAGGCCTGGAGCTTAGCTCCCTGCTAATGTGCTTTGACATCTGCAGGTGAAGTGCTGAATAAATATGAATAAAGTAACTTTTCAGAGAGCCTGCTCTCTTTTTTGCTTTGATTGCATGGGGCGTTTTCCTTCTGGCACTGAGAATTAGGTTAAACAAGCAGCACCCCATGCCTGCAGCTAGCCACGTCAGCTTAATGCAGCCGCTTCATGTCGGCAAGCCCGCAGTCAGAGAGGCACTTTCCTTACTCGTTAAGGACTCTGAAAACTGCTATGCTGACTTTCCTCAAACCTGCTAAGAAGTCACATTCAGGCAGAGTCCTAACCGGGGAAGGGAAAGTCCTGGGTGACAAGAGAAGAAATGGGGCTGAAGAATGAAAAACACATCTCCTGCTTTTTAGTCACCGTTAAAACCCATGGACGCCATCATGCCCGATGGCTGGAAGAGAGGGGTGGGCCACAGGAGGGGAGTTTTTAAACTAGAGCTAACATTTGTAGCGAAGACAGAAGTGCTATCAAGGCTTGGTGGAATTTATTTTTGATCAGGAGATCTCAAAGCGCTCTAGAACCTTTAAGCTGTGCCACGCCCTTATGGGATACAGAGGTGCTGAGATCTCAGTTCTACAGATGGGAAACTTAGGGCTGACTTCTGAATTCAGTAGAAGACCTTTATGGACCCAGCCTGGGTGACTTGCCCAAGGTCACATAAGAAGTCTACGCAACAGGGAATTGAACCCAGACCTCCACAGTCCAGGCCTAAGCACTGGGCTAGGCTCTCTTCCTATCTCTGGCCAAAACACCCATCTGGCCCACCAAGCCTCTGGATCTGGCCCTCAGAGGCAGCAGAGAGCCTGCAACAGACTCCCCTGCTTGCACCGCCCCCGCACACTGCTCAGAAAAGCATCTGTGGGGCCATTTGTGTTTCATAAACTGTGAGCAGGGGGGAGAGAAGAGAGTGGTGCTTCATGGCTGCTCCTGCTCCCAGCCCAATCTCATTAACCAGTTTTACACAAAGCACCACTCCACCCTCCTCTCAGGCTCTGATTCACAGAGCACATGGCCCTGCAGCCTGAGAAATGTGCTGGGCTGCTGGCTAGGAGTCTCACAGGTAAGTCTCCTGGCCAAAGCCTGCCTCTGGCACCCCAGATCCTCCCTTCTCCAACCCTCTGCCCCTCCCTCCGCACTCCTACTAACCTATTCCACATAAGCCAAACCCTCTGCCCTCCTCCCAGACTCTGCACCCCAATCACAACGCCCTCATGCCTTAAGTCACAACCAAAACCCCTGCACCCCAATGCTATGCCCCAGGCCTCAACTGCCTCCTTCACCCACACCTCACAGGCCCTCCTGCACCCCAATCCCTTACCCCGGGGAGGGCAAAGGGGCCTCCACAGGCTGGATCCAGCCCACTAAGATGGTTGATCCGGCCCACATCTGCCCTGCCCCCAGGCCAATCTAGACCTGGGGACAGGGGCGTGAGAAGTTGTCTCCCCTGGACTGTTCAAAACAGCTGACAGATCTCTCTAGGTGCCATGAGCCCCAATCAGGGTCTGTGGGCAGGGGAACACAGGAAGCCTTCTGGCCCTGCCCCCTCTGCCTGAGGCCCCATCCCTTCCGGGGCAGCCTGCAGCCACTCCAGAAGTTTGTGAAGTGGCCCCTTTTCAAAAATTATTGCCCACCCCTGCTCTAGCTGCAGGCTGGTTGCACATTGCTGCCCTCGGAAGGGTGGTCTGGAGGACAATCTTAATAGATACCCCTACCCTGTCCATGGATCATTTCTCTCCTCTCCCCTCCCCCATCCACTGATGCATGAACAATTTGTCAGATCACAATCCCGATGCGGTGGCTAACAGGACATACGATAGCTCTTGGGGCACTTGCAGCGACAGCCTAGATTACAGCTACTCATTTAATCTAAAGTGCCCTGGGACCGGTCAGATTTGGCAACAAACTGAGCAGGAAGAAGCTGCAAAATGGGACTGGAAAAGAAAGAAGCTAGATAGTAGGGCTGGAGCAGGAAAAGCTCCCCCAGTCAGAGAAACGTCTAGATTGCCGACCTGAACTTCCGAAGCAGCTCTGCTGGAACTCCAGCAGGCAGCTCACTAACAGTAACATATTGTGCCTTGAATTCCAGTGTGTTTGCCTGCTAAATTAGCGAGGGTCCATTGAGGAACCAGGTCATCTAGCACTGAAATGGGATCACCTCTGGAAAATGGCAGCAGCGCTGCATGGATATGGAGAAAAAGGTAGACAGAGTGGGTGTCTGTCTGCTCTATCCTAGTGCTATACCAGGACGAGCCCAATGGAACGGGAAGGCAGAAAGTTTAACTAATAAACGCAAAACCTCTTTGTTTTACATGTTGCACAATTAGCCCGGAGAACCTCTCAGCCGCAAAATCTGACTGAGGTTAACAGCGTGGCAGGATTCAAGAGAGGATTGCTCACAAGTCTATTCTTAAAAAACACCCAATTATGTCAGAGTATAAAGACATAGTGGGCTGGAACGAGTCACTAACTGCCTGCGGTTCAGATTTCGTCTCATGGCAAGTGACAGATTGTGTCTTTTGGCTAAGGATGTTAGATATCAAGTAATTGAATCGTTGTGGGTAAGGATGTGAACGATTCAATTACTGGATATTTGTAACTGCAGCAAATATCAGCAGTTACACGATTATTCGATAGTCCCCGGGGGTTGGGGTCGGCAGCCAGTACGCTCCTGGCTCCACTCCTGGGGAGCATCCTGCCACCCTGCGTTCCTGCCAGCTCCCTGCAAGCGCCGGCAGAGCTGACCCCACCCTGGCACTGCTGCCTCTCTATCAAAGGCAGCAGTGGGTGGAGGGGAGCAGGGGGGGAGAAGGCAGGTGGCTCTGTGGTATCCAGAAGTACATGTGGGGAACTAGCTTAAAAGCTGGTTCCCCACAGACACCAGCTCCCGCCTCCCGCCCCCACCCTTGCTGCCTCTGTATCAGAGGGGGGAGGGGGAGGAGAGAGAAGAGAAGAGAGATGCGCATGTAGTCAACAGGATTAACCCAGGCTTATTGGTTAACTGTCTTGTCGACTACACGCTGACATCCCTACTATGGTGGTTTTCTTCTACCTTCCTCTGCAATAGCTGGTACTGGCCACGGTCAGAAAGTAGGACAGTGCACTAGACGAGAGGGACTATGGCCTGGTTCCTAAACACCCGCCAAAGGCTGCTGTGTCCAGGTGAAGCTGCGCAGGAATTCTAGGCAGACAGAATGCGTACACCAGGATTTGGCCCAGACCCCATAGTTAAAAATCTTGTGAATCAGAGGAGGGATGAAGAAATGCAGGAGGAAAACATACTTCCCATATTCACTCTGTTTTTGCTCGATTCAAGTCCTGTAAAACCAATATCATGAAATAAAGCAGAGGGACGGGAGGGGCCACAGCATGCCAAGTTCCCATGACAACATTTGCATTTACATGGGTCGCTGCTCAATGGCACCGGAATGGAGCCGGAGCCCCAACGGCTCTCTACACGGGGAAGAATGATTGCCAGCAAGACAGCTCATGCTCTGCACAGGCCACTGCCCCAGCACCGTGAGGATCCTGCAAATCAGATCGCTTTGTCGTCCGCCATCCACACCCGGTAGCAATGGGGCTTCAGTCAGGCACACAGCCTCAGCCCTGGCGTTTCAGAGAACCTACAAACTCCAGCCAAGCCCATGGGTACGTCTCAGGTACAACCTGCGATGTACCTTGGAGCCTTCCCTTTTCTGCCTCAGGCTCCCAAGTGTGCGGACGACAATGCAGGAGGACAGTGGCCTGGGTTTTACTAACACACTGTCCTACTGTCAGCTACACAGGAAAGGAGGTATTCCCAGCAGCTAAGGGCGAGCTGTTTGGATGCTTAAGAGCTTCCTTAGGTATCATCTGCCCCAGCTCTGCTAAGGAGCATCCTCCAACTAAGAGCAAATACTGGGAACAAGGGAGAAAGATCCACAAGGAGAGCAGGGCTTGATCCTGCTCCCCCTGGAGTCAAGGAGGGCTATGGTACTACATGCCTGTCGTAATAGAGCAGACTCCTACCCAGCTCAGCCCTGGGCAGAGGATGGATGGCCATGGGAATCTCACTCCAGTTTTCTGAGTGGAATTTCACTCCAGTTTTCTGAGTGAGGGATATTCCAGACCAGAAGCCTCACTTCACCAGAGCTCTATGATGCCATGGGGAGAGGGGAAGGGGCAGCAGTTTTCCACTGTTTAACACCCTCCTTTCCCACACTCAGCATCCCGTCTGCACTACAGTCAAGTGTGGGAGGGGAGAGGACGTGAAAGCTTCAGTCTTTAAGGTGTTTATCCTCCCAACACTCCTGTGAGATATTACTGCCCTCGACCATGGAGCAAAGTCACCGACTGAAATGTGGAGAAATCCTTCCTCTTGAACGGAATTCTGGATGTCTAACTACAGCCTGAGCTTGGAACAGTCTCTCTTGCCTTCTCCAGCCAGCCACCATCAACGTTAGCATCTCTAAAAATTCAGTGCCCTTAAGAACAAACCCCACCCTATTGCCTCTTCACACACACACACACACACACACACACACACACACACCCCCCTAACAGTCCCCTTTTCCCACACACACCACGGACAGGGGCTGCTGCAACCTTCTGTATCAGAGACAGCAGCATGAGGCAACAGGTAGCCCATCCGCAAGGGGAGCTGGTTTTTAAAGTGGCTCCCCTCGCAGACCAGCTCCCACCTGGCACCCCATGCTCCTGCCTCTGATACAGAGGCTGCAGCGCGGAGTGGCAGGGGGCTCCTCAGGAGTGGGGCCAGAGTACACTGGCTTCCAACCCCACTCCTGGGGACTATAGAAGAGTCGAGTAACTGATAAGAATTCATGAGGCTAATTGACTATTCAACTAACCGATATTTAACATCCCTCATCCACAGTCCCCTGATGGGAGGTTAGTCTGGGCGCAGTTAAGAGAGACACACTGTTCCCTCCTTCCAGCCTATGCATCAGCTGGCTGAGCAGCAAGCACAGAATGAAGAGCAAAAAGTTTAAGTCTGCAGCAAAACTGCAGATCCCAGGGCAGTTCGGCTACTGCCCAGGCAGGGATGCTCCGGACAGAGCTGTGTGGCTCCCACTTCCCTGCAGCTACACCATGGAACTAGACCCATCCCTGTTCCATACACAGCACGGGGGCGGGGAGGGAGGGACACATGAACAGTGGGAAAATAGATTAACACAGGAGGGGAGCGGAGCATGCTCAGTGGGGGCTGCCCTTGTGAAGGACACTGCAGATTGTCTTGCTGGAGTAAGACAGCTGCACACACCTCAGGACGTGGTGCAACACAGGAGTTTTCACACTGGGGCTGCTTTAACTCTTTCGGAGGCTGCAGCTGGGCAGGTCAACACCAAAGAGGCATCAGCAAAAGACGCTGAACAAGGATGATGCTCTTCCAAGACTCGACAGAGCATATAAGAGCTGAAACAGAGGCCTTTCAGCAGCCAGACAAGACACCCTCCCCCGTGTATTTACAGTTTTCAGAGGGACTGACAGGTTCTTGCTCCCCTATATAAAAAGGATCAGCCCAGTTATACCACTGGCTGCTTTGCTAGAGAAGCCAGAGTTACTCGAGGCGGATAAATTGTGATCTAGTCATTAGGTGCCCACGGCCGCTTAACAGGGAAACAAGCATGAGCCCCTCGTAATACAGTTATCCCGATCTAGCATGGTACTGATATGGCCCATCCCTGTTGCCATAGTACCCTGCTACACCCACCACCTACGCATCCCGGCATCTTCTCCCTTATCTGTCAGTTGGCCCTTTGAAAACCACCGTATTGCGCACCCATGTAAACGTTCACGGCTCTTTCGTTGGCCCCTTACCACTGCTATACTAGCGTCATGAAAGGGGCCTGTTCCCCAATAAGCTAACCAGTGCATCTGTTTCCCCTCACTGCTTGCCAACTGGTATCTCTGGGCCTCGCATCAGGCAACACAAATTTCCATTAGGCTGAAGCTACAAACTTAAAAAGCAGAAGGACAGAAGGGGGGGGAGGAGAGAGAGCTACTGCTAGATTGGCATCTTCTTTGTCTGAACTGACTAGCTGAGTACAAGCTGTCTGTGCTAGGCAGGACAGACAAGCCCTCTTCACGATTAAGCAGGATGACTCCTCCAATCTGTCCACCATTTCTTTACACTTATTGAGCAGCGTGTACGACAGGGAGGGAACATTGGCAAGTGGAGGACAGGTCTAGGAGTCAGACTCCCCCCCAGCACCATGCCCAGCTCCACCACTGACTGACAGTTTCTAAGGGCACAGCAACTTCACTTCTGTTTCCCCATCTGCAACCGTAAGAACACTGCCACCTTCAAGAGCTGCGAGGCATAATCAGTGTTTACGAGAGCCTCGAGAGCCACAGAAACGCCAGAGCTTACTCTTAATTAGAATCCTGTGTTTCAATGCAGTTTGCAGTGTAGGCTTGTGAGATAAGCGTCTGGGACGAATCCACTCGCTCTTGACTAGCATCAGATCATCAAGCAGCGGGGGACAAGCAGAGAAATCCCATCCCCCAACTGCCTCCCTGTCCATTCCTAGTTAACTGCCTCCCCAACTATTTCCCCTCCTGGCTAGGTGGAAAGCTGGGCCCTACCCCCACCCTCCAGTTATTCATTTACCCAGCTACTGAGTGAGTTGCCAATGGCCTCCATGGCTCTGAACAGCAGATCCTGGAAAATCCGTAAGACGAAAGGCACCCCCTGCCCCCTTGCTAATCTTCCCTAGCTTGACCTGCTGCTTTAAAACAGGGAGGAACTAAAGCGTCTATGTTTTTTGTTAGTCTATAAAGTGCTACCAGACCATTTGGTGTTTTGTTTTTTAAACAAATGGTCTGGTAACACTTTAAAGACTAACAAAACTGGGAAGTAAATGTGGGTGGCAACCTGGGCAGCAGTGATCATGAGATAGTAGATTTCAGGATCCTGACCAAAGGAAGAAAGGAGAGCAGTAAAATACACACTCTGCACTTTGACTCCCTCACAGAGCTGATAGCATCCCAGGGGATCCTCCCTAACATGAACGGAAAGGAGTCCAGGAGAGCTGGCAGTATTTTAAAAAAGCCTTATTGAAGGCACGGGAACAAACAACGAGCAACAAGAATGATTAAAGGCCTAGAGAACATGACCTATGAAGGAAGGCTGAAAGAATTGGGTTTGTTTAGAAAACAGAAGACTGAGGGGGAACATGAGAGCCATTTTCAGGTATCTAAAAGAGCGTCATAAGGAGGAGGGAGAAAGCTGGCTCATCTTGGCCTCTGAGGATAGAGCAAGAAGCAATGGGTTTAAACTGCAGCAAGGGAGGTTTAGGTTGGACATTAGGAAAAAGTTCCTAACTGTCAGGGTGGTCAAACACTGGAATAAATTGCCCAGAGAGGTTGTGGAATCTCTGGAGATATTTAAGAGTAGGTTAGATAAATGTCTATCAGGGATGGTCTAGACAGTATTTGGTCCTGCCATGGGGGTAAGGGACTGGACTCGATGACCTCTCGAGGTCCTTTCCAGTCCTAGTATTCTAAGATTCTATGAAACCATCCCGATGCGCAGTAAGAAAAGCAAATATGGTAGGTGACCAGATTGGCTTACCAGGGAAATCCTTGGTGAGCTTAAACATAAAAAAGGAAAGCTTATAAGAAGTGGAAACTTGGACAGATGACTAGGGAGGAGTATAAATATCTTGCTCGAGAATGCAGGAAAGTAATCAGGAAGGCAAAAGCACAATTGGAATTGCAGCTAGTGAAGGGGAACAAGAAAGGTTTCTACAGGCATGTTAGCAATAAGAGGGTGATCAGAGAGAGTGTAGGGCCCTTACTGGATGAGGGAGGTAACCTAGTGACAGATGTGGGAAAAAGATGAAGCACTCAATGCTTTTTTTGCCTCTGTCTTCACAGATAAGGTCAGCTCCCAGACTACTGCACTAGGCAACATAGTACGGGAAGGAGGTGGGCAGCCCTCGGAGAAAGAACACATTAAGAACTATTTAGAAAAGCTAGACATACAAATCCATGGGTCTGGATTGAATGCATCCAAAGGTACTGAGGGAGTTGGCAAATGTCATTGCAGAGCCTTTGACCATTATCTTTGAAAACTCGTGGAGATTGGGGGAGGTCCCGGATGATTGGAAAAAGGCAAATGTAGTGTCCAGCTTCTAAAAAGGGAAGGACAATCCAGGGAACTACTGCTCAATCAGCCTTACCTTAGTCCCCCAAAAAAAATCATGGAGGGGATCCTCCAGGAATCAATTTTGAAGCACTTAGAAGAGGAGAAAGTGATTAGGAATAGCCAACATGGATTCACCCAGGGCAAGTCATGCCTGACCAATCTGATTAGCTTCTATGAGGAGGTAACGGGCTCTCTCAACATAGGGAAGTCTGTGGATGTGATATACCTTGACTTGAGCAAAGCTTTTGATACCATCTCCCACAATATTCTTGCCGACAAGTTAAGGAAGTATGGATTGACTATATGGACTGTAAGGTGGACAGAAAGCTGGCTAGATTGTCAGGCCCAATGGATAGTGATCAATGGCTCGAGGTTTGGTTGATGGTCGGTTTCAAGTGGAGTGCCCCAAGGATCAGTTCTAGGGCCAGTTTTGTTCAACATCTTTATTAATGACCTGGATGAGGCGATGGATTGCACCCTCAGCAAGTTTGGAGATGGCACTAAGCTAGGGGGAAGAGATAGATATGTTGGATGGTAGGGATAGGGTCCAGAGTGACCTAGATAAACTGGAAAATTGGGCCAAAAGAAATCTGATGAGGTTTAACAAGGACAAGTGTAGAGTCCTGCACTTGGGATAGCAGAATCCCAAGCATTTTTTACAGGCTGGGGACTGACTGGCTAAGTAGCATTTTGCAGAAAAGGACCTGGGGATTACAGTGGATGAGAAGCTGGATATGAGTC
>JANRFK010002918.1:7072469-7097532 GCA_030068395.1 Apalone spinifera | reverse complement strand
CTGTCTGTGGAGCTGGGTTGCGCTGTGCCCACAAGTGGGGGGAGGTGGGGACTGGTGAGAGGAGATGGGGTCTCCCTGGCCGGCGGCTCGCTCTGCCCCCCAGGTGTGGCAGGAAAGGGGTCTGGGCTCCCCTCGGGGGAGAGACCGCGCCACCTGCAGACTCTCTCTGGGCAGGGCAGGAGGGTGGAGCAGCGGGATACCCAGGCACCATGGCCAGGCATCGCTCTTTGCCTCCATGGCAATGAGCCACCGCCGGGCACATGCCACGGGCTAACAGAGCCGCTCGTGGACACGCAGCAAAGGGCAGCGGCGGAGGTGGCTCCAGCAGGTAAGGGCAGCTGCGGCAAGGTGAGTGGGACTGGCGCGGGGCCTATTGAAGCGCGGGGCCCGGGGCAGCCGCCCTGCTTGCCCTGCCCTGCCCTATATCTGCCGCTGTTGCCAGGTGGTTTCAACAAAAATACTGGACACACTTGACATGACATCACAATCTCCGTTACGTCTTATTTAGGAAATACCGGACATTTCTATTTTCTCAATTTGTTTCCCGAACAGAAAGCTCAAATACTGGACTGTCTGGCTCAAAACCGGACACCTGGCCACCCTAGCTAAGAAGGTGAGGCTGGTGCTGCCTAGGAAAGTACTGGAAGGGGAAGGGAGACACCAGTTTACATGGCTCCGCCCAGCGGGGCTGCCTCGTATCTGCTCTTATACACTATGACATGGGCAGCCCGCCCTCCTTTAACAAACTACAATTCCCAGCAGGCGCAGCGGCGCCCCCCTGTCCCGCCCCTTTGACGCATCTGCGGGCGGATTGGCTCAAACCGCCCAGCGGGCTGGAACTCCCTTTGGACCGCGCGTGCTGTCACTCCGAGCGCGGGCAGCAAGACGTTACGAGGCGCGGGCAAGGGGAATTCTAAGAGCGGCTCTGCGCTGTTGGCGTGGCGCACGGGTGGCTGCGCGGAAGGAGTGGTGGCGCAGTTAGCGTGGCGCAGGCGCAGTGCTCGGGGAGTTTGCTGAGCCCCAGACAGCTGGAGGAGATAAACAGGGGAGGGGGCTAGGGAGGGACCGAGCCCCGGACAGCCGAGGGCTGCGGAGCATGGCGAGGGGCTAGCGGCGGCCGGCCCCACCCCTGAGGGGTCCTCCTGTCCTGGCACGGGGGCCGGGCTGCCCCCTGCATGGATGGAGCCTCTCAACTTCCACCCGCTGCCGAGCCTGCGCTGAGGAGGCCTGACAGGTAACGGCCCCCCCCTTCCCCCTCAGTTAACGGCCCCTCCCCCCCACTGCACCCCCCCGCCGTGCCCTACAACATGACCTCCAGGTAGCTGCCCCCCCGTCCTTACGGCTCTGGCCTTGCCCCCCCCATGCCAGGTAACTGCCCCCCCCCCCGCCTGTCAGAAAACTGCCAGCCCCCCCCCCCCTGCCTGTCAGAAAACTGCCCCCGTCCCTACCCAGTAATTACCCACTTCCCCTCCCCCTCCACCCCTGGCAGGCAACTGATTTCCCCTCCCCCTTCCCGTACTTGTCTCCTTTCTCTGCTACTGCACCCAGCTCCCTCTCCTCCCCTGGTGCCGTAACTGGCCAGGTGACAGCCCTGTCCTGTTCCCACTGCACTCCCTGCCCTGTCAGGTCACCAACTCCTGGTCTGACAGGTGGCTGTTCTGTCTTTGCATCTTCGCTGCTTTATCTTCCTCCCAACAAGTAACTGCCCATTCTTTTCTCTGCTATACTCTCTGCCCTACATCTGCCAAGTAATTGCTCCTATCTGTACTGCCTCGCTTCTTTCTGCTCCTGCCCTCCAACAGGTAACTGTCCCTCTGTTTCTCCCCCTGCCTGCCCCTTTCATACCAACTGCCTATGCATGCCCCCTGGCAGTAATTGTTTATCCACTCCCTTAAGTAAGTGCTTCCCTCCCTGGCTGGTGCCCCCCATGTTTTCTCTATTCTCCCCCACTTCCTTCTTCATCCCTAACTGGCAATGTCCCTTGCCCAGACATTTCTTCCATAGCCACCTGCCCAGCTTCCTCTCCCATGACAGGTGATATGCTGCCACCCATCCTCCTGATTCCCAGCCAAGCAACTGTCATCTTCTTTATTTCTCCTTGGTGTCTGGGGTTACACCACAGACACCCAGCCCTGGATGCTTGAGTTTGAAGGCCTGTTATAGGTCTGTGTTTGTTTAAAAACAGTACTTCTCCACAAGCACTTCTCCAGCTAAGCTGATACCTGTGGAATGTCACATGCAGGATTTTAGGAGTAGAGAGTGGAACCCTACAACATGACCTGAACCCAATGGGACCCAACTGCAAGTGATGGGGGGAGGGTCAGGTGGGGAACGAACTAGACCAGGTTGGGGTTAAATTACTCTCTTCTGCCTGCTCATGAGGTCAGTGTAGTGGCAGCTGCATACACCGGTGACAGCCCTTTTGCTGTCCACCGTCCCCAGCCTGCTGTGTTAGCATGAGTGTGACAAGGAGTGGTAGTGCCTCTCCATCAGCAGTGCATAAACACAGGGGTGTGGGGATAAGGATGGTGGAAGGCAAGCATAAGGCATGCCACCACCCTCGTGGATAGCTGCCATCCTGAATCAGAGGTCAGGAAGGAATGGTGGCAAGTGTGGGTTTGGCTCACCTTTGGTAGAAAGCGTCAAGGTAGGATCAAAAAACTACTCAACTCCTTCAGGCTTGAGTTGGGCCTAAAAATTAGGCCCAAGCAGATTTCTAGTACAGAGGTTATTTTACTTATGCATTTAGCACTCCTGGGACTGCTGCTGGGACCCTGTGTCCAGGGATGTTGATCAAATAGAAAGGATTCAGCAGCATGCCACCAACATGATGAAAGGGTTGGAAAATGTAGTGATAGGCTCAAGGAGCTCAGTTTAGTTAGTTTTCACTTTGAAATGATTAAATCAGTCGATAAATACCTGCAAGTGGCTCACCTTTGTCTGCTAGATTGCATGCTCCAGAGCCAAAGGCCAGAAGGTGGAACTAGACAAATGAGATGTACATTTTGAACAGTCAGAGTAGCTGACCATTAGAGCAATTGACTAGTGGCTGTGGTAGATTCTTGGTCATTGGCAATTTTTAAACCAAGGCTGGACATTTTCTTAAAGGATACATGCTTTAGTTCAAAATAGGGATGTAAAATCCTGTTAATCGGTTAACCTGCTAAACTTACCATTTAACGGGTTAATGTAGGGGTGAGGAACCTTAGGCCCAGGGGTGAGATGCAGTCCATGATTTGCCTGGATCCAGCCCCTGAGGTTCAGGACTCCTTCCACCCCCAGCATACGGAAGCCCACATGGGCACTCCAGCCCCTGCTACCCTTTGCCCGACTGATTTTTCTGTGGGTCAGTGCCCCCCAACTCAAAAAAGGTTCATCACCCCTGGGTTAACCAGTTAAATGGAATCCCACCGACAGAGGGCCTCTCCAGTGTGGCTGGAGGCCTGGAGCTAATCCCCCACCTGTGGGCAGGGCTCCTGGTTAACTGGGTTACTAGTAAGTATTGCCCAATAATTCGCATCCCTAGTTCAAAAGGAATGACTGTTGGGGAAGTTCTATGGCCTGTGTTGGGCAGGAGGTCAGACTAGATAACCACAATGGTCCCTCCTGCCTTTAGAATTTTAAACTGTGCCTGGGGGGCGTTGCCAGACTTTTGTCGCTCCTCCTGGTGGACCCCTTTTTCTGCCAGGCAAATGAGCCGCTTGCATCTAGAGGCTCCTTATTCTCCTTCTCATCCCAAGAGGGTGATTATGACAGTTTAGGGATGACGGGCAATGGAAGGGTGCAATTTTAGAGTAAGTTTGCACTATTGTTGTATGGCTAGCTTCGTTCTGTGCGCATCAAAGCTCCCTGTGACAGAAAGCCAGGACCCCCTCCATGCTGTGAGCTGAATCTGCCAAATCTGCAGCTGCTCTCCCACCTGCCCCATCCCATGCTAACCAGCTTCTTCCTCTGGTGACTGAAGGTTTAGATAACAACTCTGTCCCTACTATCTCCTTCCCCTTGTCCCTAGGGGTTGACTCCTGCTGATTAACACCATCATACTTGGTTTCTGAGCCCCACTAGCTTTTTTTCTTATTTTTCTGAATCTCTTAAAGAGAATCTTATTGAAGAGCAATAACACTGTGGTAGCAATGGTAAAAAAGGGGGGAGTGGAACTAACAGATTAACATAGCTACCTCTCTGAAACTTGTCACCAGGCAAGGTACTGGATTTAGCCGTATAAAGTGAACATCTATGAGCTTCATGCTACTTGTGTAGCTGCAGACATCTTCCTACACCCAAATAAATTTTAGTCTTTAAGGTACCACAGGACTCCTTGGTGTGAGTGTAACTAGTGTGTTGTAGGTTTGCTGAGTAACCGTTTGCATTGGATGTAAGGATGTTAAGGACTAGTTGACTATCCGATAAGCAAATGATTATCGGATAGTCAACTACTTGATTTCCCCCTCCCCCCGCCCTTGCTCCTTCTATCAGATAGAGGCAGCAAAGGGAGGAGGGGGGAAGAAGAGGTACTTCAGAACGGCAATGCTGCACATCTGAGCCCGGGATAAGCTGTGTGGCCGCTGTCCCTTTGAAACATGGAAGTGGTGTTCAAAGGGGCAGCACCGTGGAGCCCAGTGTCAGCTGGGGACTCCCCAGCAGATCCCAGGCGCTGCGCAGCATTTCAGTGTAACCGAGGATCAGCTGGGGACTCCACAGCTGACCCTGAGTTCTGGGAAAATGCTGTGCAGAACCTGGGGTCAGCTGGGGAATCGCTAGCTGACCCTGGGCTCCATGGTGCTGCCCTTTTGAAACACCGAGACGGCGTTTCCAAGGGGCAGTTGCCACACAGGTGATCCCCGGCTCAACTGCATGGTGCTGCCCCTTTAAAATGCCGTTTGGGTGTTTCAAAGGGGCAGTGCCATGGAGCCCGGAGTCGCGCAGCATGGAGCTGGGAGTCAAAAGGGGACTCCCGAGTCCCCTGTGGCTTTGAAATGCACAAGAGCCCTCACTGGGGACTCTTGTACTGTTCAAAGCAGGCATGCCCATGTGCAGCCTGGAGTCAGCAGGATTTCCCTCTGGCCTGGGGCTGAACATGGAGTTCCGCATTCTTCCTGAGAAATTCCATCAACTACTCAACTAGTTAACCGCAAATTAACATCCTTAATTGGATGGGTGGAAAATAGGTTGTGTCTTGAGGGGGAAAGTCATGGAAGTCTTTGAGATAAATGATATTTCTGAAAGGTCCACGGCGAGGCACAGGTTGAACCTTTCTGGTCCAGGAACATCCGTCGTCCGGATTGATGTCAGTTAGCTGGATGTCTATTTATCTTGGGTGTGGTTAAGTTTCCTGTGATCCCATAAAGTTTGTTTACAGGCACCAGTCCTAGCTCTCAGTGTTCTGTGCTGTAGTTCAGCTTTAATTTACCCCTAAATGTCCTCTAACAGCCCAGTAAGCAGTGGAAATGTTGGTAATGCTGCTAGATTATATTGGTATGGAAAATTCTCTGATTTGGAACGAGTCAGGTCCCAAGGGTGCCAGACTAGAGAGGTTCAACCTGTAGAAATAAAAAAAACTTGTTTATGGTGGCTTTGAATTTAGATTTTGAGAAGGATGGATATGTCAAGAGACTTGGCATTAGCTCACTCATTTAACGATAAACTGTGATTTCCCAGATGACTCTTATTCACTTGACATTGGCGGAATTTTTTTGAAGAGTAACTGATACCAGATTTGAACTTTGAAGTGCAAAAACTGTTAACTTCAAAGAAAACTTTTGTATGCATATGTATGATACTGTATGTATAAGACCTGTCTGGGGGAGAAGAGAAGAGGGGTGAGGGGAGTGTAAGGATAATTTGGGGAAGGATCGCTAGTTAGTAGATTAAACTAAATCTATTCATATAAAAATCTGGTAGGATCCTGATGGTAGCCATGTTTGTTGTTTTTGCTGAAACGGACTAGGAATCAGGTGGCACTTTAAAAAATAATTTATTAAGGCATTAGGGCATAAGCTTTTGTGAGGTATAGCTCATTTCATCAGATGTTAAAGAGGGGAGGAAAAAAAGGATACGGGGAAAGCAGAGAGACACTTTTTTCCCAGTATGTGTCAAAGTGAGTTGTAGCTTACATAAGCTTATGCCCTAATACCTTATACATTAATTTTTAAAATGCTACCAGACTCCTTGTTTTCGGTAGGACCCTGAGATACAAAACAGATAAAGGGCTGCAGTGGTCTGCATTTTGACTGTAGTAACTTAAATCTTGCTGCTGGGAGCAGTTGGAGTTGAATGATTAGCAGGGCCACTGGGTGAAAACTAGTTTGGCGAATCTTGTAACTCTTTTGTAGAGTGCTTTGGGAGTGCCCTTCTAGGAAACTACTGCTGTCTGTGTTCCTAATGTATTGTAACTCCACAAACATTAACTGGCAGGTTGGCAAGGCCAAAGCCTGCAGAATTCAGCAGATCATTAAACTTTGGCCGCAAACTTTAAGAGTTCAAGCATTGCAAAAGTGTTGGCTGCCTTTTTAGATCTCATAGGTATACTAGGGCTGTCAAGCGATTAAAAAAATTAATTGTGATTAATTACGTGTACTGCCCCTTTGCAACGCTGTGGTGGTGTTTCAAAGGGGCAGCATTGCGGAAGCCCAGGATCAGCTGGAGTTCTCAGCTGACACCAGGCTCAGTGCAGCTGCCTCTTTGAAACTCAGCGACAGCATTTCCAATGGGCAGCCTCGGAGAGGCCCGTGGTCTGTGCAGTGCTGCCCCTCTGAAGCGCCAGAGTGGCACTTCAATGGGGCAGTGGAATGTGGAGCCTGGGATCACTGGGCACTCCAGCTGATCCCAGGCTCCTAATGCACTGCCTCTTTGAAGCGCCGGAGCAGCACTTCAGAGGGGCAGTGCAGCATTAATGCCTGCAATTGTGTTAATTTTTTTTTAATGCTTTAATCCTGCCCTGCGTTAATCACAGGCGTTAACACAGATAAATTGACAGCCCTAATGTATACCCATGCCTCCGTAAACCAGGGATTTAAAATTTTGATTATTTGACTAATCAAATAGTCGATGCAATTTGCATCAACTAGTCGATAAGGGTGCTTCTAGCTTTAAAGTGTAGCAACCGTGGGGCTGTTGCTACACTTCAAAGGTGAATGTGCTGCGGGGAGCATGAGGCCGGTGGGGGAGTCTCAAGCAGTCCCCTGCTGGCCCCATGCTCCCTGTGGTGTTTCAAAGCGACAGTGCTGCATGGAGCCCGGTATCAGATAACCCCAGGCTCCATGCAGCACTACTGTTTTGAAATGCTACATGGAGCCTGGAGCCAGCTGGGGACCCCAGGCTGCAGGTGGCGTTTCAAAGCGGCAGTGCCACATGGAGCCCAGGGTCTGGCCGAAGGCTCCATGTGGCACTAAGGCTTTGAAGCACCCTTTCCCTCTCTTTTCTCTCCCCCCTCCTGCCCATGCTGCCTCTTTCTGATAGAGGCAGCAACGGGGGGTGGGGGAGCAACTAGTTGACTAGTTGTTCACATCCCTACTGTAAACTCCACTCCAATTCATCTGAAGTGTATTTTACCCACAAAAGCTTATGTCCTAACAAACCTGTTAGTCTCTAAAGTGCCACAGGACTCTGGTTTTTTTGCAGATATAAACTAATGCAGCTACCCCTCTGAGACTTTTTAGCTCTTGTCATTTCTCCATCACCTGCACAGGATAGTTCTGTTAGTTATGGGAAAGGTGCTACAGAGGATGGGGAAGCTGGGGGATGGGGTGGGAGAGATGATGTGTAAGGATGAAATCCCATCTGCAGTATCTCCAGACTTTGTGAAACAGTGAGCAGCAGGTAACTAAAGGAAAAATCTATTCTGGATCATTGGAATTGATCATAAGGACAATTGCATGAAGTTTTGTATGGGAAATGTGCTCCAATGTGACTTTCTACCCTGGCCTATTTATATTGCTTTTTTCTTTAGTAAACAAAAGTTCTATCTTACATGTTACCAGAGGGAAGTTACCCACAGAGCAGATATTGCATTGGCTGTAATAGTGTAAGTTTATCCTTAAATGTGGCACAATAGGGAGCAATTTTCTCTTCCCCAGAGATGGCAATGCCTGTTTGAGAGGGGAGGTTCCAGATGCATTTGCTCCTTTGCCTCTCTGAGACTACCAGGTGGGGATGTCTTGCTGCTGATTTTTTCACATTGATATTCCATTAGGAACAGATCTGAAAAACACCCACTTGTTTTGCACAAACTATAGAAAAGCCAAAGGTGACTAATTTGCTATTATCACTGATTTGAATCCAGCCCAGGTCCTGGAAGCGAAAAAGCTGTTTCATTACTAATACCCCTGACCTGCTTAGTCCCCCCTATCTTGTAGAAGGAAAAGAAATCTCCTCTTTTAGAGGTGAGCGGGGGAGAAATCAGGAAACCTGAGAATATCAAAGTTTCTGATTTTTGTTTTTTCTTTTTTTTCCTGTGTCAACAAGATGCCAATACTGAACCTTAAGGTAACAAAATAACTCAATTAGTGCTTTTTTTCAGTGGAGGATGTCATATGGAGTGCAGGGAAAGAAACCCAGTGAGTGAAGTGGGATTCCTAGTAAAGAAAATGGTAGAAACTAGTTGTCCTATTAATCCAAGCCTTGTAACAGCAAATCAGTGTTCTTTATTCTACTGGTCAGTTGTCTTCCTTAAAGTACTTGGTCCCAAGCTACTTCCTGGAGCTCCTTGTTTTTTTTTTTTCCTATGACCTCTCTGTCCCATTTCAGTTTTAATCTGCTCTGGGTCACAGTTTTGAGGTTCTGTAGGTATAACCTGAGATGAGGCGTAGGGAAGCTTTGTGTGCTGCAAACCCCTCCTTCACCCAGACTTCCTCTCAGACCCCTCCCCCCTTTGTTGTACACCATCCCCTATCCCAAGCTCCCTTCTGCACTCAACATCCATCCCAGAATCTGCACCCCTTTCTTAGAAAAGTGCAGCTCTTGACCACTTACTAAAATCTTAGAGTGGCTCCCCATCAAAATTTATTCTGCACTGGCTATTTGGCCAGTTTGCTATAGCAGTAGCCACTACAGTAGTGGCTACTGCTTCAGAGGTGGTTGGGCGCCACAGTGCCAGGGAAACATACACTGACTGTTGCATTCTGTTCGGGGTAATAAATGTGCATGCCCTTTTGTGGGACATGGAATAATAGTTTGGCCAAGAAGAATTAAAAATTAACATGCTTAAACTTTGCGGATCTCCTGGGAAGCATATCTGAGGGCATCTAATCTAATCTTTATTTTAGGATCTGTATCTAAATTAATCAGGCATTATCTTTCTATCGTAAGAGTAAGATAAGCACGGCCGGCAGAGTGGCACTCTAGTTTATTAATAACGAGCATGTGCTTATGATCTGCAAAACACTTTAAACGCTAACTAACCAGCGCAGCCACTCCTGCGGGTTAGGTAAGCATTACAAATATGACAGAAGTGGAGCAGAGACTGTGATTCGAGGATGATGTCGTCAAACATTAAACTGGGGGAAGGGGTGAGGAGAGGATCAGAATTCAGAACTACCTTGACAAATTGGAGAAATCAACAAGAGAAAATGTAATAAAGATAAATGCAGAGTACTATCCTTGGGAAGAAAAAAGTCAAATCCCCAATTACAAAATAGGGAATAAACAGTTTGGCAGTAGTAGTGCTCTAGGGATGTGATCGTGTACATGGTTAACCGATGAACCTGGGCTCATCTGTTAACCTTCACAGTTACACACAAGGCCCTCCCCACTGCTGCCTCTGTATCATAGATAGCATGGGGGGCAGGGGAAGCAGGCAGGAGCCAAGCATGCCAGCTCCCACCCACCTCCCACTGCCTCTTAAAAGCCAACTCCCTGCGAGCATCTGCTCCCGCCCCACCCCCCTGTGCTGCTGCCTCTGACACAGAGGCAACAGCATGGGGTGTGAGGGGGGGCTGGTGGCCTCACTGGGAGTCGACTTAAAAGCTGGCTCCCTATGCGCTAGCTCCCAGGAAGCCGTTCCCCCATGCTTGTAAATGTGTAACCAGTGTATTTTTCAGCGGTTACATGTTTACATAAATACATGCATTTTAACATCCCTAGTAGTGCTATAAAAGGATCTGGGGGCTACAGTGGATCACAAATCAAATGACTCAACAATGATGCAGTTGTACAAAAGGCCAGTATCAGTCTGGGGTACATCATAAGGAGTGTTGTGTGTATGACACTTGAGAGGGTATGGGAAATTGTCCTGCTGTATTGGCACTGATGAAGGCTTAGTTGGAATATTGTATTCATTTCTGAGCACTGACCCCTTTTAAGAAAGATGCGGACAAACTGGAGAGAGTCCAGAAGAGCAACAAAAATGAATAATGGTTTGGAAAACCTGACCTATGAAGAAAGGCTTGTTTAGTCTTGAGACAAGATGACTTGTGAGGACTGGAGAAGAGAATAGGACCTGTGGAGCCTTCAAATATGTTAAGGGCTCTGACAAAGAGAATGATGGTCAATTGTTCTCCATGTCTGCTGAAGGTAAGGGAAGAAGTAATTGGTTTAATCTGTAGCAAGGGAGATTAAGGTCGGTTATATGGAGAAAACCTTTAAACTATAATTGTAGTTAAACTCTGGAGTAGCCTTCCAAGAGAGGTTGTGGGATCCCCTGAGTTTAAGAACAGTTTAGAGTTTAGACCAGGGTTTCCCAACCTATGGGTCGGGACCCAAATATGGGTCACCATTACATTTCAAAAGGGTCGCCAAGTGTCTCCCCAGATTGCTCTGCCCTCCTTCTTCCCCCTGTTTTTGAGTTGCCTTGGGTCACCAAGTCTTCCTGAATTGTCAAAATGGGTCCCCATCTGGAAAAGGCTGGGAACCGCTGGTTTAGACAAACACCTCTCAGATCATTGGCACTGCTTCCTTCCGGCATCTGGTCTAGATGACTTCTCCATATCTCTTGTAGTCCTACACTTTTATGGCTTTCCTAGGCCTACAGACCATGCCTGATATAGGATTAGAAATCAGGAGTTTCTGGTTCCCAGTCCCCTTATTAACCTATGAGGTGATAATTGCCTGCAGTTCAATTAGACAGATGTTTAGTTTAAAATAAGTTCTCTTGAAGAAAGAGTTAAGCTCTTGCGGGCTGGATTCTGAACGCTTGAAGAGCAACAAAAGGTTAGATGAAGAAAGCAGTGTTCATACTTTCTCTCAAAGCCATCACTGCCTCCAAGAGACAGACTTACAACATTCTCCCAGACCAGTGTTTAATAATCTTACAAAATTCAGGATAAAAACCAAATTCTTACTATGCAAAAGTAAACTGCATACATTCCTGCTTTCCAGCTTGACCATTTTGTCCCAAGCCATTCCTCTCTTGCTCTTGTATCAGCCAAATGTTAAAAAATGTACCTATGCCTTTTCCAGGGTCAGAGGCATTGGCAGCAATTGGTATTTAATAGAACTGCAAATGGTTCAGTTATAGACTTGTGCAGTGAAGATGGTTGACTTTAAGCTGGGGCTGTCCTTAGGAAAGACCAGTGTCTTGTAAGATTTAACTTACTCTTTTCCCTTTTCTTGTCATTCAGTATTGATACGCAGGATTGGCAGACCTGAAGACAGAAATTCCTCATATAGCTGCAGAACAGGTACAGCATGGAAAGCAGTGGGGCTTTTATGTGCCTTTTTGCACTAACATTCCTAAATCATGCCCTGAAATGACCATCAGTACAGACAAACTGGGTAGCTGAGCCCCATTGACTGCTCAGAGAATCCTAATAAAAGGTTTCATTGGTGGTTATGTAGACGCTTCTACCGAGAATTAAACTGTGATCTCCCAAACTCATTCCAAATGAGCTGCCAAACAGTTGGCCGGCCCTTGGAAAAATAGCAAACAACTGACTTGTCTCTGTGCTTCTCTGGCAAACTGGTAGGTCGGTGTTCAAAATTGCAGGAAAGGGGAAAGATTTACTTCTAGTAGAACTTTCTGAGAGACTGCACATGCCTCTTTGGGCCACTGTTAACAAGTGGCAGAACTTGGGAGTTGCCCTATTCTTGGCAAAATGCAATTAGTGTTGGTCCGAGAAGGAGGGAAATCTGCATTTTTTTTAAATTAATATTAGTGTACCTCAACTCTCCTGCTTCGCGTTCTGACCACCTACAGCTCAATTAAAAGGGGTTACTAGAACAAGCAGAAAGTAGTACAGTGGCTGGAGATAAAATACAGATTCCCAGTGTCAGAAGACAGCTGCGATCGTCTGATCCAGTGGGCTTCAAACGTTTTGAGCTGAGACACCCCTCCCCCCCCTTTGAGTTAGAATTTTTGGTTGTGCCCCCCATACTTGCCTCTCCTCCCTTGGGTTATCAGGGACAACCCCTCTGCTCCTGCTCTCCTCCCCCACCTTCCCAAATCCAGTCCCTGCTCTACCTCTACCCCATTGAATCCTTTCCTCCAAGCCCTTTCCCAGAGCGACACCACATGTGGGATGGGGTGGGGCCAGCAACAAGGGTCAGGGGGTCCTCCCCCTCCCCCGCCGCACTCACCAGGGCAGCAGAAAATGGAGCAAACTGGCTCCAGCCCACTCTGCTACCTTGAGTCCGGCTCCAGGCTGCATCGCTTGGGGCTGAGTGGGGGAACACAGTGAGCTCCCAGGAGAGAGCGGGCTGGGGCTGGGGCTGGTTCTTGCGGCTACTGCTCCTGCTGGTGAGTGCAGGGGCAGGCCCAACCCATAGACAGGATGGCATTGGAGATGCTGCTCCCTCTGCAAGCTCCACCAAACATTTCTCCATGCCCCTGTAGCGAATTATGCTCCACAGTCTGAAAACTGCCGATCTAATGTGACTTCTAGGGTTGCCAGGTGTCCGGTTTTGAGCCAGACAGTCCAGTATTTGAGCTTTCTGTTCGGGAAACAAATTGAGAAAATATAAATGTCCGGTATTTTCTAAATAAGATGTCATGTAGATTGTGATGTAATGTCAAGTGTGTCCCGTATTTGTATTGAAACCATCTGGCAGCCCTAGGACCTCCTGTGTAAGACTGACCTGGTGTGTCTAGGGCAGCGCTCCGTAAAAATGCCAAGGTCAGGGCAGGCTACAAAGGGAGAGCAGATGTCAGCCACCAGTTTGGGGAGTTAACTGTAGTTAAATTCAATTAATCCCAAACTGTGCTCCTGATTTCTCCCCACTCCCACCTCCCATATGCACACTGGTGATCAAGAAGCTAAAAATCACACAGCCCCCCCCCCCTTTTTTTTTTCCATTTCAGTTGTCTGGCTCCTAGTCAGCTCATAGGCCTAATACAGTGAGGAGTTGGTTAGTATTCTGCTCCCTTGTATACAATGTTTGGCTGACCCTTTGGTCAGCCATGTTACCAGGTCAATATTAGTTTGGATCTTACCCAAAATACCTAGCTGACAGTTCTCTAATTGATGCCTGTCTCCAGCCAGATCAGACGGACATGAAATAGTAAAAAATTCATGTCTGGGAAGGAAGAGGGAACTGTGGGGAGTGGCCATTAGCTGCTTAGGGGGAAACAGGTTTCAATATCTTAATGACTTAGATAATGGCGCAGAAAGTAAGCTGATAGTATCATCTACAAACTCTAAGATGGGGAGGGTTGCAAGTGCTCTTGAGGATAAGTTTTTAAAATTAAAAATGATCTGAAGCAAACAGGATGAAATTCAATAAAGACAAATGCAAAGTATTCCCCTTAGGAAGGAACAATCAGTTACACACGCACACGCGCGCGCTAGGAAATGACTGTCTAGGAAGGAATACTGCAGGAAGGGATTTGGGGGAATATAGCAGATTGCAAGCTAAATTAGTTAACAGTGTAACAATATTGCAAAACAAGTGAACATGATTCTGGGCTGGATTAGCAGGAGTGTCGTAAGCAAGATCCGAGAAGTAATTCTTCTTCTGTAGTCTGTGTTGATAAGGTGCCAACAGGAGTATTTGGTCCAGTTTTGGACACTACATTTCAGGAAAGATGTGGACAAATTGGAGACAGTCCCTATGAGAGCAAAAATGATTAAAGGTCTTTAAAAAAAGACCATAAGGAAAGATTGGGGAAAAAATTGGTTTGTTTTTGTCTGGAGAAGAGAAGACTGGCAGTGGGGACAGCTTTCAAAAAAGGTTGTTACAAGGAGCAGACACACAAATTGTTCTTGCAAACCTCTGAGAATAGATGAGAAGCAATGGACTTAAATTGTAACACAGGCAGTTCAATTTGACATTGGGGAAAACTTTGTCAGTGGTTAAGCACAGGCCATCGTTTGAGATTAAGAGCAGGTTAGACAAACACCTCTCAGGGATGGCCCATAATACTTAGTTCTGCCTTGACTGTAGGGAATTGAACTAGAAGACCTCTTGAGGTCCCTTCCAGTCAAACACCTCTGTGATTCTATGAAAGACGTGCAAGAGGAGAGACTGAGAGGCAGAGAATGCGATAGGTTGGTCCGTCTGAAACAGATGCCTTGTGGCATTTCTGAGGCACCAAGGATTGCCTATGTTTTTGGAAGTGATAAGACTTAGGCAAGACACAGCTGTGCAGATCTCTTGGGATAATAACCCTTTTATCTGTGTGCTATGTATCTTGGGGTGAATATCTGTTGAGTGCTGCTTCTGAAGCATTTTTATCCACGGGTCGCAGGTTCCTGAAGGGCAGCATCTTGTAGCTGCTAAATCAAGATGGATCTGTCACCTTACTGCTGTGGCAAATAAGGTGTGATGTCCTAAGCAGAGTTGTAGAACTGTGGGGTCTCACCAGAGAGATGGGGAAAGGTAATTAGTATAGTCTGTCATGGGAGGATGCATTCATAAGGGACTACAAAGGTATGTAGAATACTGACCATACACTGAGAATAAAGGATTCTATAGCCTGGAAATGCAACGTTCTAGATGGGCGAACCATGGATATTTGCTCTAGGAGAAGTGTTGGTAGAGGCCGATTGCTTGGGGAAAGTGCCTAGGGAGGTAGGGGGGAGAGCAGGTAAAGGCCGACTGGTCAGTAGTAAGCTTACAAAACTTGAAGTTCCCTTTCCCGAGAGGCTAGCAGACACTTTATCTTCACTCTGAGCCTTGCAGAAAAGTGACTGACTGGAAACAGCCTTTTCTGGTTTCTCTGATAAAGCAGCTTATTTTGCACATTGGTGTTATTTGCCCAGGACTGGCCTGGTGCACAATTAGTGTTTGTGGGCCCTGCAGTTCTGCATCTGCTTCAGAGTTGCTGACTCAGGCTGATCTCCCTTGCTCAGTGTTGGGCATAGAAGGGGAAGTAAGAGCAGCTGCCCATCCCCCTTCAGCACAAAAAGTATCTGGAATAGTGTAACAACCTCATTTGTTGCCACTGAGTTTGCTGCTGTGCTGACTATAGCAGAGGAAGATTTTCTATTCCTTGTGGAATATGTTTCCATAGACTGACAAAACAACAGTGTTTGATAAACTGGCTTGGGTAACCAGAGGTTAGTTATAAAAAAAACCTGATAGTTTAATTATCTTACATGAAGGTTTGAAATATTAGTGACTCCTATCATGCATTCACAGTGCCGCCTTTTAACACCAAGTCTGGGAGGTGGCATTAATATGGGTAATGTTAAGAATACTTAAAATGTAAGACCTCTTAATGGGCATACATACTAGCTTTTCCTGGTAAATCTTCATGTATCAACAAAATCTGGATTGATCATGCATGGGTGGTGGCAAACTGACTGTATCAGCCTAGATGTCCAGAGGAGACATTGCTAAATACTAAATCCTAAATACTGCAAAGGCTCATCAAACATTGTCCATTCCAAGATACAGTACAGACACCCTTTTCCTCCTGATCTGCAATATCTTCTGCTACTCAAGCCCTGGATTTTTGATGTGCATTATTTACTAAATTTTGTCTGAAAACGTGAGCAGAGGTAAGAATAAGACAGTAACTAACCTTCATTGTCTCTCGACCTATCCTAGGAATTGTTCCCAGACTTTTGGTGTGGCAGACTGTCACCTTGTTTCTTCTTTCCCCAACCCCACTCACCAAGATGCGTTTCTTTGATCCTATGAGTACTACACGCTACTAACAAGTTAATGTTTAGGAGTTCATAGCAGGGAATGTTAGCCTGAATTTCAGTCTCTGCTTAGACTGGTGTTTCTTAAACTTTTTAGACCAAGGAACACAAAACAATATTTTTTTTGTTATGAGGAACACCAAGGATTTTTTGTTGAGCCCCCCCCCCCCCCCCCCAAAAAAAAAATAGGCCGGGGCTGGGGTGGGGGGAGGGAAGTTATTGAGCACAGTTTAAAGAAACACTGGCTTAGACTCTTACAGGTTTTAAACAAGACCCTTAATGTTACCCTTATTTGGCATTGCTTCCTGAGAGCAAGCTATATTCATGAGATCAAATACTAAAGAGAATGTCTCCTTTATTTCTGGATCCTGTAACAGACTGTGTATTAAACCTGTCCTTTCAAATTTGAGTTTAAAAACACTTGAAACGGTGAGAGTTACAGCATCCTTGGTAACTGAATGAGGTTAACGTCACTGGGAGCTGATGTTTTGTTTTATACTCCATCAACTGTCCCTCTTTTTGGGACCAGGATTGAGAGACAAGAAATGTACTTCACCGTTTGTATGCTGAGACTAAACTTTCAAACCCTTTAGGCAAGTTATGTTAAATGTGGTTAAGTTTTCAGGGGGTTAAATTATTATCTTGTTCAAAGTATGTCTCCTTGCATTCAAATGTCAGTGGTGGCAGTGATGTTTGATCATTAATTAGCCTTTATCATACTAAAGGAATGCTTTGGCTCTTCTAGAACATAAGAACGGCCATACTGGGCCAGACCAAAGGTCCATCTAATAATTTAGTGTTCATAATAGGGATGTGAACAAGTAGTCGACTACCCGATAAGCAGGAGCTTTTGGGTAATTGACTTCTCGATCACTTCCCCTCCATTGCCACTCTGCACTCTTAAAGGGACAGAGGAGCTGGTGCATAAAGACGCTGGCTCAGTCTTTGATCCCCTGCAGGGTCTCAGGACAACCTTCTCCTGTGCTGCCACTCTGCATTCTGAAAGGGACAGAGCAGCCTCCCTACAAGCCCCCTCCATTTCCCCTGTTGCCACTCTGCACCCTTAAAGTGAGAGACTCGTGGGGCGTGCTGCCACTTCTGTCCCTTTCAGAATGCAGAGTGGCAGCATGGACCAGAGACTGAGCCAGTGCCTTTGTGCTCCTCTGTCCCTTTAAGAGTGCAGAGCAGCACTGGGGGAATTGGAGGGGCTGTGCTGAGATTCGGAAGTGTGCCTTTCCCAAGTCCTCTTGACTCCCTAGTTCACAATCAATTGTATTCAGTTGCAACTTGTTTTCCTTTTAAAATGGAGCCTCCTGGCTAAAAGCAGAAGGGTTAGAAAACAGACATAAGAAAGGGCTTGTACATAGTACCACTTCTTAGTCTAACGTCTGTCTCTCCAGGGTGTGAATAAGCCCTTCCCCTCCCCCCAAAGTGGTGGAAATTACACTGACCTAAGTGCCAGTGTGAGCTTCTCCTGCTGACATAGCTACTGCCTCTTGCACAGGTGGCTTTATTATGCTGCTGTGGAAGTGTCCCCCTTCAGCATGGAGCATCTTCACCAGATGCGCTGCTTTGGCGCAGATGTGCCACATTAGAGCTTCTAGCATAGACTAGCTGAAGAGTTTACTTACTTCTAGTGCACTGATTGGGATGGGGGTAGGAGGGACCCCAAGTCTTGCATTGTTCAATCTCGGTACTTGCAAGATCTCTGCTACTAACAAGACATCCCTAGAAACGGTTGTTCTGTGTAGGCTTGTTCCCAGAGTTTGTTCCTAAACTGGAGATGTGCTCTTACTGTCAGTCATGCTGCCTTCCACTCTTGAGTTTCCTGAAGGAGGCTTGCACAGGGCTCACCAGTTCTTTTTGTGAAGGGCATTCAGCACTGCCATTAGAGACAACACTTAATTAGTGGTGTGTGTAAATGACCTGTTAAGTTTCTCTCTTCTCTGTTGGTAGGTAATTAAATGTCTTTACTGTGGATCTCTGCTTTGTTGGAATGCTTGGATGCACTGCAGCTCCTCCTGTAGCTTTCTTTTGTCTGCCCCATTGTGAGAAGATGGCAAAAGTAAACATTACTCAAGACCTCATCCACAGGCAGATCAAGGTATGTGTCAGCCAAGATTCTTATTTGTGGTGGGGGGATGGGTAAGGAGAGCTTAATGATCATGCCAGAGCAGTTTCTGTGGAGCTAGTTTTCACAGAACTAATATCCTCCATATACCCCCTCTTGCTGTGGTCTTATTAGCTCTGAGAAGGATTGATACTTGGCTGGGAAACTTTGCTGTAGGAAGTTGTGCTGTGGCGTGGGCATTGGTAAGGGTGGAATGAGGGGTTGGGCACTTTCAATCAGAGTAAATATCAAAATAATTCCCAAGTAGTGCTGGGGATACTGTACTGATGGGGTCTCCATCTTTAGATAAAACCCAAGAGATTCTGGTGATTTGTGATCAATTAGAACCCTGTTAGTATAGAGATTAGAGATGTTAACTTCTGAGTCCTGACCAAGTTTCATTTATGATAATTCTGTTCTTTAGCTTCCTGAGCTGGTTCATTTGGATACTTAATTTTTTTTTTCCTTTCATCCTAACCTGTTGTGTAGTGCTAGTGTGTGTGTATTTCTCAGGCACTCATTACCATTGTATCTTGAAGTTGTAGTACGATAAATTTGTGAATGGGATGAAACAGTCAAATATTATAACAATGTGCCTCCTTTCCAAGCACTGGGCAGAAAATCCAATGCTCTGCTTTAATTTCCTGCATTCTGGCCCTGTTCCCGCAGTGGTTTTTAGTGCTGTATTGCAGATTATTAAAGTGTACACTCTCTTCAGACTAAAATGTTAGGTGCTAAATGGTTTGGATGCAGGATACACTTAAAAAATGATCTAAAGTTCCAGGGCTAAGGTGGGGTTGCCAATAGCCCTGTATTATTAGGGATGTCCTTTTTTAAAATAAAATAGTGTCCTGTGTTGATACTGGGTCTGATTTAAAAAGTCCATCTAACCCAGTATCCTATCCTCTGATAGCACCCAATCCCAGGTGCCATAGAAGGAATGAACAGAACAGTAAGGTTGCCAGGTGTCCGTTATTGGCCCGGACAGTCTGTCATTTGTGGCTTCTGCCCAGTAAAAAACCCCAGAAAATACCAGTGATTTAAAGGGGCTGTGTGTGGCTGTGTGTGGCTGTGGGGTGTTTTGTTTTGCTCAACAACTTTGGTCCCCTTTTATTTTTTGCTCAACCAATTTTTTTTCTTCCTGCCGTGTACGGTATCTTTTGTGACAGTATCTGGCAACTCTACGGAACAGGTAATATCAAGTAGTCCATCCTGTTACCCATTTCCAGCTTCTGACAAACAGAAAAAGGAACAGACACCTGTGTTACCATAGTTCAACCAGGGCAGTGCTACGGGTTGGTAGTGGTAATTTGATCTGGTGCACAGCTTCACAGTGCTCCTCATTCAGCCCAGCCACCCCTCTGTTATTCCTAAACAGCCCTTGGACCTCCTGTATTTTGTAATTAGGGTTGGCAACCCTAACTGTTTGTGTTCAAGTACAATGGAACTGTGCGAAGCAAGAGCTGATCCCGTTTTGTGTCAGTTGGAGCTTTCTCAAGGGCTAATCCAAGAGCGTACAGGGAACTTCCGCAGGAATTAACCGCCAGACCCTGCCATTTTCTGTTGTGACTGCAAGATGCACTCTTTGATCTTTCTTTTTCAAATTTAAACCATATTGAATTTTATCTTTGTGGGGAGAAAGAACTGTACATGACTGATGTGAATCTTAGCTTAACAGCAAGCAAATGGTCTGGTAGCACTTTATAGACTAACAAAACATGTAGATGGTATCATGAGCTTTCGTGGGTACAGCCCACTTCTTCAGATGACTTGAGTTATGATTAGAGCATAAGGAAACTCGAAAAAAAATAGGAGAAGGGAAGGGAGCAGGGAAGAAAGATGTGCTGTCGCCCACCCCCAGCCTCTATGCATAAAATATCAGGAGAAAGGGAGAACCTGAGTAGATAAAGATCAGAGTTAGTGGATGGATAAGGCAGGAAGGATACCATTCAAAAAGTAGTTAGCACCTTCATTGATAAAGGTTCCAACACCCCATATCTTGATTAAGTCCATAATTAATTGAATTGAATTTGCATATGTATTGTAATTCCAAGCTTTCCCTGTGGATTTGGCTTGAGGAACTGGCCTGTGACAAGACCACCACCCTCAGATCTGTGAGATTATGGTTAGGTAAACGGAAATGTTCCGCAATTGGCTTCTGAGTATTTTCTTTACATATATCCAATTTGTGTCCATTGATTCTTTCAAGTAGAGAACGTCCAGTCTACTTTGAATGGTATCCTTCCTGCCTTATCCATCCACTGACTTTGATCCTTATTACTCAGGTTTAGCACCCTTTCTCCTGATATTTTATGCATAAAGGTTGGGGGGTGGGCGACAGAACATCTTTCTTCTCTTGCCCTCCCCCCCCCTTCCCTTCTCCTATTTATTTCGAGTTTCCTTATCCTCTAATCATAACTCCGGTCATCTGAAGAAGTGGGCTGTGCCCCCAAAAGCTCATGATACCATCTACATGTTTTGTTAGTCTATAAAGTGCTACCAGACCATTTGCTTGCTGATTTTTCTGTAACAGATTAACTCAGCTACCCCCTGAAGCTCTTGTAGCTTAACATGCTTCTAACACGGCTGCATCTCTATCACTATAAGGGGTTTCAGATACTAAGGAGACAAGATCTATATAAAAAGCTTAATAGTGTAGCACCTCTCTGCATTTCATGAATAAAGAGTTGGGGTGGTGGATGGTGTAACTCGGAACGCACTACCTCTGCAGTTAGCCTCCCTACATCCAAGCCAACTGCTAACACATTGATGATCTCATTAAGGAAGACAAGGAAAACAACCATCCTGTCTCTTCCTCCCTTTCATCTGTACTGGCACAGCATTGTGGCAACTGTTCTCTTCTCTGTGGAACAGCCTGTGCTGCCGATACTGTGGTTCTGTGAAAATGGGTCAATATCTCAGCTGTCTCCTCTTAAAGGTCCCAGAGCGAGACGAGCCTTAGAACAGTGGAAATGCAAGGGTGTGTGTGTGTGTGTGTGTGTGTGTGGTTTTGTTCTAAAGTGACACTTAGTTCCTCAGGAAAGAGGTATAGGTCATAGCAGCCCTTTCTGAATAGCTCTAATCAAGTGCTTGTATTTATCTTCAGCGGTGACTTGAAGCTTCTGGTTTTCGGCCTGTTCTTGCTAAAAGATCAACCTCTCCCCCCTTATCAAACTCTTGGTTGTATCATTGTGGTAAAAGTAAACCAGAAAAGATAGGGTTGCATTGTTTGTTTGGTTTTTTTTGTTTCTTTCCCTTTCCTTGGGCCACCCTGATCCTTATCTCAGTTGCAGGACTTGGGCCTGGCAATTGTGGTTTTACCACTAGTAGTACTGAACTGATGATTTCTCTCTCTCTCTTTCTGAACTGGAGAGTACAAAGTGCTCTCTTCAGGCTGATAAGAAAATTGTGCCCTTGCCAAAGCAAAGGCAACTAGCTGGTGCTGTAACCCATTTTGGAAGGGGGGGCTCGGAGTGTGTTTTAAATGATTGACTCTCCTGCTTGGGATAAAGGAATGGTCTGTGCTTTGTGTAGTAAATGGAGTGGTTGTCTTTCACACAGGAGAAAGGCGCCCTGGGCTTTGAGCGGCACTATCATGTCACTGACCCATTCATCCGACGTCTGGGCCTCGAAGCAGAGTTGCAGGTGAGGGGACAGCTGAAGAAGAGCAAAATTACCTACCTGTGCCACATTAAACAACTGCGTAACACCTGCTAATCTGAGCCCCATAGACTTATAAACTTTTAAGAGTGCTGGTTTGTTTTCCCAGCATGCAGCACTTCTAGCACAGTGCTAGTCAGCAACAGTGTAATAAGTTAGTGTCTGTGCATTTTACAACACTAGCTGCCTGGAACCAGAGACAGTCACTAATCCTAGTCATAGCTGTCTTGACATGGGCAAACCTCTCCTAGCTAAGCCTGAGGGCCTGACTACTTCTTCCTATGACATTTGTGACTGCAGTAAGTTTCTTAGAAGCTGACGCATGAATTGTCACCCTCCAGTCTGGTACTCCCAATACAGATTGAAAGTGTGTGTTTGTCTTCATGTTGGTACAAATTCAGTTTTTTCCCTTCTATGCCCCTCTTCAACACCATTTTCCTCTTCCCCCTCCCTCCTACCAACCTCCCAAAAAGCTCACTGGGCACTCCAACAGTTTATCTTCTAGTCATTTGTTAGATGTGCAGTATACTTTCAGCCTTGTTACCCAGTGCAGCCGGTGGCAATGAAAATGCACTTTCCTTCAATCCCCCCCAGTGTCTGTGCACATGATTCTCAATGTAGCCAAGAGCTTTTGAAATAAAGGCACTGTTCCTTGCATGCAGCAGGATCTCTGTATTCACTGCTAAGGCAGAGCTGCTCTTGGGTCTAGTTGTAAAGGAGGTATTTTTCCCAACAAACTAGAGCATGCTTTGCTTTCTTGGAGGTGCTTATCTGAGGGGTGTCTGACACTGAAAGCTGCTTGTATCAGATTATGTGGGGAGCTTGCAGTGTCCTTGTCTTTAATAGTACTTCTTGATAAGTCTGCAGTTGATAACATTCTCTCCCCTTCTTTGCGCAGGGTCACTCTGGATGCGTCAACTGTCTAGAATGGAATGAGAAAGGAGAGTAAGTATATCTCGATTAAGGGATGGAGCAACTGACAGCCCAGACTCTCCCATCAGTGGGCTGTGGATCATATCAGAAGAGGTCACTTCATTTATTTCACTGAAAAGAGGAAGGTTCAGGCTATAAGTTTTGAACTATAGTAGAATCCCTGTTTTTTGGAACTGAGGCTTGTTCTGCTGGTTGTATATGAAAATGCTTCTCTTGTGACAGAAACTAGGACTGGTAGGAAGTGAAGGATCTTCTTGGAGGGTTAGGGTCTTGTCTGCTTCATCCTGTTGTGGCACAGGTGGAGATTTGTACCCTTGCATGGGGCTGAGGTGGTGGCCTTTTTTTCTTTCCTGTGTTGTAGTCCAAGTGCTTCTCTGGTGGGGAAACAGAGTGCAGGGGAGAGGGCTGAAGAACATGAGAACATAAGAATGGCCATACTGGGTCAGACCAATGAGCTCTCTAGCCCAGTATCCTGTCAGCCAAAATTGGCCAATACCAGATGCCCCAGAGGGAGGGAACACAACAGTGTGAGAACACAATAATTCTCATGTGATCCCTCTCCTGTCGCCCATTTACAGACAAGTTAGGGACACCATTCCTACCTGTCCTGGTTAATAGTCATTGATAGACCTAACCTCCATGAATCTGTCTAGCGCTTTTTTTTTTTTAAACTCTGTCCCTCTAACCATCTGATATCCATCTGAAAACCTCCTTTCCACTATTTTAAGAACAAGCATTTGTGTTTAATACCTAGTGCAAGTGAAGTAAGCCATATCCACGTGGGAAACTTATGTTAGGGAGAGTCTTTACTGTGGTTGTGTCCTCTGGTTTTCACCCAAATCCATAATTCAGTGGAAGCTTCATGTGCTTGAGGAAGGAATTTGGCATTTGTTGGAACTGCTGTCTGATCACCTGTCCTGTGCCTCTTCAACTGAAGTACACCTCTTCTGCCATTTAAGGCTTATGAATCACTGCATAGATTCTGGTATGGGGCAGAGGACCTGTTGTGAAGGACAGAATGTGGGCTCACAGGCTGATTGACTGAGAAGCTAATCACAGTTGGGTGTAGAGCAATGTTTATAACCCTCTCCTGTCTTGGTTTTTTCAGCTTGCTGGCTTCTGGTTCTGATGACCAGCACACCATTGTCTGGGATCCCCTGCATCACAAGAAGCTTCTTTCTATGCACACGGGGCATACTGCAAATATCTTCTCTGTCAAGGTGAGTGGGGCCCCAGGTGTTTGAAAATGGGAGCTGGAAGGAGGACACAGCTAGAGAGGGGCTCCATATTGATGATGTACATTCAAATAACTTCACTAAAAAGAAAATGGACTTGTTTTTAAAACTTTGCTAGGGGAATGCTTTTTCATAAGCAAATCCTCCAAAGAGCACTCTAAAATATTTTAAGACTTATGGTATTAGGGAAAGATGCATGAGCTGTTGTATTATGCGTCTCAGTCTCGGCTTGGGCCACATATATACATAGAAATTAAAAGCTTCAGGGGGTAGCTGAGTTAGTCTTTAAAGTGCTACCAGACTATGTTGTTTTTTAAGTGGTAGATGGTGGTATGAGCTTTTGTGGGCACAGCCCACTTCTTCAGATGACTAGAGTGGTGGATTTCCAGAACTAAAATAAATAGGGGAGAAGGGAAGGGGGAGGAAGAGAGAAGAGGCAGTGGGTATAAAAATATCAAGGAAAAAGCAGAGGTGGAATGTAACAAGAAAAAAAATAGTCTAGAAGCACCTAAAGACTGGATAGTCAAAAGTGGCAGATAAGAACTATTACTAGGCAATTAGAGAGGAAGAGTATTAACATCAGATACTATACAGACAAAGAACCACTGGCACCTTCATTGTTTGGTAGGTTGATAATGTCCCAGCCGTCTGGTACCTTTATTTAAACCATTAGCATGAGTATCAAGCATGTGAATGAATTGTAGTTCCAGTCCTTCCCTGTGTATTTGGCTTGTGGAATTGGTCTGTAACAACAGCTACTTTTGAAGATCTGTTAATGAATGTCCACGCAGATTGAAGTGTTCTCCAACAGGTTCTTATGTTTCTTTTATGGATATCTGATTTGTGTCCATTAATTCTTTCCTGTATGGACTGTCCAGTTTGTCCAATATATATTGCCGTTGGAGCTTTGATGGCATAGATTACATTTCTGGATGTGCAGTTAAATGAACCTCTGATATGGGGGCTTATGTGGCTGGCTCCAGTAATGAATTCGCTTGTATAGATATGGGAGCTGATTGCAGAGCTGGGTTCTTGGATGTTTATGATGTAGCTGTGTAACATGGTTACTGGAAATAATTTGTTTCAGGTTGGGGGGTTGTCTGTAA
>JANRFK010002918.1:7029493-7056626 GCA_030068395.1 Apalone spinifera | reverse complement strand
CAGGCTTGGAGCTAGCACAGGCACTGTGGCCAGAGTCAACCCCTTTAAGGGCTCTGGGAAGTGGGGAGGGAGAGGCGTGTTCTTGGTTGAGGCTGGAGTGGCCGCTAGGGCATCCTGCGAAGGCTGGAGGCCCCCTATTTTGATATAAATGTCTATACAGCACTTATTTCGAAATGGCTATTTCGAATTTGGCGTTATTTCTCGTAGAATGAGCTTTACCAAATTCGAAATAAGTGCTCCGCTATTTCGAATTAATAGCTGTTATTTTGAAATAACTTTGATGTGTAGATATACCCTCACTGGGGAAGCCCGCATACTGAAACCCTCATCTTCAGCCCCACCCCAGAGCAGTGATTTAAATAAAGGAAAACAAAAATTGAGTTAAGGACCTGAGTAACACTGGATAAATCTTCTGGTGTTAACATTTTTAAAAGGGAGTTTTCATGCTCCAGGACATAAATCAACTTCTAGATGATGGAGCTTCTAAGGAAACTTCCCTAAGCTCAGGTTTTTATGTGGTTTCTTATACCTATTGAAGTGTTTGATATTGGCCACAGATACTGGACAAAATGGACTTTTGGTGTGACTGGGGTGGGGTCTGCTCCATTGATTCTCAGTGCAGTGGAATTCTTCTGTTGGACATCTATAACAGTTTGGCCTAGTTTAATCTCTTCAGTGTTACCATAGTGATTGTAACCCCATGCCTGTCAATCCCTGTAGTCCCCAGATGGAGCTGCCTCCATACCTGGAAAAAATAAAGCAGCAAGCCAATGAGGCATTTGCATGCCAGCAGTGGACTCAAGCCATCCAGCTGTACAGCAGAGCAGTTCAGAAAGCACCCAACAACGCCATGCTGTATGGAAACAGAGCTGCTGCCTACATGAAGCGCAAGTGGTAAGTCAATTGGAACTACTTTTGTGGAAGGCTAACACAATTGTGTGCTGTCAAATGCCCTTTACCAAAGGGCTGGGGCATCATAGCTACACAAAGTTTCGGGCTCCAGACTTGGGGATGACCCAACAGAGTTCCTTTCTTAAGGGTGCCATTGCTTGCAGCAGGGCTTCTTGCTACATTTTGCTGCAGAGTGGGGCTCATCTAATTGGATAAAACCTACCATGCAACATAAAAAAGGTTAATTACAGAATTGTGAATGTTGGAGACTGGTTCCAGATGGTGTCTGCTCACAAGATGCTGTTGTTAATTCACCCCATTGCTCACTGCTACACTATGTAGCTTGCTGTTTTCTTTGTAAAAAGAAAGCTATAAACGCATGTGTCTCAAGGAGGTTCAGTAGCTTTATGATCTGATATAGAGAACATTCCAGTGGAAGGACTCAGACATCTATCCCCTGAGGAGGTAGGGGTCATGTTGCTCATCTAGTTCAATCCTTGTACTTGCCTTCAAGCCCACGACCCCCTGCAGGTTAGCTGTAGACTCCCACTGCTAGCTTAATCTAAATCACCATCTCTGGCAGACTTACCCAGACTGCATCTAACACGAGGTGTATCCGTTCTGCTATTGCCTGAACTAGCCACATCTATCACAATGGATACTACCTGGGATTCTTTCAGCGATGCTGCAGAGTTATGGTAAATGCTTTGGGTGCTGCCAAAGGCTGTATCTGACCCACTGCTGAATGTGTACTGCTAGCATCTGCAGTGGTTAACATCCCTTCTGACAGCAGCCAGGGCTGCTCTCATAAAATGTGGCAAAGCTGTTTAGCCAGGCATTCATGCATGCACAATCTCTCCTTGTCCGTCTGTCTGCCCAAGAAGTAGGGCCATTGAATGAGACATCCCAATTTTAAATACGTGGATAGTAAGTGACTAGTTGACTACCCGGTAAGCATATGCTTACCGAGTAGTCACTTAACTAGTCACTTTCCCCTCCCCTTGCTGCCTCTATCAGAGGGGTGGGGGAGCAGGAGCCAGTTCTGGGGAAACGGGGGAGGGTGCCCCACACACATACCCACTGCGCCTCTTCCTTTTACATATATTAAGAGCTTGGCGATTCTTAATACATTTAAAAGGCAGAGCTGTAGTGGGGTTAGCTCTGCCATTTCCCCCTATTACTGACTAATCGAGTAGTCGCTGGAAATTCCATCAACTACTCGATTAGCTGATTAAATGCAATTTAACATCCTAATTTTTAAAATACTTGTGCTCTCAGCAATAGAGATCACAGCTTAGGAACAGCCTCGGAAGGATGTAAAAACCAAGGAGGGAGAAGTCTCTTGGGTGGTGGAATGGAATTGTAAAAGGGAAAACCTAGGTTGAGCCTTGAGGCAAATTTCATTAGTGAGGTGTTTAAAAAAAATGATCCTCTTCACTAAGGAAATGGGATGGCTCAGTTGGCTGGCACATCTGACATTATACTGGGCCAAGATGAATAGCAGGATATTTCTTTAGCTGGGAAGGTGAACAGTTAGAGCTCCAGCATGTTTCCTTAATGTGTAATTGTGACAGGGTACCCAGAGTGCAACTTGGACCGTGGAACCACCAAGCCCACCATCCTGGACTGTCTCTCTCACTGTGGTGCTAATAGGCACTGCAGTTGTACAGCCAACTGCAAACAGGGACACACCCAACCAAGTTACATGATAGGTCATGAGTAGCTGGACAATCAGAGAAGCACCTTGCACCCCAGAAATATACCATCTGCACTGCTCCAGGTTCCCCTGCATTGTGCAAACTCCTCAATAAATTTGCTGCGGCTTCATAGGAAAGTAAGATGTGCTCTAGTCTTTGTAACCTGAGCTCAGATACCCTAAAGCACTTCAGCTAAAAACACATTGTTTTAGGCAAAATGTAAAACAGATTAATGACAGAAAGCGGTTTTAAGTGGTTATAAGTAGCAGGCATAGAGACGAATTTGGTTACTTAAGAAATAGAATTTAGACAGCAAATTTATTAACTTAGACTAAGCAAGATTTGAATCAGTGTTTCACCTTGACAGTACAGACAGCTTACAGTTCCTCAATGTCCCAGGCTGGAAGAGCCTGTGGCAATCTCCCTGGTGCAAAGTCTTTGTTTTACCGGTGTTGTGATTGATGAGAGGGGAGAGGCCAAGTGGGTGATGTCGTGAGGTTTTTTTTGTTTGGTTGGTTGGGGTTTTTTTAACCTTCTTTTAGCTGCTAGAGAGATCCTTGTCATGACATACGAACCAGGTGCTCTGTTGCCTCCATGTATGCTCTGAGAAGCTTCTGGGAGAGTGAATTCTCTTCTGGGCCTTCGATGCCTGTCCAGCTCTCCTTTCTTGTAATGGAAAGACTGGCTGTGGGCCTTTCCCAGCCTCTCACTGATTTCAGTAGCCCATGTAGCAGTACATCATAACTTCACGTGCAGTGATTAGTACACACAATCCAACAGGATATTAAGATTCTGTAGCTCGAGGCTTTTAAAATAGTATCTCGCAAGATATGCATTGTACAAAGCCTAGCCTGCCCATATGACAGTGAATGTGGAGGTTCCAGGGAGGAGCAGGGTGTCATGGTAATGTTTGGGATTTAACTGAAGGGTGCATTGATAACTTGCCAAGAGAACAAAGGATGTGGTGACTGCCTCCTTTTCTCCTGCTAAGGGCAGCTCCCGCCATCCTGCAAATGGAAGCTGGGGTCTCATATGAGACAATGTATTGCAACCTGTCCCAGCATGGGCTGAGGAGCCAGGCTATCTCCAAGCTATGTCCTCCACACTCAAGGTGGCAGCAGTCGCAGGCTGGGCTGTAGAACTCCAGGAGCCTCCCTTTTGGCCTCCTTCTCAATGAACAATGGGCAGGTAGAGTACGTCTGCACTACCTGCTTATTTTGAAATAAGCTATTCCGGAAGAAATACTCCAAAATAGATTATTTTGAAATAACACATCTACAGTACAGAGACGCCTCGAAATTAGTCTGAGGCAGGCTTCCCTAATGTGGAGTGCTACCTCCAATTAGAGCCCCAGGAGGCATGGGGGAGTAATTACTTTGAATGGCCCTGGGGAACGAGCTACTTTGAAATAGCAGCAGTGGTGCGTCCATGCTACTGCTATTCCAAAATGGCTGTTTTGGAAGAAGTGTTATTCCTCATGGAATGAGGTGTACAGATTTTGAAATAAGCGGTGCATTGTTTCAAAATTATTTTGAAATAAGAGAATTGCTGTGTAGACGCTCGCACTGTTACTTTGAAGTAACTGAGCTGTGTAGATGCACCCATATAGAAAGAGGAAGGCTTTGGATTGTAAGGTCTTAGCTTGTCCCCCACTCTCCCTAAAACTACTGCTCATGCTCAATAGCTGTGTTTCAAACCAACATTCTGTCCATTTGAATCTGAAAACCCCCCAGTTTGCACTTGCAGGAAAACTTTCCTAAGCAGTCTTTGCTGGTTGTAATTAAACCAGTTTAAATACAAAGCTTTTGAGCTTGCATAAAATCTTGTAACCCTGGGGGAAGGAAGCTACTACTTTGGAATAGCAAATTCTTGATAACAGTCCCTCTGGCTGTTCTGGTTGACCATGAAGATTGAAGTTTTTTGGAATGTTAGAGACGCTAACAGCAGAACTAGCTCTTTAAAATACCAAGAACCCTGCTCTGTCTCTACTTCACATAATGCTTTGTGGTCAAGTCTAGAATATTAGTTTGTTTTTTAAAGGCCTGATTTGAGCAGGGGAACCTGCATCCACTGCTGAATTGAGATGCTTCTGAAGGTGTATAAACGTGCTAAGTGCTCTGTGTGTGTGAATGCAGGTTCTGCTGTTAATTTCACAGATAAGCCACTTAACCTTTCACTACCACCCTCTTCCCGCTGTAATGTAGGGGCCAGTATTCACCTACCTCACAATAGTTGACACTTCATGGGCTAAATTCAGGCAGGTGCAACTTCATTGTTTACACAAAGTCTGAAATGAATCCAATGTTTGCTAAGTGCTTTGATTTTTTTTTCTTTGCAGTAGAAGTTGCAGGTGGTAATACGGCTGGCAGAACTGTTGGTCTGCAAATATGGCTCCATAAATAAAAAGCCTCTGGGCTGACAACCTGCTTCTGAATTCCATTTTGTAGAGACCGGTCTGTTACCCCACACAGTCCTCTTAGGCCCCCCTCAAAGTTTGGACTTGTGGGCAGTGCTGTGCTGTTGTAGCAGGGATGGCAAAATGACATGTCTATTTTTGGGTTCATCCCGTAAAGCTGGTGGCCTTGTGCCCCATGTATCTTCCCTCAGGGGTCAAGTTGGGTGGGGTAACCTTGCTCTTCCAAGTGCCACCCACACAAGTCCCCAAAACTGAGTGTCACTGTGCAGATATTATTTTTTTAAAAGTGCATGTTCTCACTGGGCTCCTACATGGCCTGCTTGACTCATTAATAGTGGAGGGAAAAACAAATGGTCCACCTTATGGTGCCAAACTGAGGACCTGCTCAGAGCAGGTGTACACTTAAAACCCTGCACTAGCCCATCTGCGCTGCTCTAGCACTTCAGTGAAGACAATCCCTTCTTGGTGGGGAGGGTTTCTCCCATGGGCATACTCCTCCTGGAGAAATTGATGAGAGAAGCTGTCCCATCAACCTAGCACTGTCTACATGGAGTCAAGCTGGTTTAACTACTTTACTCAGGGAGTGGATTTTTCGCATGACTTGTACTGATAAAGCTCTGGGGTGTAGAGCTGGCCTCAGATTAGATTACACCTCTTTCCTTGTGGGCTTTAATAAGTGGTGAAAGAGCTAGCGAGATTAATGTTCTAAAGCATGGATTTGGGCACCTGAGTTACCACGTCACTGAGATGTTTGGGTCAGCTCCTGTCTCAGATACTGTTCCCAACTCTGGCAGAGCACTATGCTCTGCTCAGTTTTGAGGTTATTTGCATCCCAAATAGGGGCTTAGGCCAGGACTATGCTACAGACCTGCATCAGTTGGTAATGGGCAGTGTCCTCTCTGATCTTTTCCATCCGTGTGTAGAATGAATTTTTATGTGCACAGAGGCATGTGTGAATGTGCACTACCAGTAGAAACACAAAACCTAGCAGTGGGCACTCTGCTAATCAGCTGGGCGGTGCTTGAATCCTGAGGGGCCACATGAGTGCACAGCTTACAGGGAACACTGGTCACAGGTGTGAAAAATCCACATCCCTAAGCCACATAGTTATGCTGATCTAACCCACTGTGAAGCTAAATCTTCTCCTGCTGATGTATCACATGCCTTTCGGGGAAGGTGGGTCTATTGTGCGGACAGGAGGAGCTCTCCTCTTAGCATAGGAGCATCTTTGCTAAAGCACTGCAGCGGCACAGGTGTGCTACCATAGTGCAGTATGTAAAGAGCAGCTTTTAAACTTTATTTTTAATTATGCTGAGGCTGGCACATGAGGACAGCTTGGGAGAGTTGCTAATACAGCTGCCTGTCAGCCCCATCACAGGCCTGGCTGGCGTCCCCTTCCTCAGCCCACATATAATATAATTGAATACCAAAACAAAAGGTTTGTCATGCTTCTGCTTTTGGGATGCATGCTGAGACAGATTGGCATGGTCCTCTGAAGGAACTAAGCATGCTTAGCCTAGATAATTGTATACCTATTTGGATATTATGATTTGGATCAATAGGTATCAATCTGGGTTATAGAAGAAACTTAAAGCAATAAAAACATCTCTGGATGAACATGAGGATATAAACAATAGCTGGAGGAGAATGCAACTTTGGAGATAAATGTCCATCAGAAATAAAACCATCCAGATTTTAGATCTCTGTGGTGGGCATCTCACTTTCCCATTGGAAAGGGAAATGTCCTGCTACACTGTCTGGCCACAGGAGGGAACTCTTGAGCTACTGCACACATGGAAAGGTATCTGGGCCTTACGGCTCCTTTCAAAAGGCTTGGCGGGGCCTTGCTCCTTTGGGAGAGGGGGATGCCCACCATTGATAAGTTTGCAACAGTGGGGCTTGATCTGTAGGACTTGAAATAGTAGCACAGGAAACAGTTGTGCTGCCGCCCTAGGGTGGGGGGCAGAAGTCTGGCCTCCAAACAGGCAGTGATCCGTCGTCTTCTGTGTGAGGATGTGTTTGTCAGCTGAATTCACAAATAACAGCTGGACGATGAAACCAGCCAGCAAAGGAAGTGCTGTTGGAGATGCTCGAGCCAATAGGAAGCCCCACTCCTCCATTGAGAGCTGAGAAGTAGATAAGTGCTCCGGTTGCCCAAAGCCTGGAAGAGGATAGTGGATATTTAGGTTGCTTCTGTCTCCAGCGACTGTTCTTCTCTCTGCAGGGATGGAGATCACTACGATGCTTTAAGAGACTGCTTGAAGGCCATCTCCTTGAACCCGGGCCACCTGAAAGCCCACTTCCGCCTGGCCCGCTGTCTCTTCGAACTGAAGTATGTGGCAGAAGCGCTGGAGTGTCTGGATGACTTCAAGGGGAAGTTCCCGGACCAGGCGCATAGCAGCGCTTGTGATGCACTGGACCGAGACATCAACGCAGCCCTCTTCTCAAAAAGTGATAATGGTGGGTGCTAGTGCTCGGCACAGTGTCTCTGCCCTTTAGGTTGGAATCCAGCATATCCCAAGAAGGGGGCCTGGCCCTAACTTGCAACCCCTCTTTAAAGTGGGGCTCACTGAGATGCAAGCAGCAGTTTTTTCCATGGATTGGTTTGACTTCCTGACTGAAAGTTGTCACCATACTAGATACCTTAAGGACTGTTCCAGCAGTCTGGTGACTTGCAGCCATTACTTGGTCACTTATTGAGAGTTCTGAGTTCCATAGTATATTATGGTCTGTCCTTTTTGCGGAAAACCATCCCTTTCAAGAGAGGTTCCTGGCTCCTGAAACTGCAGGTGGGGGGAGCCACTCCCAAACAATAAATTGGGGCTTATACACAGGGTTGACTTCTCAGCTATGGAGGAAGGTCCTGATGCCAGAGAACAGGGACAGTATGGGCAGCTGCAGTGCATGCGTCCTGCCAGTAGCTGTCACTTGGCCAGGGAAGACTTGCCCACCCCTGGCTGTGGTTGGTTGGATCCTTAGTCTTTGGAGGCGAACAACAAGGGGGTCAGTTGGGAGATGGAAAACTGCCCTTGAAAATGGACTGATCCTAAGGTGAAGAGTTGTAATCACTTTTGGTCTTAAGCTGCACATGAGCTCCAGAGTTGGTATTGCAAGAAGAGGGTTGAGGTACAGAGGCGGGACAGTGAGGAGAAAGTGTGTGTGCTAAGTACCTGTCCTCTGGATAGACTGGCCTTGGCTCTCAACTAGCACTGTCACCTGAATGCCTCTCACAAATACTAAACTAGCTGAAGAATTCTCTGTTCCAGCATGAGATGTGTGGAGGAAAATATCTCTGTGCTCTATCCTTTCAGCCGAAGACAAGAAAGGGGGCGGGCCAATTCGGCTGCGAGCAACTGGGCGCAAAGATTCCATCTCGGATGACGAGATGGTGCTCAGGGAACGCAGCTACGACTACAAATTCCGGTACTGTGGCCACTGTAACACCACCACAGACATCAAGGAGGCCAACTTCTTCGGCAGGTATGCTGACCTTGCATGGTAAGGGTTTGGGATTTCAGTTGCTCGGAATGGCCTAGTGTTGCTGTCCAGTGTAGCTGTCATGATGTGGAGCCCCAGCAGGGGTGGCTATGAGAATATATTTTCACTCCTGGTCTGTGGGTTTTTTGACTGCTGAAGTGTCACCTCCTCCTCCATGCTAAATGGTAGCTCAGCACAGAGATGGGACTGCTCATCACAACTTTTCAGTGCTCCAGCTCTTAGTGCCTAGCCATGTGGGTTCTGAGGATGGGAGAAATGACAAACTACCTTTGTCTCCATTTAGAAATGTCCCTTTCCTTGTGGTACTGGGACTGTGTTCTCTGACTCTGGAGGTGCTGGAGACCCATCTGGTTTTCTTGCTCGGGACTGTGCTGATGAGCCTTTAAGTGACTGGTGAAACCCATGTGTTGGATCGCAAGAGTTTTCACATTAGCCAATTCCCTGAGCCAGTCCTTGCATGTTGGTGCGAATAAGGCTAACCCAGGCATTGGTGGCTAACCGACCTCTCTGCCTAATGAACTTATCTGCTCCCACCTTTATCCTTCACACCCCTTAGAACAGCCACCTGTTCCATGAATGTGAATCTTTGCAGCGTAGCAGAGTACAGAGCCTTCCTCCACCCTTTTCTTCTAGGCCTGATGCTGTCTCCTATAACTGCCCTGTGATTTCAGCGGAGCCCTTTATTCTTTCCTTCCTAGCAATGCACAGTACATAGTCAGCGGCTCCGACGATGGCTCTTTCTTCATCTGGGAGAAAGAAACTACCAACCTGGTGCGGGTGCTGCAGGGGGATGAATCTATTGTGAACTGTCTCCAGCCCCACCCGAGTTACTGCTTCCTGGCCACCAGCGGCATTGACCCAGTTGTACGGCTCTGGAATCCCAGGCCTGAGGTAAGAGCAGCAACAGAGCATCTATAAAGAGGCAGGATGAGGGGGTTTAGGACTCCATGCTGGAAACCATTGTCCTGGGGCAGTCAAAAGATAAAGACTGATTACAGGTTATGGGATAGTTGGATGGATTTGGAGTGAGACTAGTGGGTTTTATTCTGGCTTTCCCATTTCACTCTGTGCCTGCCTCACTGTTCCAGTTTGCAGAAGGGAGAAGGACACTTGCAACTCAGTAATACTCTGAGAACAAATCTTGTGCATAGCAAAGTAGTGCAGACAAGCCCAGGGAGAACCAGCTTTGGACTTCTTGCCAAAACACTTGTTTTCCAATGAGCTCCAGGTTAGGCTGTGGACCGGCTTTTCTGAACTAAGCCAGGTATGGCTGATCCAGGAAGATGCTAAGATTTTGGGGTGTTGGAGGGTGGGGGTGGCAAAACTGAGCAGGAAAGGCCTGGTGTTATAGGGAGGCTTGGAGCAGAGGAAAGATGTCTTGGGGAGGCTGAGGTCTAACTAGATCCAGGGGTAGCATAATACAGGCTCTGCTCTCCAAGATTTCCTGCCTTCTTTTCACTGGACTTCACCAGTGTTCCTCCCCTGGTCTGGAATGAGTCTTGCTTTTTCAGCACTCATGGGTTGGCTTTTTAAAAACCCAAGTCCCCCGTTTTTAATGTGTCCAAAGGCAGGATGTTAGGGAATTAAAAAGGAGAGGAATTGTCCAGGAGAGGAAGGGCACTTGTCACAGTTGGCACCTCAGCCTTTGCTTTTCTCCTTCCCCACCCCATCTCAGAAACCTCTGCTGCAGCTCCGGGCTGAACAGTGTCCTGTAGCAACTTGCCTGAGCTGTGAGTTTGATGCCCCAGCTGGCACAGCCCAGTTAGTGGGCCAGCAAGACGAAGCACAGGCAGCTGGGCAAAGAATTGTTTAAGGATGGCCAGCAGCAGGGCCATTGAGCCATTCTATCCAACCCCTACTGAAATCCTAGTTCAATATAGTCCTTACCCCCCCTCTTCTTCCCCTCCCCCCCTCACGTGCAGGGTACATCAGACTGTTGGGCTTGTCATGTGAACATACACCCACTAGGGAGTGGACCAACTCGCCAGTCTGTGTCACTATATGACTTTCACCCTATCTTCAGTCCAGGAGACCTGACCTTAAGGTTCCAGAAGGGAGTGGTAGAGATGAGCAAAAATCACAGTTCTAGTGTTGCCTCGTGCGCCTGCCCTCCCTAAGCTGTCTCCTTTCTTGTTTGCAGATGGAAACCCTCAATGGGCGTGTAGTGGAAGACATGGAAGGTGCTTCCCAAGCTAACCAGAGACGAATGAATGCAGATCCCCTGGAGGTGATGTTGCTGAACATGGGCTACCGTATCACAGGACTGACCAGTGGGGGGGCTGGAGGCTCAGACGATGAAGACAGCTCAGAGGGGCAAGTCCAGTGCCGGCCCAGCTAAAGCAGAACTGCTTGTCCTTTCTGTAATTGTTTTGTTGAAGGGGAACCTGGCTTCCTTGGTTCTAACCTTTCTCTGACTGCACTGTTTCACACTATGCACAGAGTAGGACAAGCTGGCAGGGGCAGGAGCGGCCTTCCCATCAAACCACCGCCACCACCTCTCCCTCTCCTTCCCGTCACACTACTGAGCAGCATGGCAATGCAGTCTGGGTTTGGCCTTTAGTGGAATTTAGTCCCTGCAGGGATTTTGAGTTGTCTGTGAGCAGTATAAACTGGTGACCTTCTCCAGTGTAAGCTGAAAGAAGGGGCAGTGGCTACATTCATGCATTTGCAGAGGATTCTTAGCATCCTAAATAAAATGTAAAACTAGGGCAGGGATTATGGAATGACTTTACTGCAGTGATCTTGGTCCCTGAAGCTTGGCTTAGCTACTCTACCACCAGCCCGGGGTCCCTGGTCTTGAGCTGTTGGTCATAATGGAAAAATCTGTGTGGCCAACTAGCGTTCAACTGATCGCCACCTCTTAACGTATGGCCCTGAAAGGGGCTGTGTTTGCGTTCAAAAATAGGTGTGGCCAATCCATATCTCTGGGCATCTACCTTAGCTGATGAGTGAAAGGATACATTGAGTACATGCATTGGGAGAGGGGGCAACCTGCCCTCCCAGCTTAATATCCATTATTGTCCTCTTGGCTTGTGAACACAGAGTAGAGAAAACAGTAGTGGGAGGATATTGGTCTGGGGTATGAGGCTTTGATGAGTGCTGTGAGCAGAGCTACCAAGGAAAGTGGCTAATAGCCCTCTTCCAAGGCTTCCATCTCCTTCACCCAGAAGGCTTTCTAGAGCCATTTACCTTTTTCTCCTAGCACCTGTGCTCTGGTGTTGGGAATGCTGCTGTTGTGCACTATTGCATCTGGAGTTGGAGCTTCTAGGAGGTGAATTTTTTTTTTTTTTTAGTGCAGCTAGCTTCTCAGAATCTCCACTACTGGCCACAGCTGAGGTGACCTCTCCCTGCCTCATCCCCAGGTGACCTCCCTCCTGTGCAACAAGCAGAGAGGAATGGTGGGCTAGTGATCCTCTCAGGAGCTCTCCTGGCTTTCCCCCACATTTCCCTTGCTCTGTGTCTGCAAGGGCAGGCCTGGTGTTTCATACCTTTAGAATACAGCACTGTATTTCCCACTCTTTCCTCCGGGTAACTTGCAGCCCTATGTCCACTCTTGCCCTTACTAAACAGGTAATATCAAATTGATCTTACACAACTGTGCTACAGCCTCAGTAGGACTGTGTTTTTTATGACTATCAACTAAAACCAAAGAGTCCCTGGAGATTTTGCTACTTTCTTGCACTCTTTACCTTTTGCTGCTAAGGGTCTAAATATGCTACCATTGGTCCAGGAGTGTGGGGATTGTGTCTGGGCACATCAGGGCCCACATCATGGAATCCCTGATCTTCCTGTACCTGTTGTGGAAGGGTAAGTGGCCCCTCCTTCCTCTCTGGCTGCCATGCATTGAAGGCAGGAATGGCTGGGTGTTGGTTGATCAATGTGACTAGCTTCCCTCCTACCACCTCAGCGTACTTTTTACCTGCTTTTCTGTACAACCAGTATGAGCCAACTGTGACCTAAAGGTTTGTGGTCTATCCCATGGCCTGCCCCCTGTATAGTGTAGGATGTACCCTGCAGCGTTTAGTGGGCCCCCAGCAGGCAGTGCTCCATCTTGCACCTGCTATAATGAAGGTAGAGCTAGCTGGGACCATGTCATCTCTGCCTTTAAGGCAAAAAGCAGATAATGTCTGTTCCATCTTACACAAGGGAGGCACAGTCCTGATGTGCTCTAGGTCACTGGGAAGACTGAGTGTCCTTGTACTCCTAAGAGCCTCAGGGGACTAGGACAGAGGGTTGTCAAATATACATAACTTCAGATTTTCTTCCATCCAGACAGGACTTTCTGGGGACAGGCCATCAGTTGGTGGAGGAGGGGGCTTATGCCTTTCCTGTTTTTGTCTGGTTGGGTTTTTTTAACCTACCACCAATGTGGTACGCCTGACTTTTAACACAGTTGTGACCGTTCAGTTGTATACAGGCTACTCCCAACAGCAGTGTGACGATATTCCCAGGTGCTCAATGTTAAAAACCCCGGGGCAGCAGAAAATGGCTTACTGGTTTGGTTTTTTAAGTGGCCTTTCTTTTTTTGCCTAAAATATTCATATAGACACATCTTTCTTCTCCCTCTCCTTAAACTTTGCAGGCTTTCACTAAATACATCTTTCAACTTTTTTTTATGTTTTTTAAACTCTAATCTATTGAGATTGGAAACTCTGAAGACAACAGAACCACATGCTGTCCTGGGGTTTCTCTTTCCATTCAGTGTATGCCATGGCAGCTGGCTTTTCCAAGCACCAGTGTAGCTCTTCTACCTGCCATCTGCAGTGTGAAAGCAACAAGACTTCCTGCTTCTGCAGTTGATAGCTTTTTTTTAATGGCTGCTTTGATTAAAAAGAAAAAAATAATAGTGGGGTTGAAGGGAGGAGTCCTAGCCACACCTCCTCATTTTGAACAGATTCCATATTTATTGGTGAAGGAAAAACATCCTGGGAGAAGAGATGTTGCTTTTATTTACCTTTGCTGTTTTCTTCTACCCTTCTTGAAAAGAAGTCCCTCCCTTTTTTGGTTAACTCTTTCTAACTGAGGATAGGCAGAGATTGCTCCTTTTATTTTTGTATTTTTTAGCAATGGGAATCTCCTTAGACACTCTAAGATTCCTTTGCATATTGCAAAGACAACTGCTCGTAGCTTTTTAAATATTAGAGATGACAGTCTGCCAACCTCTGCCCCTGCAGTTCTAGAGATAACATGCAGGCCTTCCTGTCCTCATTAACAGGAACAGACTGTTTCTCTGGTCCCTGGAAGAGAAAGGGTTAAGCAATTAAACATTTTTGTTCTAGTTCTTTTTGGTGTCATTTGTTCACGGGATTGTGCTGCCCTTGTTTTTTTCCGCCTATACCATTGCCTGTGTTTGGCGGGGAGGGGGAGAGGAAACAGCTGACTTGAGGATGACTATTAAATAAATCTATTAGGCAGGCTCCTGCCATCTTGGGGGAGGGTGTAAAAAGACGTTTTTCTAAGATAACCAGTAGCGACTATAATCAGTAGTCCTCAATGGATGTAGAATAGGGATGTGAAGGAGTAACAGGCTCCCCAGGAGCAGCCCCATGGGCAGAGGGCTGCTCCAGCTGGGCTGGAACGGTCCCCTGCCTGGCATCCTGCTTAGTTAGTTAACAAGTTAACCTAACATTTAACCAGTTAACTGATTAACTGGTGTTTTACATTCCTAAAGTAGAACTGACTGCTCCTGTGGTGTGGGAGGGGCTGTTGCTCTCCTGCAGAGTGGGAGTTGTGCCTTACCTTGGGAACAGAAACCTCCTGCCTAACTTTATCTCCAGAAATTCTGACAAAAATATCATGACTGGGGTTTCGGCTGCATGGGCTACACAGGACATTTAGTGGAGGAGACTAACTGGCCTGCTGGTGAGATTGCCTTGTGGAAGGATGTATGATTGTTTTAACCTAGTTATGGCTTCTAAAGAGACATGCTAGCTTGAGGGAAAGGGCAGCTCAAATGTCTTGTGCCAAATTCAAAGGTAGGTGGGAGGGCCCTACTCTGGGCAAGGGGGAGAAGATGGTGAAGGAATTGAACTGTTACTTCTGCAAGGGAAGGAAATGGAACTCTTGAAATTCTTCTTCAGTGGCCCCCTGTGTCTGAAGGAATGAGCTCAACTGCTCCAGGTGTTGGGAGGTGTCTGCTTCACTCCTTCCTCAGCAACTGAGCTGGCTTTGCTTTCTGGTACTGGAAGCACCCTGTAAAAGCAGATTTGCCACCCTGAGATTATCTGTAGGGGAGTTTTTAAACTATAGGACTGGGGAAAGCTGACAGGTGTGGAGGAGCATATGGATCGGACAGAGACATCTCTTAGGGGAGGGTCTATTAATAGAGATTCTCTATGTTCTAGTAAGGAGGAGAGGATGGAAGAGGATTAAAATATGGGTAAGATCAGATGAGAAGCAATCAAAAAAAAGTGCCATTAAATCTCATCAGGAAATAGCAGACAACTAAATAGTGACAAATTTTAAAGTGCTTGTATACAAATGCTAGAAGTCTAATAAGATGGGTGAACGAAAGTGCTTCATATTGAAGGAGGATATTGATATAATAGGTATCACAAAAATTTGGTGGAAGGAGGACAGTCAATGGGACCCAGTCATACCAGGGTATAAAATATATCAGAGACAGAACAGGTCATGCTGCGGGGGGAGGGGCGGGTGGTAGTGGCACTATACGTGTAAGAAAATGTAGAATCAAATGAAGTAATTTTAAATGACCCATAAGGTTCCATAGAATCTCTATGGGTAGAAATTCTGAGCTCTGATATGGCAGTAGGGTTATATTACAACCACCCGACCAGGATAGTGATAGTGACAATAAAATGCTAAGGGAGATTAGAGAGGCTATAAAAATAAAACACTCAATAGTGATGGGTGATTTCAACTATCCTCCTGTTGACTGGGTACACATTTCCTCAGATGGGATGCAGAGATAAAGTTTCTTGACACCTTAAATGACTGTTTCTTAGATCAGCTGGTTCTGGAATTACAAGAGGAGGGTTCAGTCCTAAGTGGAGTGCAAGATCTGGTCCAAGAGGTAAATATAACTGGACCGCTTGGAAATAGTGACCACAATGTAATAAAATTTAACATCCCTGTTGTGGGGAAAAACACCACAGCAGCCCAACACTGTGGCATTTAATTTCAGAAAGGGGAACTACACAAAAATGGAGTTAGTTAAACAGAAATGAAAAGGTACAGTGCCAAAAGTAAAATTCCTGCAAGCTGCATGGAAACTTTTCAAAGACACCATAATAGAAATCCAACTTAAATGTATACCCCAAATTAAAAAACACAGTAAGAGAACCAAAAAAGTGCCATTGTGGCTTGGCTTACCCAAGTAAAAAGAGCAGTGAGAGCTGAAAGGGCATAGTTTAAAAAGTAGAAGTTAAATCCTAGTGCGTAAATAAAAAGGAGGATAAACTTTATCAAACTAAGTGTAAAAAGGTAATCAGAAAAGGGGTTTGAAGTACAGCTAGCCAAAAAACTCAAAGCAGTAGCAAAATGTTTAAGTACCTCAGAAGCGGGAAGCCTGCTAAACAATCAGTGGGGCCACTGGACTATAAAGATGCTAAAGGAACACGGACAAATTAAATACATTCTTTGCAATCTTCATGGTTGAGGATGTCAGGGAGATATCTAAACCTGAGCCATTCTTTATAGGTGACAAGGTCCCTCACCAATGGCTCTTTAAGTAAAGGAAGCTGTCATGGGATAAGAGGGAAGGTCCTTTCATGGACTGATAACTGGTTAAAAGACAGGAAACAAAGGGTAGGAATAAAGGGTCCATTTTCAAAATGGAGAGAGGTAACTAGTGGTGTCCCCCAAGGGTCCATATTGGGACCAGTCCTATTCAACATATTTATAAAGGAGAAAGGGGTAAACCAGTGAGGTGGCAAAATCTGCATATGATACTAAACTGTTCAAGATGGTTAAAACCAAAGCATACTGAAGAGCTTCGAAAGGATCTTGTGCTAGGTGATTGGGCAGCATAATGGCAAATGAATTGTAATGCTGATAAACATAAAGTAATGCACGCTGGAAAAAATAATCCCTTCTATACATACAAAATGATGTGGGACTAATTTAGCTATACCCACTAGAGAGAGAGAGAGAGAGAGAGAGAGAGAGAGATCTTGGAGTCATTGTGGGTAGTTTGACTGCAGCAGCAGTTTAAAAAAAAAAAAAAAGTAAACAGGAATAGTCTGTCTTATTCTCTTTTTTAATGATTTCTAATATTCTGTCTTACTGCCTCTGTATAAATCCATGGTATGCCCATATTTTGAATACTGCCTACAGATGGGGTTGCCTCATCTCAAAAAATATATATATATTGGCATTGGAAAAGGTTCAGAAAAGAACAACAAAAATGAGTAGGGGTTTGGAATGGGTCCCGTATGAAGAGAGATTAAAAAGACTTGGACTTTTCAGTTAGAAAAGAGGAGACTAAGTGGGGATATGATAGACATCTATAAAATCATGACTGGTATGGAAAAAGTGAATAAGAAAAAGTTATTTACTTGTTCCCATAACATAAGAACTAGGGGTCACCAAACGAAATTAATAGGTATCAGGTTTAATACAAACAAAAGAAAGCTTTTCTTCATACAGCGCAGAGTCAACCTATGGAACTCCTTGCCAGAGCATGTTGTGACGATCAGGACTTCAATAGGGTTCAAACAAGAGCTAGATAAATTCATGGCAGATAGGTCCATCAATGGCTATTAGCCAGGATGGGTAGGAATGGTGTCCCCATCCTGTTTGTCAGAGGCTGGTGACAGGAGAAGGAGGACTTGGTTACCTGTTCTGTTCACTCTCTGTGGGGCATCTGCCATTGGCCACTGTTTGGATGACAAGACACTGGGCTAGATGGACCTTTGGTCTGACCCAGTATGGCCGTTCTTATGTACCTAGTGCATTAATGCTGGGCAAAATCCAGAATTGTGCCCTCTCCAATGAACATTAGGCAGCTGTTTCCTTCAGAATGGATGCCAGACAGTCTACTACCCCTTCCTCTGTGCTGCTTTCAACACCACCTTGCAGCCACCAGCTCAGTGCAATGACAATGCCATCCCGAGCTCTGGAAACTGCCCTAAGCTGAGACCTTGGCAGTGATTTCTTGCCACTTTAGGGGCCCACTGATTATATGCTATATCCTTGGGTTGATCTGTGCAATCAGATGTCTCCATAATATCCACCTCTGCTTTGACAGAGCACAGTGAGCTCAGCTGCATTCTGAGTGGCAGTACCAATCCCATTTGTTACGGATGAAAAATCTCTGCCGCCTTCTACCACTTACCCAGTAACTGGATTCTACAGGAAAGCCAGTTCATCTCCTCCTTCGTAGTGTAGTAGTGATCCTGTCCTGCTTACTGTTCTGAGTAAAAAGTTATAGGAATGCAGCATGTAAATTAGGGATGGGACACTGTAACCATGTACACAGTTACAGGCAGGCTCCTGCAGAACTGCCTCTCCCTCTTCCCCCCCCCCCCCCCCCCCCCCCCCCCCCCCCGCCCTTCCCCACTGCCTGTATATCAGGCCAGGTGGGAGCCGATATGCAGGGGGAGCTGGCTTTAGCTGGCTCTCTGGTGTGCACCAGCTCCCGGGGAGCTGACTGCCACCCTATGTGTAACCATGTAACTGCTGAAATTTTCAATAGTTACACGGTTACTTAAACACATTTTAACATCCCGAATGTAAATAGTCTCAGGAGTTGGAGAGCACCTTCCCCTTCAACAGCAGACTCCTTAACCCCCAACTACTGAGGGCTTTTTCCTACCTACATTTTGACTTACAGGCTACAAATGTTCCTGTACGTTGGAATAATTCAAACCGTTCTGATGCTGCTGTGGATGAGAAGAGTTTGTCACAAGACTTTTCTTACCTCACCTTATACAGGAAAATATCTGCTTCTGTCAAACAGTGAGCAAATCACAGCTTCCTAGGCCCAGTTCCTGAGCGATGCACAGTACCCATGGCTTTGCCAGAGTTGCAGGGGTTCAGTACTTTCCAGGGACAGGCATTTGAGTTGTTTGTGGTCCTCAGCCCTGGTGTGAAATAGCCGTCCAACAACCTGACTTCCCTTTTCTCCCTTTCACCTGCCTGTTTATTAAAAGATCTAGCTCTTCAGCACTGATCTTAAGAAAGTTCATATAGGCTCAGGCTCTGCTACTGGCTAACCAGAGAATTGAACCTCCTGGAAATGTGCTGTTACTCAGCCCTCACTCTGCACTCAGTTATAGGCTCAGGTTATTAAAATCACCTGAATCTTGAGTTCTCACAACCTTCTACTAGACAAAAGCAATCCCTTCATTTCTCTTCAGACTAGCACAGACTAGCTTCCTTCTCCCCAAGCTGTAGGAAAGGGTGGTTTGCACTGAGGAGGGAACTAAGTGGTCTCTGATGGATCAGTTTGTTTCTGAATCACTCACAACAGTGTGTGCAGGTTTTGCTTTGTCTCTGCTATTTAGCCTCCTCTAGGAGCATGTCTTTAGAGGGGGAAGTAACTCCAGCAGGAGCCTTCTGGCCTGCAGTTGTTCCAGTCAGGGCAGTTTATTACAGCAGCAGATGCACTCTGTCAACTCGTCCCTTGTTAGCATGTTTTAATAATCGCATCAGCGCTTGGGCTGAATTTTATGGACAAAGATGGTGGTAAAGATGGAACAGAAGAAGTAGAACTCAGCTAGTGGGATGAAATTAAGAACATGGAAAGTTTAGGTTGTGTACCTAAATGCTGAAGAGGTAAATTCAGGCCTCCTGTAACTCCAAGGAAGGGAACAGTGATGACTTGCTCTTGGACTCAATTCAGCCACGTAGGGTAAGTTTGATTACATTGCTAAGCCACTGGCTCATACTGCAAGGCAGTGGTGTGCAACCTTTTTTTCAACCGTGACCCTCATATACTTGTGTTGTGACCCCCCCAAGATAATTTGAACAGCGCAGCGCTTAGATCCTGGCAGCCAGGGGCTGGGCCCGGCCGTTGGTGGCCCCCCCAGAAAGATATCCGTGACCCCCTTGGGGGTCGCGACCCACGGGTTGCACACCGCTGCTGTAAGGAACAAATCTGTAGCCACTCCCAGTCTGTGGGACTAAGAAGTCTCTCTCCTCTCTAACGGGAGGGGCAGTGGGGTATAGGAAGCACATTACAAAGAACAGGGATGGCCCCTACCAGAGCTCTTCACTGTGTGTTTACTGAAACCAACTAGTGGCTGTGGATGAGAGAGCTGCACAATCCCACCTCTGGCCTTCTGAGATTGGCATACAGAGCCCTGGTGGAGGAGCAATGGAAACGCGTAGCTCTTGTCATACTATCCATTCCTAGAACAGGAGTGGCAAAAGGGCCTCCGCAGGCCAGATCCAACCTGCGAAGTGGGTTGATCTGGCCGGCAGAGGCCCTGCTGCTCCCCCACCCCCAGGAGCAGGGGGAAGAGCACAAAGTTTTCTCTGCCCTGCCCCTACCCTGCAAGGGGCGTGTGGCACTTAGAGGCACCACGTGCTCCTGGCAGGACGGGAGGAGACATCACTTGCTCCCCTCACCCCAAGCCCTGATTGGCCTGGGGGACAGGGGCAGTGTGCGAAGTCTCCTCCTGCCCTGCGAGGAGTGCGGTGCTTCTAAGCACTGCACTCTCCTTGCAGGATGGGGGTAGGGCAGGAGGAGACTTTGAGTGCTTCTCCCCTGCCCCCGGGCCAATCAGGACTTCAGGGTGGGGGGAGCATGTGAAGTCTCCTCCTGCCCTGCAAGGGACTCTGCACTTAAAGTTAACCACCAGCTGCTGGTAAGCTGGCAGTTGACTCTAAGTGTGGTGCTCCCTTGCAGGGCTTGGGCAGGGAACCAGAGACTTTGTGTGCTCCCCCTCCCCCAGGCCTTGATTGACTTGGGACTAGAAGGGAGAGCGTGCAAAGTCTCCTCCCACTGCCAGGGGCATGGGTGTCTAGGGGGCACCTCTGGGGGGGCAAAGACTTCATATGCTCCCCCACTGCCAGACCAGTCCAGGTCTGTGGGTGGGGAAGCAGGGAAGTGTCCTGGCCCTGCCCCTTCTGCCTGAGGCCTTGCCCCTTCCGGTGCATCCTGGGGCCACATCAGAAATTTCTGAAGTGGCCCCCAATAAAAAATTATTGCCCACCCCTGGCCTAGAAGCTGCCGATGCATTGGCAAGCACCAATTTAAGTGAGAAGCAGGGAGGGGCCAGGGTGGCTCTGAAATGGCACTGGTTCAGAAAAGGTCTCTCTGGTGAAGGAAAGGATGAGGGAGCAGCCTGGGCTTTTGTTTTCTGAAAATCTGACATTTCTGTTTGCGCTTAGAGGCTGTCAGATTGCAGAAGGCTCAGGCCCCCAAAATATGTCCACATATCCACCCCCCACCCATAGCTTTTCAAGGGGATAGAAAGTATTTTTCAAGTGTCCTCTGTCAGGTTTTACCTAATTGCCATTCCAAACCATTTCCCCAGCCTCTTTGCCCATGGTATCTGCTGCTCCGATGTGGCTGCTGCTTTGTTTGTCAACATTTTGGCCTTTTTTTTGCTGAGTGGTTTGTTTCTGGCAGCTCTTGTAATTCTTCAGCTGTCACAACAGACCAGGCTCAAGAGAAAGCAGCTTAATGAACAAGAGCTGGCTGCATGCCTGCTTCTTTCAAGCCTCTGGTATGAACATATTAGCCAATGCTCAAAAGGAAGTAAGCAGGAGATGCAATTGAATTCCTTGCAGCCCGCCTTGCCATCTGCTTGAGTGAATCCAAGCTGATATGCTTCTCAGGCTATTCCTGCCCCAAATGGGCAGGCCTGACATGTTCCTCTCTCTGAAAGGTCTAGGTGCTCCTGGGGAACAATGACTGAGACTTACCGGCTCTTGCAATCAAGTGTCAATTCCATTAGTAAATTCTAGCCTACGAGGCGGCAGAACGCTTCCTAATAACATGAAGCAGCGGGCTCGGTGGTAGTAAACTCACTAGCATAAGAACAAAGGTGGGATGGAAAAAAGTAATGGAATATGGTGCTGCTTAGGGATGTAAGCAGCTTGTCAACTATCTGATAAGAGGCAGCAAGGGGGAGATGAGGAGGAGGTGCTGGGGGAAGTTGGCTTAAAAGCAGGTTTCCCCCAGCTCTGGCACTGTGGGAGGGGGCAGGGGCACAGCAGCAGCGTTCCACATTTGAAATGTACAAGAGTCCCCTGCTGGTCCCAGGCTCAATGTTGCGTTTCAATCTTTGAAATGCACAAAGAGCCTCCTTTGAAATGCACAAGATGGCTCTTGCTACACTTCAAAGCAGAAGCGCCCATATTGACTAATTGAAATTCCATCAACTATTTGATTAGTTGATTAATCTAATTTTAACATCCCTAGTGCTGCTTAAGACAGTGCTTCTTGTGCATGACTGATGTTCCATTCATCTTGTGATGTATGAATCATGCTGGCAGTTCTCTTGTCTCAGACTATTTTCCCAATTCTAATTTTGTGCATGGAAGAATTCCTTGCATCATCTCTTCCAACTACACTCACTTCAGCCTGCTTATTTTAGATGTTTGTATCCTAAGCAGCAATGACAGCATCACCTATCTACCAATTGTCATGAGGCAAGACTTAGTATCCTTTGTAGCTGTCCCCTCCCTCCTCTTCAAATAGAGGGAATTCTACCCAGAGGAGGGCTTTTGTGGAGTGTAACAAAGTAAATGTGGTCTGTTGCTGTGAATTATTTCCTGGGCATGTACGGAAAGGGGGGGGGGAGGAATTAAGGGGACTCTGGGGAAGAAACATGTATTCCTGGGCTATCAATTCCAAATTCTTCCTCAGGGCAATAAGATTCCTAGGCTGCATCTAGACTGGCATGATTTTGCGGAAATACTTTTAACAGAAAAGTTTTTCCGTTAAAAGTATTTCCGCAAAAGCGTCTCTAGATTGGCACGAATGCTTTTGGGCAAAAGCATCTGTGGCCAGTCTAGACGCGATTTTGTGCAAGAAAGCTCCAATGGCCATTTTTGCCATCGGGGCTTTTTTGCACAAAACAGTCCTTCCCTGTCTACACTGGACCTCTTGTGCAAGTATTCTTGCGCAAGAGGGCTTTTTCCCGAGTGGGAGCATCAAAGTATTTGCGGAAGAAGCACTGATTTTGTACATTACAAAGTCAGTGCTCTTGCGCAAATTCAAGCAGCCAGTGTAGACAGTCTAGACGCACCCCTAGTGTTCTTTGGAAGTTTGACCCGCACCACTGCAAGAGGGGACTGGATGTTGGCATGGTCAGCAGAGAGCCAAAGGCCCAGACTGTCAAAGGACCAAACTCATTATTGCTAGAAGTGGTCCTGCCATTGTTCCCCATTTCTACTGAAGGCAGGAAAAGGCGTAGTAAGAGATTAGGCTGACTATTGGGAAAAACTTTCTAAGCATAGTTAAATACTGGCCTAGGCTTGTGAGGGCAGTGGTGGAATGCCAAATCCCCCAGGCTTTTAAGAACAGGTTGGTCAAACAGCTGTTGGAGGGTGGTCTTGCTCCTGGCTTCCACACTGGTGAGAGGACTTGACAACTTTTCAGAGTCCTTTCAGCCCTACATTTCTGTGATTCTCTGACACCGCAAGGGAAGCCAGCCTGTTGATGCCACCCTGGTTACTTCTGTGCCGAGAGGTTATGGGCCTCCGTACCATGCAGCTGGCATCCTACTGCAATGCTGACAACTGTTGGCCATGTGAAAGGGATATTCTAGCTCCTGAGGGCAGTGGTGCCAGAGAAGAACTATCAAAACTTAACCTCCTCCCCTCATGCTCTTGCTAAGTGCTGCAGCCAATGACCATTCATTCATTAATCTATCGGGGTGGTCTAGAAAACAAAGCAAAGTCTCTCTTCAGCAAACACTTGATGGTTTTGTTTTTTAATCATCTTCCCTAGACATGAACATATAAACCACATGAAACAAGCAAGGCCTCACTTGCTGGGAGTGGGATTGATTTTTTTGGCAAGAACACTCTCCTGTTGCTGCTGCTTCATGAGGTTTGGTAATGGAACATCTCAAAGAACTTTTTACCTCAAGGTTACTAAATTGAAGCCTGGCGTAGAAGAAAAATGTCACAACCTGAAGGCTTCACTGTTGTCTGGGAAATGGCTTGATGGGTGTCATCCCAGTTCATGCTAGATCAATCTTCACAGCAGAGATACTGTTGTGACAGTCAGCTTCCTTTTGAGCAACTGCAGGGAGTGAATGAGCTGGGTAGACTGAATTTAGTTCTCTTACCCAGAAGGAGTAGTTCTAAGGCACTGGCTAGTCCAAGGTTTAAGGTAGGATGTTAGCTAATAACTGCCATATTCTAACAGATTGGTGTAGGTAAGGCAACATAGACTGACATGCTTAGCTAGTTGAGTTGTCCCCTAGAGTCCAGTGGACTGGTTAGCAGGAAATATACAGTGATTTGTCTACACTAGCCTCTCAGAATGTGTTAGCTGACATCTTCTAGCAACACACCTTTAAATCTTAGTCAAGGCAAACCTTTAATCAAGCTTGGGAAGCTTGCAGTGAGGGTTTTAATATTGCATATGCTCTGTGGCTAGTGGATCAGTCTCCAAGGTTTTCTAGCTGGCACTTTTCACCAGCCTGAAATAAAATGCAATTAAGGAGGTAAAATCCCATTTAATTGGTTAAATGCAGTGCTGGCACTGTGTAACCATTTAACCAATTAAAGGGGGATTGGTGGGGTAATGGAGCAGACTCCCCTCCCTCCCCCCCAGGGTTGGACAAGAGCAGCCTCAACTGCAGCCAGGAGCTGCTCCAGTCTGGCTTTTCCAGCTCCCATGCGAGGGCTGCTGCAGCTGCAGGAGGCCCAGCGGAACTGAAGTAACCCTCTGCCTGTGGCTGGGCTGTTGGTGGGGAGGTGATGCTTACCTGGTAACAATTTAATTGGTTACCCATTAACATCTGTAATTAGTGTATGTGTGCATATATAAACAACCCTCCCTCTCTTACATTTCTTTTGCTACCTCTCTCCTAAAACATCTCTAGATAATGTTGTTAACTTTAAGGCAGCCAGTGCTCTGCTAATTCGGTTTAACAGTGACATATCTAGGCAATACAGCAGCATAGGAAAGAGCTAAGAAAGATAAAGATAAACTCCTATTTAAAATTGAGCCCCTGATCTGAAAGTTTATACTCTGCTGGCTATTGGGAATAATAGTCTCAGCCTCTATTAAAAACAAGCTGCATCTTGCAAAACAACCCTTTTATTAATGCAGGGTTACACTGCAACCCCTTGGTGTTTTAAAGAGACCTTGTGCAGAACAAAGGCAAGCACAGAAATTAGTCCAAGACTTTTACTAGTAGCAGAGCTCCACCAGCTGGCTTCCCACTCTGCAACATTTCAGACATTACTCATTGCTCCCACTGCTTGGCAGGGTGCTGGTATTATATCAGTCTTCTAATCTTGAAGGGAAATAGCCTCCTCCTTGGTGTAAGGAGGAATCAATGGCTTCTAGATGCATAATAGAAGGGGTACATAGAAGAGTGTTGGTGCATGATGCTCATCCAGGTAGTTCATCAGCTTTTGATAGGAGCTAGGATCAAGTGTCCTGCTCTCAGGAAACAGCAGCCAATTAACCCATGTTCCTGCTAATACGGCAAGTTATCACTACTGAGAAGGTTGTGGTAGTGGAAATCTGGAATAAACAAATTTCTTTTTCAGCTTCCTCGTGTAGTTGAATTCAACTTCCTAATAAAGCACTTATTTTTCTAATTTGAGTCTGGATTTGTAAATATTACTCTAAACTCAGCACCTATCCTTTCTGTACCTCACAGGCATGTGTCTGAATTGAAACTTGATTAGTTAATGTTTATGAAATGCTTTGGGATCCTTGGCTTAAGAGTCACAATGGAAGGACTAGGGATGTGTTATATTTTCCCCTGCTGTTCTTGTATTTTACCTGATTTTTCTGTCCCCTTGTTGATTGATGGTTACCTATTTCCTTTCTCCCTGATACCGTTGCCCCTACAACAGCAATTTCTCCCCTCTGTCTTAATTCCTTTTAACTGTTGTACCCAGTATAAATGTCCTCAAGTTTGCCTTACAGATTCCCTGCCAGGATTTTGAAAAAACACAAAGTAAAGACCCAGATAACTGTTCTCAGGTTTTAAACTGAATCTAGTGCATGCAGAAAAGGGTCAAGCCTGTGGGAGTTTTCCCAGTGCTGCTGAGTAGATACCCATGTGATGCAGACATGATCAGTAAAGGTTATGGCCATCCATCTATGTCAAATCTCATTGCCTTGATTTAAGGGTCTCCTAGCAACAGAGAACACAACGCCCTATTTTGGGGGAACTGTCTAGGAACAAAAAGCACTACGGTGATAATGGAACTAAAACAAAAAGCATCACCAACTCTCTTCCTGTAACAATGGATGAATAAATTCTCAGCATGTCTCAGAAAGGAAGGATTCTGAAACCTTGACACAACTTGCAAAGAGAAGGCAAAGCAGAGAAATCGGTCATTCCTGCAGAGAGGACAGCTTGTATCCGCTCCAAACTGGAAGTGCTCCAGCCAGCTCCATTGGCCTGTCACACTGCAGATGAAACATCGATGATGCTGCAGACTTCTTATGAGGAGAGAGAAAGAGATGATCCCTCTGGAGCAGCGCTAATGAACAATACATAACTATGCCTGCTGCTTCAGTTTGGCATGGTTAGACACAAGCTGTTGTAGGGTAGTGCTTTGTGAGGAAATGAAGAGATTCCCCCTTTTGGGCATCTAGCCAGGAACTTTGATGTAACTCCTGCTTCATATAAATGTTTCATTTCCTTTCCCCAGAGAATCTAACATGTATAAATCAGCACTTAAAGAACTATTACACCAGCTTGGAAGTGTAGGGGAAGGAGTGGGCCCTAAGTGTACAAACTCCTTCCCATTTAATGACACACAATCCTTATAGATGGTGGGGGGTTGTGGGGTTTTTTTCAATTATTTATTCTAGACTTGCTACAGAGCTGTGGTGAAGAGAGGGATGGGAAATAGCAAAGTCCCTGTCCTTTTGAAAGGCAGGCATGGTATGGTTCAGTACAACTAGAGAAGTGCCTGGACAAAAAACTGTTCAAATTTGAAGTGGCTGCAAGTCTAGGACTCCTTTAGAACTGGCATTTTTGTTCAGGTTCATTCTGTGTTTCTAACCCCCTAGTTCATAAAAGTCTCCCTTTGTGTCCAACAGTGAAAATGTGACACGGAGCAGGTACGAGATGAGGACAAAGGTGAGATGTTAAAGGTAGCCACCAGCTCATAGGCGGACATAACCTAGAAGAGGTGGCTTGCCAGGAGCAAGAGGCTTGAATCAGCACCCTAGTGCAGCCGCCTCTTACCCTGGAGCTGATGAACATTCAGATGTCCTGTTGGTGGAGAGGCTGACGGAAATGCGAGGCTCTGACCTAAAGCCTCAGAGGGATTTGGGCTCCAACTGCCAAATTTGAAAGCAGGAGCAAATAGGCTCAAATCTTTAAAACCACTTGGGGGCTTGTTTGCCCACCAGGCTGCGGGGGTAAGTTGCAGCCCCTTGCGTTCCTTCAGCCCAGCTCCCGTTCTGGGGCAGGAGCTGGGGGTGGCCCGAGGAGGTGTTACATTGGGAGAGCTGGGGCTCTACAGGGAGTCTGGGGGCCAAATAGGGAGCTGGATCTGTAGGGACAGA
>JANRFK010002918.1:7001255-7029393 GCA_030068395.1 Apalone spinifera | reverse complement strand
TTTGCAGTCAGACCGCGCTGTGTCGTGACAGCGGACTCGAGGGTTGGGGGGGGGATGTGGAGGCGCTGGAGTGTATGAGGCGCTCAGGGCGGGGGCCTCGGGCGTACGAGGGGGCGGCAGGCGGGCAGCGCGCTGGGGTGGGAAGCAGACTATAAGGCCGCGCCCTGGGGCCGGATTATCCTTCTCGGCTGGGGCTGGGCCCGGATCGCTGCAGCCAGATGGTGGAATCCTCTCCTACCCTTGTCGCAGCAGGAGGGGGGGCCGCTGCCAGCCTCTCCTGCGGCCAGATGGGGGCTGGACCGTGGGGCTTGCTCCACGATCCTGGCTGGGACAGGACCGTGGGGCCAGATGGGGGCTGGACCCTGATTGGGGCTTTGTTGCTGTTGGTGCCTTTTCCAATTTTCTTTCCTGTGGTTGGGAGAAACCACCCAAACACAGACATCTCTAGTAGGGATGTTAAATTGTGATTAATCAGCTAATCGAATAGTCACTGGAAGTTCCATTGACTACTCGATTAGTTGATGGCGGGAAGAGGGAACGCTCACTACCCTTGCGGCAGCTCTGCAGTTTAAATGTAGTAAGAGCCCAGCTTGCAGCAACCCAGTTCCTGCTTCGTTTAAATTACAGATCCTCAGTGGTGTTAGTGCCTGGGGGTGGCGTAAACTGGGACTAAGCAGTCTTGGCTCCCACTGGCCCCAGAAGCTAACCCTGCTCATCTCTGCCTGTTAAGTGTAGTAAGAGCCTGCAAAGGGGGAGTGAGTAGTTGGACTTAACTACTCAATAAGCATATACTTACCGAATAGTTGACTGCTTCCTTACATCCCTAATCTCCAGTGATGTCCAAACAAGTACATGCAAAAGTAGCTCACTACACAGAGGCATATTGAAGCAATACAACCTTTTGCTGCAATCCTACTAAAATATCCAAAGCCATAATAAAATTACTTTGTTTTGTTTGCTAATTCTTTTAGTGGCTAGGGCAGGGGCAGCCAAAATACAGCCCATGGATTGGATCCAGCCCATTAAACATTCAGATGTGGCCCACCATAGTCCTTTGGGCCATCGATGTCCTGTTGCCCAGGGGGAGCTTCAGGCAGGCTCTCTGTTTGCCTCACCCCCGCGTGCTCAAAACGTGTGTCTCCACACAATGTGTGTCCCCAGGGAGTGGTCTTCGTGTGCTGCCACCAGCACAATCCTCGCAGCTCCTGTTAGCTGGAAACCAGCCAGTGGGAGCTGCCCGGGATGCACTTATAGTGCAGGTGCACAAAGACCCCCTCCTTTTATGGTGCATGCGAAGTAGGTCACTTTCCCAAAGGTACCACTAGGCTGCTGGCCACGAGACACCTAGAGTAAATGCCTCCCGGCCAGAGCCTACACCTAGCATCCCACCCTCAACTGCACCCCAGATCACATCCCAAACTCTTGCACTCCCTCCTGCACCCCAGTCCTGGGTCACAATCCAAACCATTTGCAACCCTTCTGCATCCCTTACCCCTGGTCACAACTCCCTTCCAGACCCCACACTCCCTTCTGCAGTCCTCTACCCTGGGCTCCTTTTGTACCCAATCTCCATTCCAAATGCTGCACCCCCTCCATTTAATATCCTAGAAAAGTGCAGCCTTTGACCACTACCATATTCTTGGAGGGGCCCCTCATCAAAAATTATTGCCCACCCTGAGCTAGAGACTAGTTGTAGCAGAGCTGAGATGAGGGAGAAAAGATATTTTATGCAGTGTACCAGAAATACAGAGGCAGCAGTGCAGGGTGGCAGCCGACTCCCTGAGAGCTGGTGCATGCCAGGAGCCAGCTTTTAAGCTAGCTCTTGGCACGTACCAGCTCCTACTCCAGTCCCAGGGAGCCAGCTGCTGCCCTGCACTTCCAGCTCTGATACAGAGCCCGCAGGGTGACTGTTGGCTCCTTGAGAACTGGGTGAGAGTCTGTGTGTAACAGTTCAGAGTAACAGATAAGCCTCGGCTTATCGGTTAACCGTGTGAGTGGTTATACTTTTACATCTCTAATGCATAATGATGTCTTTTGAGAGCAGCATCAGGCCCCAATTCTCTTATCTGTTTTCATATTCTTCTGCCTGTAAGTGTCTATGTAACCTTGTTTCTGTCAATTAGTGCTCAGCTTTGGTTTACTAGAGATCATAGCTCCTTCTCCCCTTAGCATCTGCATTTACATCTAATTTGCTTGTTCTGTCTATTTTGTACCACACAGTTTGTTGTATAGCCATTCTGGAAGTCTCCTGTTTGGGGATGGGCGGTGATCAGGATGAGACATTTGACTCAGACATTTCATTTGTTGCCTTGATAGATGGCTCTTCCCTATCATCGGCCACATGGGTATCTGTACATCAGCAGGAGTCATTCGGGACTTTGCGGGCCCTTACTATGTCTCCGTAAGTAAATTATGGTTCTATTCTAGTTGGTAAATGAGGAACTTGGGGTTGGCCTAGTTCCCGCCTTCGTCAAATACTTCTCTCAATATTTTGCATTTCCAAAGTGAAATGAAAGCTTGAAATAACTGCTGTGTATCATTTTTTCCACTGGCTAACTCTGTATTGGATTCAGGGCAGTCTAAAACAGCCATGTTAGTCACCTTTGTGTTGACTGCTGGCCAGTGCAGTTAAGTTGGATATTGCAATCAAGGATAGGTTAATTTGTTTTATTGAGCAATAATGCAAGTGTATATTTTGACCCCTTTTACTTCCAGAGAAGCATTAGATGCCAGTGGCAAGGGTCAGTCAGATGAGTCCCACAACACAGGTGAATATTGTCATTTTGGGGTCAACATCAGGAGTTCAATTTTGTGGTAACTTACAGATTGACTGAGTTAGGAAAAGGTGTATTTTATATCATGACTTCTTGGTAATTCATGTCCAATTACTAGTAGGGTTGTGAACGATTAGTTGACTAATTGCTCCCCCTCTTTGCTGCCTCTATCAGAAAGAGGCAGCTAGGGAAGGAAGAAGAGGATATTTCAAAGCAAGTGTCAGGCTTTTCTCTCGGCATTTCAAAGTGGCAGTACCGCAAGGAGCCCAGTGATGCTGCCACTTTGAAACTCCATGAGGAGCCTGATGCCGGGCTTTGCAGCATTTCAAAGCAGCAGTGCCTTTGGGCACTGACCCTGGGCTCCATGTGGCGCTTTCACCTTTAAAGTGTAACAACAGCTCAAGGGCTGTTTCTACACTTCAAAGGCGGAGATGCCATATCGACTGGTTGAATAGTCTATTCGATTAGTCAATTACCCACAATTTAACATCCCTATTTACCAACATTTAAGTTATATTTACTTTTAATTTGATGGACTTTGTGTAAGGGAGTCACTGTGAATTACATCAACTGAGACACAGAAATGCGTACAGCTTTTATCAATATGTAAAAAAATCTGTTTCAGTACAGAAGTAAATGGAATCAAGAAGGGAACAGTAAGGTAAATATATCAAATATGGAAGATGTAGCAATGTATTTAGTACACTTAACCAAACTCTTATTTCAACAGCAGTTGCATCAGTATTAATGAGAGTCTAACCTTGGGTACACTCAAATAAGCTCTGTGTCTAGGTAAAATGAGACTACTGAGGAAAGAACTTAATTGATTCATGCCATGAAATAAGCCTTACAGAAAAGATGCACATATTGAATTTTGTGTGGTCTGTGTTCCCCTAAGAGATGTTTCTCCTTTCTGTAGGAAGACAACATGGCGTTTGGGAAGCCGGTGAAGTAAGTGCTACTGTTTCTTTTTATTAAACGTCTAACAAATTAATATGCAAATGTTCTTACTTCACTGAAACCACCATAAACATGTAATAATGTAGGTAACATTCTCAGAGATCAAATGCCCTAATTCAAAAGGGCAGCTAGTGTGTCTGTGCTTCCCAAGAGAAAACCTTAAATTAAATCTGATTAGAAGCATGACTGCAAAGTTCTGGTGTGCAAATATTGAATCTCTAATTTTTTTAATGACTATTACGGTAAGGACTTTGTTAAAGTAGAATTTGTGGCAGAGAGTTGCTGCAAGTAAATGATATTTAAAATTGAATGATAAACAGTCGATACGCACATCTTGTGTTTTTATTCATCATGGGGCAAATCAGAATATTTGTACATTGACTTCTAATTTTTTGTACTCTACAGGAGGCCCCCGACTTGCAACACGATTCGTTCCGAAGGAAGAGTCACAAGTTGGGGGCGCTGTAACTCAAACCTGCATTTACGTATGCTGTCGTAAATGCGGGCCAAGGATGTAAGTCGGGGGTTTCCGGCCCCTTCCGCGCTTACAAAAATGGTTGTAAGCGTGAGGGGTCGGAACTCGGGCGGTCGCATCTCGGGGGCCTCCTGTATTCAAATAAATATATTGATAGAATTAGGTTTTTTAATTCCCCAAGGAAATTGGAGTTCAGAATCTAATTTGTTCCACATGTACAATACTATCTTGCCATATGAAATGAAGCTGTTTTAGTTTGGGAGATTAAGCCTCACTCCTATTGCCGTCTTATCACATGCATCTCTCTTGAACAATGCAGTTCCTTGAGTTCACTGAGCCTCATTAAGGAATGACTATGGATTTCTCTGCTTACTACTGCTTTAAATAGCCTCCTAATGAGGAAGGAAAAGGCACTGTGAAAGAACAGAAGGTATAGCAATTAAACTAGTAGTCTTTTTGGCTGTCTTGTCAGATACTGGAAACTGGATCCAAACAAAGTGTACTCCAGTGGTCCCAATGCTTGGGATACAGCTGTGCATGATGCCTCAGAAGAGTACAAGCACCGAATGGTAAGACATTATTGAAGTTAAACTCCAGCCTCCACATGGGCTAGACTTGATTTAACCAGGTACAGTGAAATGGGATTTACCTTGTATTTTTTCTTTAAAAAATGCTCACCTAATGAAGCTTGGAGAAACCATATAATGTTTTTGCTCTTTTCCCATCTGAGACATGACATTTCTTGATGGGCTGATCCCTTTTTATGAAGCAGTTAAGAAGTGCTATGTGATCAAAGTCAGTATTTGGCTGTTTTCTGTGTCATGCTCAGTCCTCTTGTCTGTTTTTTCACTTTTGCCTATTAAAAGGCTTATTTTCTTGCATTCATCCTCCATCTCAAAGGAAATATGGAATCTCAGAATCCTGCCACTCATTGCTAAACTAGGAGTAGGTCCTGGGGAATATACCCTCTCAGTGGGGGTGGGATCTTTTTAAGTTCTATTAGATTGTTTTCCTGCCCTGGAGAACTTATCATCTGGCCCCAGAACTAACAGACAGAAAAACTCTAACTTAATTTCCCTTTTTGTTCTAGCACAATCTCTGCTGTGACAACTGCCACTCTCATGTGGCGTTGGCCTTAAATCTGATGAGATACGATAACAGCACCTCCTGGAACATGGTCAAACTTTGCTTCCTCTCCCTCCTGTATGGGAAGTATGTCAGGTGAGCTGCGAACCAGTCCAGATCCATCAGGCAAGAGGGTCTGTTTACTGAAGTGCTAGCTTCTCAAAGTTTCTGATCCTTCAGCATTTCTCACTACCCCAGAGAGAAGGGGTTAAGCTTTCATTTATATGTCTTTCAGTTGTGTATTGAGGATGATAGGTCTCAGCTGAGAGCATACCTGCCCTTGGCCAGACAGCTGTGGGCTCAGTGCTTAAGCTAAGTTGGCAGGTTTGCCATCCTTTTTACCAGTATGTTAAGAGCAAGCTCTTATGAGTGGTAGCTGGCCCAGTGAAACTCAGAGGAGAGATCATGAAGTTTCCTGAGCAACTCTATATCTCAGATAAAGACCAGGGTGTGGTGTGCGAGGTTTTACTGAGCTTATGGTGACATTTTATCTCCTGAGACACTGGTGTTTAATACTTTTAATTTGTGAAGTCCTTTTGGGGGGCTTGGCCTAGGAAAAGTTCGATCTAAAGCAAATCCTAGTTTATGGTTCCCATGAAATCTTTGGCTGCCTTTGTAATGTTCACAGAATTTCACAGTCACAGATTTTCTTTTCTGTCTTGTGTGTTGCAATAAAATGAGTCCTTTTTTTAAAGGACTTCTACCCACTGCTTTTTGGATTTTTCTCCTAATCCTCTACTTCCAGAATTTCTTTCAGCACCATAAGTGTTCACGTGGGCCCTTTTTTTTTAAATAACTTCACTGCCAATTTCTCAGTCCTGGCGAATGCAATCTGTGTAATCACGGAACAGGCTGAGCATGGCAGTAGAGTGCAAGCTTCCCCATTGCTGTCCTACTAGTGTACTCTGTACTGTTCTGAAGGAATCTCTAGGGGCTTTTAGGGACTTCAGTCCTTGTGTCTTATTCAGTCCTTGGCCTGTCCATTCAGGTTGCCAACTGTAATGGCATTTCATTGCATTTTTGTAATGTGGGAATTTAAGACCTAAGAACTGATCTGATGTCACAATCTCCTTTCATATAGCCACCAAATAGCCAGCCAGTGCTAACTGCTGGGCTGGATTTGAACTGACAGCAGAAATCAAGCTGGAAGTGCACATCAAGGGAGGTTCTGCAGAGATCAGTTCTGGGTCCAGTTCTGTTCACTCTCTTCATCGCTGGTTTAGATAAGGATGTAGAGTGTACTCCTGTTACATTTATGGATGATAAGCTGGGAGATGTTGCAAGTGCTTTGGAGGATGGGATTAAAATCAAAATGATCTGGAGAAACAGAAGAAATGGTCTCAGGTAAATAGGATGAAATTAAATAAGGACATATGCAAAGTACTTCGCTTGGGAAGGAACCATCAGCTGCAGACGTAAAATGGGAAATGATTACCTAGGAAAGAGTACTGTGGAAAGGGATCTGGGGATCATAGAGGATCACAAGCTACATGAGTCAACAGTGTAACACTGTTGCAAAAAGAACGACCATCATTCTGGGATGTATTAGCAGGAGCGTTGTAAGACAGGAGAAGCAATTCTTGTGCTTTACTTCGTGTTCATTATTGAATTGTAATATTGTGTGCAATTCTGGGTGCCACATTTCAGGAAAGATGTAGAAATTGGAGAAAATTCAGACAAGAGTAACAAAAGTGATTTAAAGGTCTAGAAAACAAGACCCAGGAGGGAAAACTGAAAAAACTGGGTTTGTTTAGTCTGAAGAGGAGAAGGTGGAAGGGGACATAATAGTTTTCAAGCACATAAAAGATTGTTACCGGAAAGTAAAAATTATTCTCTATGACTTAAATTACAGCAATAACGGTTTAACATTAATGGTTGGACATTAAGAAAAACTTCCTAACTTTTGATGTAGTTACGCACTGGAATAAATCACCTGGAGGTTGTGGATTCTCCGTCGTTTGAGATTTTTAAGAGCAAGATAGACAAACACGTGTCAGGGACGGTCTGGACCATGCTTAATCTTGCCTTGAATGCAGGGGATGGAACTAGAAGACCTCCCGAGATCCCTTGCAGTGGCACAACCAAATTGCCTTTGAGATCTGGTTATTCCTGTGTCCACTAGTTTCATGTGTAAATCTGAGGAACAGAACATCAGGGATGTGACATATGTAAATTGCATGATGCAAAGGTACAAGTTAGGGTGATGGGTATAAAGTAGCATAATTCCTCCCTTTCTGGCCTGCAACTCCTCCAGTTATCCCCAGACATTTCTCTCCCTTCCCACCTCCATACACACTTGCATAGGTCCTCGTCCAATACATTTTTAAATCCTGTCTCTCTCTCTTGCAGCATAGGAGGGTTCGTGAAGACCTGGCTTCCCTTTGTCCTTTTCTTGGGGGTGATCCTGACAGTCATTCTGACCCTTCATTTGCGGTGATGGATATTGTGAACTTCCCTTCCCATTGATGCACATGGGATGAAACTGGTTGCTGGATCCAACAGGACAGAATGCTGGGAGTCACTTAAAAAAGAAGATTGCATCTTTACTTGATAGGAATGGCTCTGATGTGTCCATCCTGGGAGTGATGTCTTTTGTTCCGTATTATGTCATTGGGGACTCCCCATATTTTGGGGCTAGGGCCTCTGAGTTTGGCTGCTCACCTCTCCTGCTGGTTGGTTTTGGGAGTGCACCCTGCAAGCTATGATCTCGACACAGGGTAATGTTGCAAGGGCTAAACCTGCCTCTTAGTACCTGGACAGCCTCCTTAGCACAAGCAGATACTCATTGTAATAAGGTTTTCTGTGATCTGGGGCTGCCTTTACATAGCTACTTATTTCCTCTCAGCAAACTTCATCATGTACTGCTTATCTGTTACACTTCCCAGATGTGATGAATTTCTGAATTTTGGGGTAGGGAGGGAGAGTGCCTTTATTGCACAAATCTTCTATAGCACACATTTCCAAGTGGAGGTTGGCGTCTCCTATCGGCCATGCTCATCTGCTGGGGTATGTAATGCCACTGTACTTGCGTACAATCCCCCCTGTAGCTCATAGTGAAACAGTGGTGCTGGTGGTTCCTCTGATAACATTCGTGAGCATTCTCCTGTGGCAGGACAGCTCTGCTATCAACTAGCAGCCTCCGAATGAGGGCAACCACACTAAAGCATGCATAGATTTTAGGCTGGGAGTGGCTCCTAGCAGTTTATGTACTTCCAGAGACGAGTGATCAGAATGTGCACATCTGGTCTCTGGTACACAGTGTACCTCCCCTGCTCTGTCTCTTTCCATTTTATTTTCCTGCAACAGTTTACTTTTCTGTAGTCCCTAACACTTGCGTACTACAGCTTAACCATGCCATTGCAATAGGCAGGGTGATATGGCAGCAGCAGCATACCTGTGGGACGGTACATTGAGTTGTGGGTTTCTAAAACCTATTTGCTCTGCTCTGGAGTAAAACTTTTGAATTCCAAGCCACTTGACGGTGAGTATAACATATTTATTGAAGTGTTTGAAGACATGCACTTGAGAAACTTCAGTTCGCTGTTTCCCTTAAGCAAGGGCTTATGGAAGGTAGCCTCTGTGCCATACTTCAGGGTGGTGGCAGTTTTCCTACAGCTGGTCTCAAGTTATTGAACATGAAGATCTATTTGCTTCCAAGGGAGATGCGTTATTACACCTTGAAAAGATCAGAGTGTTACGTTACACTGATGTAGAAGCATCCACCAGACTGCTTTGTGGGATCCCTCATGAAAGCTAAAAAAAAGATTGTTGGTGAATAGACCAACTTGATATCCCTAGAATCTGCTCGCTCACCGGAGTCCAGGCAGCACAGATGTAGGCTGGGCAAGCTTTCCATAGATGTTGGCCAATAAATGTGCCTGAATCCTGACCTGGAGGCACTTAAGAAAATCGGTTTCCATATTTGTGCATTCCTTAACCTCTCTGCTCAGGGTGCTGTCCGGCGTGCCCATTGTGATGGCTGGCTTTTACAGAGGGGCCACTTGTCTGTTATGAACTGTGGCAAGCATGCCTACACAGTCACAGAGAGGGATTCGTTTTTCAACTCTGCTGCTTTAACAGGACAATTCTTTACCATAGCAATGAGTCCCCGCCTCAAGGCACTTGTGTTATGGGCAACCGCATGACCCTTCTCTCTAAGGGGACCCTTGCTTAGTTGCATGCCACTTTCACTGGTTCCCATGCCTCTTGAAAGATCATTCCAGACCACACTTGTGGCTTTCAGAGATCTCTGTGCACAATCCTCCAGCTCCGGAGGAGGAAAGGGACTTCCCTTGCACAGCTCCGTCTCTGCTGTCTGGCATCCAGTTTTCTTTAGCATCACTTTCCTTGCTAGCCTAAAAAGGTCACGTAGATGCTGCATTGTCTTTCCCTTACACCTGAAACTCAAATCCTCTTCTTGTCTCTCCAACGGTCAGTTATTTCAAGCACGAGTGGAGAACACGCTGCTGCTAAATAAATTCTAGGCTGATTAGATATTAAAGGTCTCCCATCAAAGTGAACCTTACAATGAGAGTGTGGTGTCTTACCAAGTTACCCTATGCTGTTATCACCTGGTGAAGTTACTACTGAGATAACAGGCCTGGCCAAGTGAATAGGAAAGACACTCATGGGTGTGCCTAGACTGGCAAGATTTTGTGCAAAAACTTGCCGCCTGACTACAGTGGCCGCGAGAATTTGCGCAAGAGCACTGACTTTGTAATGTACAAAATCAGTGCTTCTTGCGCAAATACTTTGCTCCACTCAGGCATAAGCCAGTGTAGACAGGAATGTTAATTTCTTGCGCAAGAAAGCCCGATGGCTAAAATGGCCATCGGAGCTTTCTTGCGCAAGAGAGCGTCTACACTGGCACAGGTGCTTTTGCACAAGAGCAAATCTTTTGCACAAAGGCACATGCCAGTCTAGACGCTCTCTTGTGCAAATACTTTTAATGGAAAAACTTTTCCGTTAAAAGTATTTGCATGAAATCATGCCAGTCTAGACCCAGCCTTAGGCTACATCTACACTGCCCTCTCTTGTCCAAGAAAATATGCAAATTAGGCAAAGCAGTGAATATTGCTGTGCCTCATTTGCAAACTTAAGGGCGTGCCATTTTTGTGTGAGGGGCTTTTGCACAAAAAGGAGCCATCTACACAGCTCCTTTTTCTGCAAAAAACCCCTCTTGCACAAGAGCCATTTTGCTTTTTTTCAGGAAGAATTGCTCTTGCACAAAAGCTGCTTGTGAAAAAATGGTGGCTCATTAAGTATGCAAATGAGGCATGGCGATATTCACCACTTTGCCTCATTTGCATATTTTCTTGCGCAAGAGAGGGCATTGTAGACATGGCCTTAGTGCTTGAAGTGACCTGCCAAGAATGGTATCAGGGAAACTCCAGAAATCTCTGTCAGAGCTAGACCCTAACCTGCTTGGTGCAGTAGCAGCTGTCCTGATACATGTTGGGTCGACTTGTGAGAGACAGGCCACAGTACTTCCCTGATGTCCCGTAAGCAATGCAAGTGTTGCCAAAGTTGAAGCTTTGACACTCTCAGTGGCTGAAGTAGGAGCCCTTCTACTGGCCACAATCCCCATTTCTGTGTGTTCTAAAAGCATCTTTGCCATCTCATCTTGTGTACCCCTCCAGAATCCCCCCACTGTCAGGAGCATTAGAAACGCGTTAATAGCACCAACCTAGAGGATTGTCTGATCTGAAGTGGGGATTGTCCAGTGCACCTTTCCCAGGCTGATGCCTGTATCAGTTAATGAATGCGCGAACCCTGATCGCAGCAGCGATGGTGCTGTTAGTGCTTTCTACAAGTCCTACCTGAATGATTAGCTCCCGCTCAGGCTCTGGCCCTGGTTTCACAGACACCGAAGGAGTGTGCAGGAGTCATGCATAGCTATTCAGGGCAGCCTGGGGGGAGGGACAACATTCTAGGAGGAACCCCAAGATTTGGGTACCCTGATGCCCCTGAATATGCCAAGCTGTCACACTTAGTAAGACAGGCCAAAGGAAACTGGCACAGCTCTGTTGCTCCCCGAGCTATAAGCAAAGAACCAGGCGCCTGTCTCTACTGGTAAAATTCAGGCCCACTAAGCTCCAGAAGTGACAATAATAATGGTCACTACTATAGTGCAGATGGGACAGGTGGGGGGGGTTTATGACCCATCTTGTCTAACAGAGAGCTGCTCCTGGAAGGAGCTACACATCTGATTATTTTTCCCTTTGGTGTAGGCAAGTAGCTTTGACTGATGGGCTTGCAGCTGACCTCATGTTGCCTACAAAGGGCCTGCTGCTCCTTTTTGAATAGCTGTGTAAAGGATTAACACCTATTGCTGTGGTGTTGCCATTGTTCAGTATTTCCCTCTTAACACTCCCACTAGGGTCTAGGGCCCCCTGCCCTATCCATTGCTTGTCTCAAGCAGGTCTGTTGCCAAGCTCTTTGGATTTGCCTCTGTTCTTTGTCAGGCCCCTGTCTTTGTGATTCGTTCTCATTATATCAGGGCTATTTTGTAAATATTGAATTCTGCTGCTGTGATTTCATAATTCCAGTGGTGGGAAAAATAAACTCATTTCTGTGTATGTCTCCAAGCGCCAGTTCTTCCAGTGTTCCATCTCCTTTTCTTCCTCTTGCAGTCAGCAAGGGATCAGAACTCTAGAACTGGACGGGACCTCGAGAGATCATCGTGTGCAGTCCCCTGCCCTCACGGCAGGACCCAGGAGAGGCATGTGTATGACCCGTGCACAGCGCACTCGGCCGTCACCCTATCCTGTGGTTGTCAGGGCTGCAGTCTGCAAACTGCTTTAGCGGTAAGAGTCTGTGATTTCACCCCACCGCAGGTGTCCTGACCGAAGGTCATCCAAGTGCCATCGCTCAGCATTCCACCCTGCCATCTGTGATGGGAGAAAAGGGGATTCTTGGTGGAACTGAATAATGGCCCAAGCGTTATCCTGCCTCACTCAGAGAGGCTCTGGTTTCCTCTTCAGAAACCAGCTGAGGCGTCAGGGTCAAGCTGGCCATGTGCCAGCTCCACCTGGTGCTACATAAGCAATGAGATGCCGCCTTCTGTGGTTCTGCAGGTGGCCTATCTGGTGCTTAGTCAGCACAGGTATGGTCTTGATCTCCTGCTTCCATGCCTTGTGCTTTGGGCTGTTGCTATGGGGTTCTTCAGGCATGCGTCCTCTCCCTCCCCCACTCAGTACCACACAGTCTGTCTTCATGACAGTTACGACTGTATTTGGGGAGCCAGTTGCAGCCAGATTAAAATGGGGCATGTAAGTGGGCCCTTTCCCTGTTCTGGAATGGGGCTCAAAATGTTGATTGTATCCAAGCTCCCATTAATGCTGTTGACCCTTGTGACTGGCCCTGCCCCATCCCCTCTGCCTGCTGTTACCACTCAATAGGTTTGAACTGCTAATCCTTGGAGATCACTGACAAACGATAGAGCAGGCACTGAGCCAACCTCCTGGGAGAAGAATGCTCTGGGATAGAAGATAAGCCCCTTTTTGCTTGGGCAGGTTTAGCCCACTTAGCTGTGAATAGATTCCTGGTTTCATTGTTTAATTCTTCTGCTTCCCTGTTTTCCTAGGAGGCTTGTGTGAGACTCTGGCTAGTTCCTTATCCTGCTGCACACCCATCCTCCACTTTTCTCTAGCAAGACAAAGGTCCTGCCTCTTTAATTTCACTGAAGCTTTTGGGGGCAGGGCTTGGGAAGGGAATTCTCGCAGCTGTGCAATGTGAGCGGTGGTCTAATCACACTCTGGCGAGGCTGAATGGAATAGTAGCATGCAAACAGGCCTAGCTTTGTCCTTTACATCCCCCACCTAAGCTACTGGGGTTGCAGGGTGTAAAATGGGCCTTGGAATAGAAGGATTGGTACATATCAGGCAACCAGCTGCCCATTTAGTCGGATATCCAGTGGCCAGCTTTAAAAATAGGTCACATCTACTCTTCCTGGGCCTTTGAAATTCTCCCTAATTATAAAATAGTCAAGAGTACACACAGTGAAGTCTTTTCCGTCCAAATCCCCTCATTCTCTGTCACAGGCCCTGGGGGCTGAAGCCTCCACCTGTGGTTACCAAGGGCCCCGTGTATCCAGGGCACACACAGACCACTGCCAAACATCTGATTGTAAGTGCTCTGATTGTATACTGCCTCCTTGACTGCTCAACTTCAGTTCCTTTCTAGAGGGAGAAGGCTGTTTTGCTCCCTGCATTGCTGTTTGTGCTGCTAGCTGGCGACTGCAATTCCTCTCCTCCCTCTCTTCCCCCCCCCACCATGTACCATGCAGATCAGAGGGCTGGTTGTATGTGTTTAGGGAGCTGCATGGGGCTTCAGGAGTCCTGCTTTGCAAAATACCCTGTCAAAACTACGACCAGACCTGACGTTCTCAGCCAGTTTAATCAGATGCTGGTGAGAGGGCCTGGGAAGGAGTGAGCCAGTATTGAATAAGCCCCTTGGAGAGTGGGGAAGCACACATGGAAACACTCTCTCCTCCAGAGCTCAAAATTATTAGCAGCTGCACGTTGGCCTTTGATTCCCTTCACTCAAAGAACTTCACTGGTGAGAAGTTTCTGCATCCCATTGATGTCAGTTAGCAGGCTGCTTTTGATGTGTTGTTCCTCTCTCTGGTAACCTATCGCTGCCCCGCTTTAAAAAGCAGCAAAACTCAAGAACACTTAAAATGGCAGTGGAAAGACCCAGCAGACGTGACCGTGGGCTGTTTGGCCTAGGGGCAATGCGACCGTTTCCATCCATTTTTGGCTTGTCATTTACAAGGACTGAAAGGGCTATGTATGGACACTGTCCTATGCTGCATCCATTGGGGGGGACCGGGCTGTGGGCAGCTTGCCCTGGTAGCTATAGCCCCGACATACCTGTTCTGTAAATGGCAAACGGCCTTTAGCCCATCAGGGCTGCCATCTAGCACCATTTCCCAGCATTGCTCTCATTAGCTTGCATCTTTAAGGCTCTATTCCTGGCTGAAGAATCTTGGTGGCTAGTTCCTTTCTTCCTAGGTCCTAGAGAGGTTCTCCTTTATTGTTTGTGTCTGCTTTATGTGGCGGAGCCCACATTACGGTGGAATCTCATAGTAGCACCAGGGCTTACAGGTATGTGGCTGGGCAAAGTTACCCTAATGAAATGCAGCTTAGTGCTACAGGATCGCAGGAGAGGCACCTGCCTTGATTCTTCCTTTATTAAATTCTTTGAAGCATTGTTTGTTTTGGCTGGCCCCATCTCTACCTCTGTTCCTGAAGCAGCACTAGTTGTGATTCTCCCAATGAGTGAGCGCAGTGCCGACTTGCTGACCCGTGAAGCCATGCCAGTGGCTGTTCCCATCCCTAGCTGCCATTTGTGCTGCAAGAAAGACACCTCCTGTATTTCCAGGATCATCTTCTCTCTCTTTCGGTTGAAAGTGTTTCAATCACGTGCGTGCAGCATTTCAAACCACGTGGAGAGGTGCAGCATTTCCCAGTAGAGTTAAGGCACTGGGTTTGGGGAATGGCTAACCAGTTTGGCCCACAGCTCAGATCGTAAGAGAAAGGGATGTGAGTATTTTACAAGTTTGCTTTCAGGAATCTGCCCCCTACTGTCTCCTGCATTTTTCTGGGCTGCTGTGTGTAAATGGCAGCAATGTTAAATGTATAGGAATGAGTAATAGTGCTTGAAGCACATTTACACCTTAATAACAGGGTCCCCGCTAGAGGACTATACTGCTTGACCAGAATTGATTTCTAAACCAGCAAAGTGATACAACACCTGTGAGTGGACAAGCTTGATTTCCAGAGGAGCACTAGCTCCAGCATGGGTAAGGATGAGACAAGCTTTTTGGTTCACAGGTTCTATTTCCAATGTGTTCTAAAATGCAAGTGCCAGGGTTATGTATAGAGCCCTGCAAATCAGCAGATATCTGCAGCTCATTTTTGTGGCTATGGATATGGATGAGGATACAAATTTTGTATCCCTGCAGGTCTCTAGTTAGGGATGTGAATGTTTAACCAGTTAACCATTGAATCTTAGGGATGTGAATGTTTAACCAGTTAACCTGGTGAATCTTAGCAGTTAAGGTTAAGCAGTAGGGGCTGGAGCAAGGCTACTGGCCTGCTGCAAGCAGGAAGCTACTTCAGGTTCACGGATTGCCTACCATGGACAGGGGCACCCCAGCGACAGGTGGGAGGGCTGCACTAGCCAGTTTGGAGAGCCTCCCTCCCTGCCCCCCCCCCCCCCCCCCCCCCCCCCCCCCCCGTTAATCAGTTAACCGGTTAAACAATATGTTTTACTGGTTAACCAATTGAATGGATTTTACATCCCTAGCTCTAGTTATGTGCCTTAGAAACTGCTGGACTATGTCAGCGGCAGGAGAGTTAGTGGAACAAATGTGGAGTAATTTGATCATGGGACTTCTAAGACCCTCCTCTCCCCAATGCATATACCAAAAATCACAGAAGGGCTTGTCTTCGGGCAGCTAGTACATGCTGCCATGCCTCCCTGTCTGCTTTTCCTGTGCTGGCAGCACCTGTACATCTGTGTCAGCTGGAAACTACCCCTCCAGGGCAGTGTAGATGTACCTCAGTACTCTGCTGAGAGTTCGATTTGTGTGATGATCACTGGGAACTAGGGTTGCCAGGTGTCTGGTTTTCACCCAGACAGTTCGGTATTTTGGCCTTCCGTCCAGTAAAAAAAAACCAGACTACTGGACATGTAAAATGTCCGGTATTTTCTGTTTTCCTCGGATGGATGGATGGCGGCATCTGCGAGGGTGAGAGGAGCGAGGAGTGCAGTAATTTAAAGGTGCAGCAACTTTCTGCCCCTTTCCCCTCCCCCAACCAATTTTTACCTGCTTGGTTGGGATTTTTTGTGAAGGTCTCTGGGAACAAATCATTTAAAACCCAACCTCCTATGTAGCGCTTGGTATGAGTAGACCTCAGAGTGCCTTACAAAGGAGGTGAGTATTGTTATCTCTATTTACAGGTGGGACAGTGAGGCCCAGGGAGAAGTGATTTGCCCTTGGTTACCTAACAGGTTAGTGGCTCAGCTGGAAATAGACTCCAGCTTTCCTCAGTCCAGTCCAGTCCTGTCCTTTAGGACACACTCCCTCTCTAGCCTGAACGAGAGTGGGAAGTAACTGAAGGAACTATGGCTTTGTGGCTCAGGTATTGGCCTGGAACTCATGAGTTCTGGGTTCTCTTCCTGGCACTGCAACAGGCTTCCTGTGTAACCCTGGGCAAGTTGCTTCTCTCTGTCTCAGGGTGTGTCTACACTACAGCAGTGGCGGCCTGTCAATACAGGTGAACTAGGCAGTCACCTAGGGTGCCAATATAAATGGCCGTTGAGGGCTTTGGAGGCTCCAAAGACAAAGTGGAGGCTCATAAGAACAGCCGTACCGGGTCAGGCCAAAGGTCCATCTAGCCCGGTAGCCTGTCTGCCAATAGTGGCCAGCGCCAGGTGCCCCAGAGGGGGTGGACCAAAGACAATGATCAAGCGATTTCTCTCCTGCCATCCCATCTCCAGCCTTTGACAAATAGAGGCCAGGGACTTTGGAGGCAGAGGCGCCGATTGTGCGTTTTGCTTAGGGCACCAGTTGCCGGCAGCTCGTCTAGGGCCGCTCCTGCACTACAGAGTTTTTTCGGAAAAACTTAAATTTCGTTCACACTGCAATCACGTTCTTTCAAAAGAAAATTGAAAGAACAGAGGGGTTTTTCTGACATTGGTAGTCTGAGGAAGAAACCTTTTTCCGAAAGAGCTCTTTGGAAAAAGGCGTGTGTGGACGGGGACGAGGGAGCTCTTTCGGAAGAAGAGGAAAAAGCACAGGTGCCCTGGTTGCCACGCCGTCCATAGCAATCACAGTTTAAATGCGAGATAGTGTCCATTCAGTATGGACGCTCTTTTGAAAAAGCAGACCACTTTTTCTATGCGCTTTGGCAGTGTGCGGACGCGCTCTTGCGGAAGAAGTTTTTTCAGAAAGTCTCTCCAGAAAAGCTTCTTCTGAAAGAACCCTGCAGTCTAGACATAGCCTCAGTATCCATCACGATCAAAAGGCTTCACTACATCCCAGTGTTACAAGGCTGACTGCCACAATGTGTTATGGAGTCACAGACATGACAAAGATGAAAGCCCTTTTAAAATACCCTGTAAAAAAGATAGCTCTTCACAATTACCTCCAAATAACTGAGCATTCATTTCAGTCATTACAGCCCTGGGCTGGATTTAAACCAACAATTTGCAACTAGAAAGCTCCACGCACAGTTTCCAAATGTGAGTGAAAGTAATGAATGGGCTGCAGTGACATTCCAGAAAATAAGACCATTGAGATGGTATCAGAAGTCCCCAGAGCAGTGTTTGAGTGACTTATGTCATCACCAGAACCCCCCTCGGGGAATTCATTATTTTTACAGCTTTACTATATAGATGTAAGCCTCCATGCATTTCCAAATCACTCAGGCATGTACCGCAGTAAGCGTCAGACTCAATGTAGTTATTAGTGCAGCGATCATCAGGATAAAAGCAATGGGATTTAAAATCATGTGAATCAGGGCATTTGGGCTACATCTCTCAGAGAATGTATGGAATTGACTGAGCTAAAATAGCCACACTCAGTCATTGTAGCATAGGACATGAGAATGTGACTTTCTGATCTGCTAGGCTCCTAACTTCCAGTGAAATCAATGGGATTTAAGTGGCTAAATATCTCTGTGGATCTGGACCGAAGTGTGGTCACATCCCCTGGTGCTCAGTGTGAGCTGAAAGTGTTGACCAACACCACCCGGGATCTGGTGCCGACCTACCAAATGCTCTTTTTCATAGCAGCATGTGGGTTCTACCACCCTTGTGGGCTCCTTTTGCCTTGCACTTGATGGCAGAGTGAGAAATTCACCTTGACAACCATCAATAGCTGTGGGATTTTCCAACACCAGAAAGTGGCACTAATCAATTAGAGCTCAGTTTACAAAATGGGCATTTAGAAAGCATTGGATTATTTTAGGAAATCATAAGGGCCAGATTCACATTTATCTTAAGGCTTCTTTATGCAGCCACAATGGGGGAAAAGGGACTTTAGTGAAAATGAAATTACTTCCTAAGTGGTTGGAAACATGTCTGCAAGTGAAGCCTTTATGTCCGGATCCTCAATTATTAGGGTGCCTACCTCCCATTGATTTCCATGGGAGTTACCTTTGAGGATTCAGGCCTTGGAGACTAACATGTAGGCTCATCTCTTTGAAGTGTACAGAGCCCCCAGTAATAATAACAATAATTAATAATAAATAATAATTAATACTTAGCTGTTATAGGTAAAGGTAACTTTTAAAGGCAAGTTTATGACGCACATAGAAAACCTGGAAGACTTATTATTCCTGTTTCAATTGAGGAATGTTCTACTTTTTACTTTTTAAAAACCTTGTTTCTTTGTCAGGAAGGCTCTGTGGAGGACTGCAAAGCTAACAGGATTGTCAAGTCACAAGTACCAAGAAAGTGATGTGATTGGAAGCAGAGAGAGATTTTTGTACATACTGCTGAAAGCATTTTGGTTTTCATTTTGTTTTGTTAAACTCAATTTAACACAACTCTCTGACAAACAGGTGCGAGATGAAAGATTTAGCAGCCCAGCCGCCTGAGGAAGACATCAAGAGCTTTTGCACCAGTTTTCTAGTTTCTCAAGGAGACCCCCAATAAAAAAAATACACTTGTGAAGTTGCCATCATACTAATTTTCTAGTCATCCATAGAGCTTCTGGAAAAACATGCTAACCCCCCCCCCCCTGCTCCTCACATACCTCCAAATGGTCCTCCCCCACCCCCCCCACCCTGCACCGGAATTTCTAATATTTAAAAAATAAAACCACGCAGAATTTCCCCCTCCCCCTTTGGACATTTTTTAAACAAAAACTTTAAAGCTTTTTTATCATAACAATGAAAAGGGGCTCAGCCCTGATTCCTTTGTCCTTTGCAGGTCACTTTTAATTGGTGTTTTGGGCATGAGACAAAGACATTACATACTCTCTCCTTAGAGGCGTCTGCCCTGATTCCTTAAGCCTGAGCTGTGACTCTTGCAGCCTTCCTCATCTGTTGAAAGGAGGCAGACAGAAGGCCTGGAGGGATTTGTTACTTTGTAAAAGGGGAGTTTAGACTGTGACGCCAGGTTACAACTTGTGTACGTTTCTGCACCCTCCCTTGTACCTAGTCAGGAAAGGGCAACATGAGGCTCTGTTTGTCCCCTATTGGGCGTCATGTGACCCAGAGTGAGAATCTACAGTGCAGAACCAGAGATGAGAGGGGACGGGGCAGTTTGAGATTAGATATTTATATATCCCTGCTGGAAAAACAAATTCTAAACTAACCCTTCTGACTTCCAGAAAGGAAACCATCACTTTAAACTAAACAGATCTCCATCATTTGCTCCAGGGTAGGTGCCTTTAACGAGAACTCCCTTTGGTTTGATTTAGCTCAGGACAGTCTCAACATCCTAGCTAGACAAATGCTGCCTGTAATAGTCAACCCCAACCTGAGCCATGGCCCAAGAGCCTAATGCAAAACAGACACATACTTAGGCCCACCACTTAGGAACATGTACAGCATCCACATGTGAGCATAGGTGCTGGAATATGGGGTGCTGCAGCATCCCCTGACTTGAAGTGTTTTCCGTTAGACACAGGATTTACAGTTTGGTTCAATGGCTCTCAGCACCCTCGTTATAAAAATTGTCCCGATGCCCCTGTGGCCAGGGTTCACAGTTCCAGCTGCTGAGCGCACTGTGGAATATGCACAACATTAATGCCGGGTTCCACGCTCCTCGCATGGTAGCACAATGGCACTGACACACTAGCACTGGGCCTTGAACTGGTAACTTTCCCTCCATGGCAGTGAGACCCAAAGTTTCCAAGGCCAGTAGGTTTTCTGTGCATTTCTCTCAAAACCTTCAGAGCCCAGCTCCATTCCAGGACTGCATGCCGGACCGGACGCCTGGCTGCCAGGGAGAACCCCTGACATTCCCCTTGTGAATTAACATTCCTGGGCAAAAGAGAATTTCTTTCCGGTGGGGAGGGAGGGCAGGACAAAACACACCCAGCGGGAGAGGCTGTGAAAGGGAGGGAGCGCACTCTGTGCACCAGTGGTCAGGAGCATAGCTGGGAGGTTAGCTGGGAGGCTGGCTTTGAAGTGGGGTCATTTTGTCACAGCTGGATGGAGGGGGATGTCTTTCTCATCCAGTTAGCAGCCCCTGCATCAAAGGGCTTCCTGGTGAATGATATCAAATTGCACTTAAGCATTAGCACATTAAGAGCTTTTGAAATGACAGCAGCAGTGTCTAGGCTGCCTACGGCCCTGGTGCCTCACGGGCTGCATCCCCGCTGCATCCCCCCTTGTCATGCAGGGCAACCAAATAATCCGTTTTGTTTTCAGGGGAGGGAGGGGACTGGAAGCCCTGGGGCAGGGAAGGCCGAGGAAGGCTGGGGTTTAGGGCTGCCAGCTGTCCGGATCTCACCAGGAAGGTTTCAGACTTCATCCCTGATCAAAAACATGGTAGAAAAGCTTAGAGATCCCGCTTGGCCACGTAGCTAAAACCCTTCAGTTCCCAGCACATGGGAGCTCAGTGCTCCATCCCCAGCACAGAGGGAGAACTCTGTGATCGGCACATGAAAGGAGAGAACATGAGGGGAGGGCAGAGAGCACTGGGAATAGATCTGGTGGGAGGAGAGGAGGGGGAGTTTGGCCCAGATGGCCTTATGGAGGCTTATTCTCAATCTGCCACTTGAACTGAAGTGGTGACAGTGCTTGGCACAGCCATGGTGCCTTCCACACCAGCATCTCGACGGGCTGTGGCCCTCTCATTAAAGGCTCACTCACGAGGAGCCTCTTCATCCAGCATTGAATTGCAACCGCGTCTGGGGGGGCGGGAGGGAAGACAGCAGCTGTTTAACAGTGCACAGCAACACTGCATCATAACAACAGCAGCAGCAGCATTCCCTACCTCTGAGTGTGCTCCCACCCTAGATCGCAAAGCATTTTGCAAGGAGATCGGTATCATCATCATCATCATCTCCGCTTTACAGATGAGGAAAGTTTCCCACAGCCACCAAGCAGGCTGACAGCAGAGCTGGAAACAGAACCCAGGTCCCCTGCATTCAAGCCTAGCGCTTGATCTACCCCGGCAGGGGAAGCCTGTATCCAGGTGAGGTTGAAAGCCAGGGATCAGAACGTTAAAGTTAGGGAGGTGGGCACCAGGCTTAATGGCCTTACTGGGAAGGAATGTTTGTTTAATGGCTGTCAGCAGGTAGGACCTTGACATTACAGCCTGGCACCATGTGGGGCTCCAGCTGCCTGTTGACTCAGCAGGAAAACTCCTACATGGCTGCAGCACCTGCCGCTCTCCGTGGGTCGCCCTTACCCACCCCAATCAGCTTGTGAGATTTAGCAGGATCCTGGCAGCACAAGATGGGTGGGCAGAAAAGCTGTCCACCATCAGAGAAAGGGCACTTTAATATTAATTAGATCACACTGATTTGTACCAGTCCAAGCAGGACTCTGCCATATGGCCCCACCCTCCCAACTAGCCAGTTAGACTACGTCTACAGTGCAGGCTTATTCCGCAAGATTGGCCATTCTTGCGCAAAAACTTGCGGAGCGTCTACACTGCACACATTTACAGTAAAGCATCAGAAGAGAGGGCTTCTTGTGCAAGAGTGATTCCTCTCCACACGAGGAATAAGCCCTCTTGCACAAGAAGGCAGTGTAGACGGGCAACAGGGGTTTCTTGTGCAAGAAACTCCTATGGCTATCAGAGCTTTCTTTTGTAAGAGAGTGTCCACACTGCCAGGGACGCTCTTGCGCAAAAGCACATGGCAGTGTAGACACACTCTTGTGCAAGAACTTTTGCGAAAGATCTCTTCTGCAGAAAGATTCTTCCCCAAGAAGCCTGCAGGGTAGACATAGTCGTAGGCTGTGTCTATATTGGTGCAATCTACACTGCCTGTCGACACTGGCCGTGAGTTCTTGCGCAAGTACACTGACGTTCTGATGTGTGAAATCAGGGCTTCTTGCGCAAGAATTCAGATGCTGCCACTCAGGGATAAGCCCTCTTGTGCAACTGTTCTTGCGCAAGAGGCCAGTGTAGACAGGCAACATGAATTTCTTGTGCAAGAAAGCCCGATGGCTAAAATGACCATCAGAGCTTTCTTGCGCAAGAGAGCGTCTACACTGGCATGGATGCTCTTGCACAAAAGCCCATGCCAGTGTAGACGCTCTCTTCTGGAAGAGTTTTTGCACAAGAACTCTTCCGCAAAAGAGTTCTTGTGCAAGATCATGCCAGTGTAGACGTAACCTAGTGGATAGGTGCAGATTGGTTCTGCACTGAATCTCCCCTGCTGATTATAACCCTTCATTTGTGGCACGAGACTGAAACACCTTCCCACTGACATCTGTCCGCTTCTTTGCAGAGGGTGGAGATACCCTCTTTGATCCTTGGGGTCTGGGCATCCTAGGTTAGGGGAGACATTACTCTTAGAAGACTTTGCAGTCCTGGGTTGTTGTTTTTCTGCTGGTCACAAATACCTAGTGCAAGGCCCTCGGGTTAAACACCAAGGCTATATCTACACTGGCAGCTTCTTGCACAAGAACTGTTTTGTGCAAGAGTTCTTGTGCAAAAAGTCTTCCACAAGAGCACGTCTATACTGACGTGTTTTTGCGCAAGAGCATCTGTGGCAGTGCGGACGCTCTCTTGCGCAAGAAAGCTCTGATGGCCATTTTAGCCATAGGGGTTTTTTGTGCAAGAAATTCATGTTGCCTGTCTACACTGCCCTCTTGTGCAAGAGTTCTTGCCCAAGAGGGCTTATTCCTCGTGGGGAGAGGAATAACTCTTCTGGAAGAAGCCCTGTTTTCCGACTCTAGACTGTAAATTTCCTTGCGCAAGAAGCCACCAGTGTAAACACAGCCCAAGGTTATGACTCCAGACCAGGTTGGCCGTGTGTCCTGCTTCATGAGCCTGGTGTGCACAGTCAGCAGAGCTGGTGACCTACAGCCCTGGCTCCACTCAGAGTGCAGGCAGAAGCTTGATTTTGGAGATGAGAAGTGATGGAAGGATATGCTCACTTTTATAAAAGGGGAAAGGGGTGCGCTCCGGTAGTCAGCAAGCTGTGGAGAAAGTCCCAAGCCATCACTCTAACATCCAGGAACTTCCCTCTGCCCATCTGGCAACAGCATGGTGCATTGGCTGCTTGCTCAGCAGCTATCTCAGTGCCAGGCACAGTTTGAGAATTGCAGATCAAGTTACCTTTATCCAACCATTGGACTCAGAGGGAGAAAATGATCCCCCAAGGGCAAGGGTAGGAGGTGGGTACAGGTTCATTTTCCATCCCACTGCATGCCATAGTGTTCAGCTGCATGCGGGGCGCTGCATCTGGTGCCTAGGAGACCTGGGGGCAGCAGTGGTGGAGGAGTGAAGACAGAAACATTGATTGACTGGCCCTTGCTGGCTGTAGGCAGGGAGGGGGACACTGTCCTTGAAAAGGTTAGTGATTCCATTGCTGCTTTGTGCAGTGCTCAGATTTCCACCCCCTACAACTTTGTGGGATCTCTCATACCAATCCCACCTATTTGGCCTTGATGTAGGAAATAGGATTTGCTCCATAGCACAAATTTCCTAACGTTTAACTTCTTAGAAAAGAAGAGACTAAGGAGGGATATGGTAGAGATCTATAAACTCATGACTGGTGTGGAAAAAGTGAATAAGGAAAAGTGATTTACTTATTCCCACAATATAAGAACTAGGGGTCACCAAATGAAATTAATAGGCAGCAAGTTTAAAACAAACAAAAGGAAGTTTTTCTTCACTCTGTGCACAGTAAACTTGTGGAACTCCTTGCCAGAGGATGTGGTGAAGGTTAGAACTTTAACAGGGTTAAAAAAAGAACTAGATAGATTCATGGAGGTTAGGTCCATCACTGGCTGTTAGCCAGGATGGGTAGGAATGGTGTCCCTAGCCTCTGTTTCTCTGGAAGTGGGAGGTAGGGAAGAGATCATGTGAGGATTACCTGTTGTGTTCCCTCCCTCTGGGGCATCTGGTATTGGCCACTGTCCACAGACAGGATACTGGGCTAGATGGCCCTTTGGTCTGACCCAGTATGGCTGTTCTTGTGTTCTGCATCCTTGGATTGTACGTCCATTATGTTCACTCCCCATTCATTGCAAGAGCCCTGTTTTTTAAAGCCCGCCACAAACGTACACTGTGTCCAGTGGAACTATTCATGTGAGGAAGGACTGCAAGACCGGGACCTTTATTTCACTCTGCGTCGCTTTTCTTCACTCGCATAACACCAGCCTCCTTGCTGTCCTTCCATGGGTGGTGTGAGAACATTCTCTGCAGCTCTTGCCACCTGGAGCAGCTTCCTTCTATTTTTCCACCTGATCCACTCTTCATCTGTTTTCACATTTCAGCTGAGCACACAGCTTGCGTCCCTTGCTTCTGCACCTTCATTTCTCTCTCCCTCTGCTATTCTTTCTTAGCTGTGAAAGGCTCTGTACAGAATGAGGTTATAGTGTATTACTGGCAGGTCCCTGTGTGAGTGGGGGGAATTCAGATCCGGCTCTTGGGCTAGGCAGACAAGTCATCCTCTCCCTTGGCATCCCAGCTACCAGCTTGGCAGCATCCTCAGATCCAAGCAGAGGTGAACCTTGCCCTGATTTGTAAAGCTGTTAGGAAACAAAAGCAGGATGAACCGCTCTAGTCTAGACTGGTGCTGAACCAGAGAATTTGCCAAACTATGGGAGGTCAATATTGTCTAGCAGCATTGCCAACACTTCCCCTGCTTACTGGGCTCTTAGAAGACGTTTAGGGGTAAATTAGAATGAAATAACAGCACAGAACACAGAGCCAGGACCAGTGGCTGTAAACAAATTTATGAGACGGCAGGAAACTTGGCCATACCCAGGATAAGTGGACATCCGGCTACTAAAATCCTGCTGGACCACGGATGTTGCCGAACCAGAGTGCTGGACTAGAGAGGTTCAACTTGTCCTTCCAAAACAAAAAATGCCATTCACCTTCCTGGGACACTGAGTCACACAGGAACAGTCTGTGTCTCCTATCAGCTCCCTGTGGATGGGGTCTTTGTTCAAAATGAGAAATCAAGCGATATTCAGCCCACCTGCTAATTCATTGGGCTGAACCACCCTTCAGTGCTTTGCCTAAATCTATATTATCGAGAGGACTGAACAGCTGGGGAGGGGATGGGGAAGGGGGAGATAGGGATTGGGATTGTCTCTGTCTCTGAGTGGCCAGTCTGAGTCCATCCTGGGCTGGGAGTGACTGAAGTTGTCCCCATCACACATAACGCTGTTAGAATTGACAATACTTGGTTCCCTGCTTGGCCCTTTGCAGAAAAGCCTGGGGCTAAACAGTCCATGGAACTGAGCTCCGCTCCCTGCTCCATAGACTCCCTTCAAGGCAGGAATTAGGCCTGTTGGAGGAAGCTTGTCCTGCCTCCTGCTTTGGTGTGCTTGCATAGAGAAGGAGAGGCCTTCAATCTCCAGGGCTGGCAATTTGAAACCAACACTACATACAAACACTATGGCTACGTCTACTTTGGCAAGATTTTGCGCAATTACTTTTGACGCAAGAGTTTTTGCGTTAAAGTATTTGCGCAAGAGAGCGTCTACACTGGCATGTGCCTTTGCGCAAGAGATGTGCTTTTGCACAAGAGCATCCGTGCCAGTGTAGACACTCTCTTGTGCAAGAAAGCTCCAATGGCCATTTTAACCATCGGGCTTTCTTGCACAAGAAATTCACGTTGCCTGTCTACACTGGCCTCTTGCGCAAGAACAGTTGCGCAAGAGGGCTTATTCCTGAGCGGGAGCATCAGAGTTCTTCCGCAAGAAGCACTGATTTCACACATGAGAACGTCAGTGTACTTGCACAAGAACTCCCCGCCAGTGTAGACAGGCAGCATGTTTTTGTGCAAAAGCAGCCGCTTTGGTGCAAGATCGTGCCAATGTAGATACAGCCTATCTGTGTACTGCATGTGCCACTTGGAGGGTGTGACTTCCAGGGCTAAGCCTCAGATTTGGAACACCTGGGCTCTCTGAAGCCCCAGGCCCAAAGCCCCATAGGCTTAACTCAGCCTTTCAGAGTAGATCCATGCAGTTCCCTGGGTGAGGGAGGCTTTCTGGCCCCAAAGGGTCTGTAAAGTGCTTTTCAGTCCTTCAAGATGAAAGAAGCTATAAAAACAAAAATAGTTATTAGATGCTGCTGCAGTGACTTACAAGGAATTCTTCTGCCTCGGGGGAGTTTGGGTCCCACCAATAAAACATGAGTGGAAACATGAATTTCTTCATCTTGTTGTTTTCCTCTAAAAAACTGTTATAATCCAGTGTTCTGTCCATGGTGTAACTTCCTAGAGAGAGTATCTAGATTCATTCATTACAAAATATTTAGCAGATTGAATTCTATCCCCCATCCAATGCCAGAGTTAGAAGTGGTAATCTTCACTCGGACAACACCTGAACAACAGCTACCATCAGGGCTCCTCTGTGTTACAGTAATACAAATCAGTTCCCCCATCATCACTTGGTGGGGCTTCCTTTCTACTTTGGTTGTGTGACATTTCTCATTACAGGTTTGGTCTTTTAACTTAATCTTCAGATGATGTTGGACCTCGGAAGAGCTAAATTTGGTTCACGGTGTAGATTATGACTGTGATCCAGGGACTATCTAGAGGTAGCAAAATGCAGGGAGAGGGAGTGAACATGTCTCTAGGTGCATCTGGTGGTTTAAGTCATTGGGAATGTTTATACTTTTGTGTGTGCGTTTCTGAGTGTTCAGCCAAGCAAGAGAAGAAGGGTGAGGAAGGGAACGTCTACCTATGGGATTGATCTGGCCCCCTTATCCCTAGTATCTCAACTGTTCACAATCTTTAATTTTCATAACACCGCTGTGCAGTGTCCTGCCCATGGCGCAGTGGGCCTGGCCCCGGCAGAGCAGCCCTTGGAATGGTACAGCCAGCTGGGCTGGAGCAGCCTTTCCCTCCCCCCCACGGGATCACAGTGAACTGGTGAAACATTACTTTTTACAGGTTCACTTTTAAACCAGGATTTTCCCATCCCTAGTGTGGACCTGAGCATGGCTTGGCCAAGCCAGTCTCTGTACTTGGTGTGTGTATAAGCAGACATACCCTGGACTTGGTTTGCCTGGCTAAGCCAGACTCTGTAGGTCAAGGGTGGGGAACCTCAGGCCTGGGGGCGGCTTGCCTGGATCCAGCCCCCCCGCACTGGGGCTGCTGCACTGGTGCTCCAGCCCCCCTGCGGCCCCACGGCAAGGCTGGAGCACACAGACATCTACCAGGCTGGGCCCTTCTAGGCTCTGGTGGGCAAGGGGGCTGCGGGGAGCCGGGGGCCACGTCAGTGCGGGATTTTCCTGTGGGTCAGCGCCCTGACCCCGCACACCGGCGCGTACAGAAGTGGCTTGTGCGTGCGCCCGGCCCGGGGCTTGGCTCTCGGCGAGCGTGTGGCTGCTGCGGGGCTGGCTGCCCGCGGGTGGGCCTGCGTCCGGCGCGGGTGGGCGTGCAGCCCACGCGGGGCGTTTCCGCGTTGTCCTCTCGCTGGCAGCACGTGGCAGCCCGGGCCGGGCGCGGAGCCTTTGCCGCCCGGGGTGATGGCTTCGAAGGGCCGGCGCGGGGCAGCAGGGACCCCGGCTGGGGGCCGAGCCCGCGGTGGCTGGGAGGAAGGGGGCGGGCCGGCTAGTCCCCTCCCCGCCGGCCCCGCCCGCTGCCTTTGAATCTCGTTCAGCCCATTGTGAGCTCTCGGCCGAGCCCGCTGGGAAGGGG
>JANRFK010002918.1:6947262-6959335 GCA_030068395.1 Apalone spinifera | reverse complement strand
ACTCCCAGCCTGCACTCCTATGACTGAGACCCCCCCCTTGCTGCTCTCTGAAGCCTGAGCCATCTGTCAAAGGCAGGAAATTGCAGTGCCTGAGCCATTGCATCACAGTCCAGAGTTGCAGCTCCAGCGCCGGACTCCCCTCCCCCCAGGCTGCAGGAAAGCAGTGTGGCGCAAGGCTCACAGCTGGGGTGTTTGGCAGAGCTGCCCTTGACACTAGATCGGCTCAGCCCCTCCCGGCAGCCTCCCAGCTCCTGCCAGCTCGCGGGATTGGCCTGGAAGTGTCGACACCCTGCAAGGCGAGGGAGCCAATCTCCGACATCCAGGCTATTTCATGGGACCCAGGCGTGGGGAACCGCAGGCTGCAAGGGTTTGCCAACCGCTGGTTTTGCACCATGCAGGGGACAGAGAAAGGGGAGAAACATGACGGCCCATTGGTTTGCTCCTGGCTCGGGCAGGGCAGGGGCTGACGCGTGCCGTGGCGAGCCCCTTGGCAGGACGCGGAGCTCCTTGGAGGGCTCACACCTGGCTCTTGTATGGAGCCTGCTCCAAGCAGCCACTTCCCAGGCTGCAGAGCGCCTCGGGAACGCCTGCGCGTAGGCGCCACAGGATGCCTCGTGCCCTTGGCCTTGCTGCTGGACGCAGCACTTGCTTTCGGTGGGACTCGCAGCAGAGGTAACGGGGCCGCTCACCAAGAACGGTGCTGGGGAGGCGAGAACCCACCTGGACCTGCAGCCCTGAGAGGCTCATCTGCCTAGCCCAGCTCCCTGTACAGGCCACTCCTTGTAAGGCTGCGCCTGGGCAGGTCATCAGCTGCGGGAATCAAACCTGGGGCATCTGAAGGTGCTTCCCCGGCCAGAAATAGCCTGCTCAGGGCAGGGCTACCACCCCCTTCCCCCGCGTCCCCTCGGGGTGGCTGGGATATGTACACAGGGTGATCAGCTGGCTCCAAGCTCAGGCAGAAGAAGCGGCTGCCTTATGATCCAGCGATTCAATCTCTTCTTCCAAGAACCCAGCCAAGGGCACAGCACTACCCCGCTCGGCCCCCCGCCCTGCGTTCCTGTCCGCCTAGAGCCGGGCGGCCAATCTCTTGGGCTTGGCCGTTCATTCCACTCGCCCTAGGAGAATCGCCTTGTGCCATCAGTCCCTGCCACGCCGGCACATCCTGGGAGTTACACACACCACAGTCCAGGTGCCCTGCAGAGGGGCAGGCTGAGCCCGAGCGGAACTCCCTGCCAACCCCAGCCCCAGCGACAGCGGGAGATAAGGGCCTGTCCTCTCAGGCTCCCGCACCTGGGGTAGCAACTCAACCCTTCAGGCTCCAGATGGACCGAGCCCATCCTCCCCGCCCCTCTCCAAACCACCCCCTGCCCAGCAGGCCTGGCCAGCGGGGCGGTACCAGGAGCTGGTGGGGGTGCCCTCCAGCAGCTTGGTGAGACGCCCCGCCAGGGGGGTGAAGAAGGCCTCCACGTCGAAGCTGGGCTGGAAGAGCTCGGTCAGGCACTTCATGGTGCTGGCGTCGCAGCACAGGACTTTGTTCTGGGCCGTCACCACGTAGGGGATGAAGGTGTAGCTGCTGCTGTGGTCCTGCCGGAGAGAGACGGAGTGTCAGGAGTCAGGGCTTCTCCCCCATCTCCACCCGCCCCCCTAAAGCCTGTCCTCCCTCACCTCAGAAAGGCACTGGCTTAGCAGCCCTGGAGATTTTACCCAGGGCCAGCATCCTTCACCGCTCCCGGCTGGCGGGCCTCAGCCCAACTCTGAGGCAGCCCTGGGGGCAGGGTAGCTCCACTCCCACAGCCCATTTGTTCCCTGGGCCCTCAGCTCCGGTGGCCAGCCAGGGGTACTTCTTGGTCCCCATCACGGTGATGGTATTGGTGACAGAGAAGCTGCCATGCTGAGACCCACCAACTCATTTCATGTAAAGCCCTCCAGACAGCAGGGAAAGGAAGCGGGGAGCTCTCCCAAGCCCTAGCCAGAGCCCGCCCACTCGGGAGGCCATGCACTTGTCATGCAGCCTGCACGGGCCTTTTTAATACCGGCTGTGCCACTCCCTTTACTGCACGCTCCAGCCAGCAGTGCGACCGGTAACCACCTTGGCATTCAAACAGCCATGAAGCCCCAGAGTTACCACCACATTGAGAAGGCCAAGGGCTGCTCACCGGGGCATAGAAACAGCCACCCTGAGCAGGCGAGAGACGTGCCCCATGCCCGGTCCCCTCCTCCCCAAGCCGGATCCTTGGGGACAAGGCCTTGCCAAGCCAGGGGTGTCTGTAGCACTCAGGCCTAGGGGAGTTGGGGGCGTTGGAATGTTGCAGAAACAGGGGAAGGAAGGTGTCCACACCCTAGCCTGCCTGGCTCTCCCGAAGGGAGCTTGTATCTTCCAGGGGTCTGCAACCCTCAGGCTAGAGACCAAGGAGCAGCCAAATGTGGATTTTCAGAAACGTGGTTGGAGGCTTCAGCCATCTTTACCCACCCATCCCCAATCGGCACGGCAGCCAACCGGGCGAAGAGAGCAAGGACCCGCTGTAAGATTCAGCTGGGCTTGTCCCATGTGATCAGCTCTCTGCTACTGAGCCTGGGGCATCGGGGTGGGGGAATCGCTAGTCTTCCCAGCCTGTTTCTGCTCATGCCGGAACAACAGGTGGGTGGCGGGGGGCGCACAGACCAGCACTAATCTGTAGTGACACAGCTGTTTGCAAATGCCAGGCTAGCACAACAGGGGGTACAGAGAGCCCAGCAGGGAGAGAACTGAAGGGGAGGACCGAGGTGCATGGGCAGGAAGCTTCCCCAGAGCCACCACAGCGATGATGGGCTCAGGAGATACAATTAGCCCACGTCGCCTCCCTTCTCTCTCCCTAGCTCAGGGCTGATGGGGCGGAGAAATGAGAACAAACAGGCAAGGTAAAAAAAATCAATTCAGAGAAAGTAAACGGCGCTTACTGAGTTCTTCTGGCAGATTTCCTCCTAGAGAGAGGGAGAGGAGGGATATTTAGCTGTCGATTCAACCGAGACGAAGCATGTTAGCCACGACAAATAGCCACTGTGGGAATTATTCAACATGCTCAGTGGTGAGACACCATGGGGATGGGCCACACAACACACCGAGAGAGAAATTCACTACACAACCCTCCCTGTGCGTGGAAGTTCAGCTCTCTCTCCCCCCAACTTCTGGATGGCAACAGAGATCAGGGGACTGGAAAAACGTATCTATTTCTGATGGGATCTTGCAGCCTTTGAATGTTCTCTCTCTACCAGCCCTGCACGGACGCTGGGAGCGGAGGTTGTTTTCGGAATAGATCGTTCGCTGGGAACATTTCACTGGGAAAAACGAGCCCTTTTAATACATTGCTAGTGCCGGGTCACTGGGTGGAGGGCTTGGAAAGGAGGCTGGCAGCATGTTACAGCCAAGCAGCAGCACAGCCACTTGCTGAATGCTTTCTCCCCTCCTCGGTGGGTTGGAACTGGAGTGCCCTTTAATCCTGGCAGGGATCAAAACCGCACGCAAACCACGGTGCATGGGTCAGTCCTGCCTATAGGTGGGAGGTGGTGGGAATATGTGGGGCTTAGGAATTCATGCTATTGGTGCATTTTTTCCTAAAAGGACCAAAGTGTGTAGAGCTGTGATTCCCAAAGTACGGGTCACCACCCAGTACTGGGGCACAGGATGTGCGGTACTGGGTCATCAACTGCTGGGAAGCTCCCCAGTGGCTGCCAGGGGGTCGTGGGCATAAACCATTTTTCCCAACTGCGACAAGAAAAAAAAGTTTGAAAACTTCTGGCCTAGAGGGCTTGCAAAATCCCAAGCAGCTACTCCATTTAGAGCCCGATCCAAAGTTCATTGGTCATGGGGGGGGGGGGGGGGGGGGGGGGGGGGTGTTTCTATCAATTTCAGTGGGTTTTGGACCCTGGATCCGGGCCAAAAAGCTCTGCTAAGCTGACATTCCTGGTCCAGTTTTCCCTAAAGCAGCAGGGCTAATTGCCAGCACTGGGCAGAGGTACTGAAAGGTGACAGAGTGAAAGTGGAAAAGGGACTTAGAACATGTGCCTCAGATTTGAAGTAGGGGCAACTTGGCCTCTCCCCATGCCCTTAAGCAGTTTATGTCCATAAGGAAAAAGGATTCGTTCTTATCTCCAAGGGATCCTCATTTGCTACCCTCTGAAAATCACATTCTGTCTTGCACCCTATGTCTATTGTCACGAGACTGCCGCTCACCATGCTACGGTCAGAGCAGATGGGGGCTTTATCCTGTGGAAAGACCAGGCTCCAGAGCGTGGAGCAGTGGCAAGTGTCCCTCTCTAATGGTTCCTGGGACTGGGAACAGAGAGGGAGAAAGAAGCATGGGCTAGTTGGAAGAACGGTGATTTTAAAACTCCCGGCAGCCTGCAGGGGTTAGGTGCACTGGAGTGGCCCAGAACAGACGCATGCAAGACTAGGATGTTTCCTGACATGCTTGACCAATGATCAGAAACAGATCACTTAGACCCCCAGCATCCAACTAACCATTGTTCAACATCCCATTAGTTTTGCTGCCCTTTAGATTAGCTGGAATGTAAAATCTAATTACAGTAAAACCCGTGTTATCCAGCACGCTCGGGGATTAGGGCGTTCCGGTTATCTAAAAATGCTGGTTATCTGAGGATCCCCATCAACCTAGGAAAAACCAATGGACAATAATCGTAAAACTCAAGTTTTTAATATTGGTAGTTTTGTAGCGTGATGCAGTTGGTCTCACATTTCTATTTTGAGTTAAAGATGAATGGGAGAGGTCTAGGTTGGATATTCGGAAAAACTATTTCCCTAGGAGGGTGGGGAAGCACTGGAATGGGTTCCCTAGGGGTGGAATCTCTACCCCTAGAGGTGTTTAAGTCCCAGCTTGACAAAGCCCTGGCTGGGTTGATTTAGTTGGGATTGGTCCTGCCGTGGGCAGGGGGCTGGACTTGATGACCTTCTGAGGTTTCTTCCAGATCTAGGATTCTATGATTGGTACTTCTTAAATAAAAAATTGTTAAGCCAATCATGGTAAACCAAGCCAGGCCTGTGCGCATGAAGATGTGAGAGTATTGAGGCTGGGGGCAATGCCGGGTAACATTTGCTGGTTAACAGAGTGCCGGACAACAAAGGTTTCGCTGTAATTGGTTAAATCGTTACACATTGTGTTTAACCACTTAACCGATTAAAGGTGATGTGGGCAGGGGGGCTGCTCCAGCCCAGCCCAGTTTGCTGCAGGTCCGGGTGCCCCTCTGGCAGGGGCTGCTCCAGATGCCAGAGCAGCCTCTGTCTGCAGCGGGGTGCCTGGGCCTGCCGTGGACAGAGGCTGCTCCAGATGACCGAAGCAGCCCCAGTCCATGACGGGCCCCCCCACGGGGCTGAAGCAGCCCCTCCTTGAGCTGCTCCAATCCCCATCAGTTGATGGTTAACCGGAACTGGTAAGCATCACCTGTAAGGCGGCTGCTTACTGGTTAACCAGACAACCGGTTAATCTTTCACATCCCTACTTCCAGACAGCATTTCAAGCCACGAGAGGAAAAATGGGCTTGGGGTTAAGGCACTGAACTGGGACTCGGAAGACCTGTGAGCAGGTCCCAGCTCTGCTACTGACTCAGGAGAACCTTGGGAAAGTCACTTTGTCTCGCTAGGCCTGTTTCCCATCTGTTAAAAGGGATAAAATATCCCCCCCCAACCCCACACGGTGTTGTCAGATTGTGGGGCAGGGACTGTATGCTACTGTACGGGCCCAGCACAATCAGGCCCTGATCTCAGTTAGAGCCTCGTGCTACCCTAAAACAAGTAATCAGAGGCCAGGTAACTAAGTCTAGCTCTTGGCTCAGCTGAGTGTGCTCTTGCCAATCCCCCCCTCCCTCCTCCACATTCCATGTCCAGGCATTTCCTTATCATAGGAGATGGAAGGGTGACAGGACTTTGCAAGGGGGCTGCAGCCTCCTCCTATGCGGTTATGCAGCCGAGAATGTCTGTGGGCTCCCATTTGCTGGTGAGTACCGAGAGCTCAGGGTTCAAGCAGTTTTGCAAAGGACTAAGGCCGCCGCAGTCACCTAAAACGCCCTCTCTCGGGACCTCAGCCCTATTCCCATGCTGGATTTATGCACTGGGAAACTGAGGCACGGGGCGATGTGAGGGGGCCAAGCAGAGGCCACCTGGCTCCCAGTCTCCCACTCTAACCACCGGCTTTTCCCTCCCTAATGCTTCCATCTCCCGTGTGTAGCCAAAGGTGCTTCTTGGCTCACGGGGCCATTTCTCGCCCCTGGGATGGCTCAGAGCTTGGAGAGCCGAGGGGCCTGGCCCCCACCCACCTTGAGGGCCTGCAGGTCCGGCAGGTCGGTGTGGCAGCACAGGAGGACGTTGTTGTTCATGCTGAAGCTCTCCCGCACCCCCAGGTGGTAGAAAAGGGAGGGCTGGCACAAGGAGTTGCTCACTTCCACCACGGCCACATCTGCAGGGAAGCAGCAAGGGGAGCATCAGACACCCGCCTGCGCCGCTCGCCTCCTTTCATGCACCCGCATGTGGATGAGGACAGGGCTGGGGGAATCCTCCACGACCCCCTCCCCCAGGCCTTCTGCCCCAGGGAGACTCACATTGCAGGCCTGGAACGTCCTAGCGTTGGGAATACAGGGACCCTGAGCAGCACCAGCCCACAGGGCCAATGGCCAGGCCTGGCCCTCACCCGGATGCTGCGTCTCACACTCACAGGCCACCCTGGTCTCTATTTCTGCCGGCCAGAGACCCCCCCCCTCATGCCGCTCCCCTCTGGACCCTGCAACATGGAGCCCTGCGAACCCGGCTGCCTGCTGCACTCAGATGGCCACGCCCCAGTACTCAGCACACTCAGGAGCAGGCCTTCAGAGGCTGCATCCCCAGCAGGACTCCCGCAGGCAGCCACGGTCACTGCTTCAACCCTGCATCCATCTGCCGTGGCAGCTGGCAAGTCAGCACAGCAGAGCGGACCCAGCTCGCTGCAGGGTGCACAAAGGCACTGCCCCATCGCCTCCTGGTAGGTGGGGGGGAGGGGGGGTCCGATCACTGCAACTCCTACGTGCAGACACGTTTCACAGAGCGCGGCAGCAGAGCAGGAAAAGCAAGCCGTCTCCACGACCCCCCAGCTGGAGCAGAGCCAGATCTGAACAACATGGGTACGGCGAGGCAAGGTCCGGAAGCCCCGGTGACAATGCAACAGCCCATTTTGGACATCACCCTCCGAGGGGGGATCCAAAACCAACAGCACCGCGGCCCTCGCAACCTGCCCACACACTGAGCTCCATTATAGTATTATAGCGCCACTAGGGGAAACTGAGGCACAGGGCGGCTAAGGCTCCACTTCCTGCAGGACCAAGGAGTCAACCTCCCATTGACTTCAAGCATCTCAAGCGCTCAGCAGCTCTTGAAAAATTCAGGCCCCGACACGGTTTATCCCCAAGCCTGGGACAGAGCCCAGGACTCCGAAGTCCCCTGCCCCTCTGCTCTGGCAGCAGCGTGGGGCTGGAGGGGGCACACCAGATCTGACAATCTGCTGGCCCATGGCTCTAGCCAGGCTCTCACCTGGGGATCTTTGTCTCACAAGGCTGCCAGCCAGCCTCCCAGCATTATTGATAAACCAGTGTGTTTCCTCCCCGGGGTACGGCTGCCTGGCTTGGAGCCAGAACAGAGTGTGACAGAGGCGGAAGGCGAGATGGGACAGGTCCAACGGGATAAATCACGTTAAGCAAGGGACGTCCCCTGCCTAACCTCTCCTGGGGGAGGGGAGGAATCTTTTTCCTCCAGGCCTGCTAACCCACTGCAGAGGGCAAAGATCCACAGTAGGCAGGTCCCTCCTCTGCTCCAGAGGAACCGGGAGCATCACAGATGTTGGGTGAGGAAACCTCAGACTGACAGGAAGTCTGCACAAGTTATTTCCACATCCTTTGAGATCCTTCTGGTCCCGGAGTCCTTAAAGGGCCAGGCTCTTGCGTTTGATTTGTCCCTGAACGGCACACACAGACCACGCCACCCTTGCAAGGCAGGGAAGTCTAGCAGGCCAGCAGAGGGCGAGCAGAACAGAACGGCTTCTTCCCATGGTGGATGTAAGAAGCAGGCGTGGATTATAAAGCTAGAAGCGACCACTGTGATCCTCCAGGCTGACTCCCTGCACAACAGGCTGGAGAACCTCTGAGTTAGTTCCTGATTGAAAAACAACCCAGCTGGACTTCAACATTGCAAGTGAAGGGAGATGCTCCAGCAGCTTCCTGGACAGGTGAAAACAGACACCAGAGAAAAATGCACTGCCCAGAGAAAGGAGCACTGCCAGCAGGCACAGCAAAGCGGCCAGGGAGTGATCAGTTGGTTGGCAGAGCCCCGCACGGATACAAACTTTGCATCCACAGTCCGCACGCGTGGTCAGCAGACAGTCGCAGGTCTGCAGGGCTCTTTCCACTGAGGCTGGAGCCCCTCTTACACCTCGTGGTACATCCTGCCTGGTCAGCACAGGGGAAGCTGGCACTGCCAATGTTTATGTTGCACCTGATCTGGGACCTTTTGTGCCACTGACTTCTCATACACCAAAAGAACAGGGTTCTAATCCCACTGCTGCTCACACAGATGTGGGCAAGTCACTTGAGCCCCTCTACAAACGTTCGGCTACCTGTGAAACAAGGGTAACGGAACCCAAACAATCCCCCACGTTAACAGTGCAAGACTGTTCATGAGAGTTCGAAATGGAAGGTACACTCCTCATAAAGGACTAAACACTACACAGAGCCTCTCACTGTCTAGACTCTTCCCAATGGCCATTGTCAGCTGGGAACCGCTCAGCAACATTTGGGATAGAGCGGGGAGCTCCCTGCTCCAGGACAGGCTCCTGCCATTTGAGCTAAAGAAGAATCACCCCCCCCCCTTGCAGTGCAGGGACTATGACCCACAGCCGAGCAGTTCCCACTCCATCCGGTAGAGGTCAGTGGTGCAGCATACATCCCAGCTAATAATGAGTGAAGACCCCAAAGAAGGAGAAGCTTGATTTCATTTGCCAGCAGGTGTCCAGGGAGGGGGACCATGCCCACTTGGTCCCCAGCTTGGGAGGGACTGCTGTGGCGAGAGGCAGAAATGAGGGGTGACCCCCCCCAATACCCAGATCCTCCAGGGAGCCTGGGCAGCAGGCCGGGGGCTGCCTTCCTGCAGCCCCTGATTAAAACTACTGTAAACTCCTCCCCCCCGCCTGCTATAGCCCTCCCTCGCCTTGGCAGAAGCTGCCCGACCTGTTCGTCCTCTTTCGCAGCCAGCACAAGCCCCAAGCCTGCCCCACCCGCCACGGCTCCGGCCTGCCCCGAGCCGGAGGCGCTGAGCCCGGGCGCAACTCATGGCAGCGGCGGCGACTCACCGGCGTTGTAGAAGCAGTCCAGGGTGGCCGTGTCCCCCAGCGCCAGCGTGCCGAAGGGCACCGCCTCCAGCTGCGCCCGCGCCTCCTGGCAGGCTTCCCGCAGGCAGCGCAGGGGCAGCGACTCCGCGCCCCCCGAGCCCTCGTTGAGGACGCAGACCACGCTCAGCGCCCGGCTCCGGCCGCCGCCCCGCGGGCCCGCGGCCCCGCACTCCGGCTTGCTGGGGGCCGGAGCCATGGCCAGGGGGTCCTGCCAGTAGCTGCCGGCGCGCTCTGCCGGCCGGCGCTCCCCGGCCATGCTGGCCCCCGGGGAGGGGGACGGGGCCCACGTGCAGCGGATCCCCGCCCAGCCGGGCCCCACCGCCTTTCCCGAGCGGCGCTGCCCTCCGGCGAGTGCAGCCGCTCGGGTCGCCCCACGTGGGGCCGCGGAGCCCCACCCACCGAAACTTTTCCTGGGTGAGCTCCGGAGAGAGCGGGACCGAGCGTGTCCCGCGCTGGGCGCTCCCACCTCCGCCTTCCCGGGCCGGGCTCCGCGCCGGGGGCTCTCCAGGATTGCGAAACGGGAGAGCGACCCAGCGCTACCCTGCCGGGGCCTTCCAGCTGGGAGCCCTCCCTCTCCCCTCCTCCCTGGCTCCTTGGCTTTAAAATCACTCCAGCCGCGGGCTGCCAAGAGCGCGTCCGGCGACCCCGGGAGGGCTTGAGAGCCCGGGGTCGAAAGCTGCCCAGGAGCATGGTGCTGCGGGTTGAGACCAGCTAAAGAGCTGGCCCGGGGGGGCGGGGAAGGCCCCGATTCTGCAATCTGGCTCACAGTGCAAAAGTGCACGGTTGCAACTGCAACGTTGGGGCCAAAAAAAATAGTACAGACCTGCCATGGTTGATTCTGGCTCTTAAGGGCCAGGGCCCCAACTGCCACTGCCAATGCCTTTTTGTGCACATGCAAAGGTTCGCGTGCACTTAGGCAAGCAAGGGGCCCCGGTCATTGCTGACAGGCCATGATGGACACACACCCATGAATTTGTTTCTGGAGGCACCGCAAAGCCTATGGGTGGCCTGCAATCTCAGATGCAGCTAGCGAGACTCCAAGATGTCTCTTATTACCAGGCAAAGACTAAGGTGAAGTTGAATCTTCATTAGCTGAATATCATACATTTGGGTCGGTGAAGTTTTGAGAGACTTGCCAGTGCAACCAACATCCATTTATAACATGAGATCTCCAGGATATATATCCCAGATTGGAGATATACCCATCTCATAGAGCTGGACAGGATTTTAAGAGGTCATCCAGTCCAGCCCCCTGCCCTCATGGCAGGATCAAGTATCATCCCTGACAGATTTGCCCCAGATCCCTAAATGGCCCCCTCAAGGATTGAGCTCACAACCCTGGGTTTAGCAGGCCAATGCTCAAACCACTGAGGGAGCCTTCCCTTTAGGGGAGGCAAACTTGCAATGGAAAACAGAGGTGGTTCAGACAAATGGTGCTTCAGTTAATTGCAGTTCAGTTTTCCATGGCGAGAGATGTGGAGGAAAATTAATTCTGGGTCTAGCCAAAGCCTGGCTTTTAGAGTACATGGAGCAAACACAGAGTCTTTTATAAAGCCCAGGAGAGTCTTTGAAGGCAGTAGGTAGAGAGGAATTCACTCTGCCCTCACCTTGTGCTGTGACGTGCTATGCCCCCAGTTCTCAGGATTTCACGCAGTTGCAGGATGACAAACCATTTTTTGCTCTCTTCAGAGGGCTTGGGTTGTTTTCTTTGTCCAGCTTTAGGGAAGGCTGGAGCAAAATGGCATGGCTGACTGCCCACCCTGGTCTGGAAAGTGGGGTAGAGGCGGGGACGGTCCATCCATATAGGCGAACTAGGCAGTCGCCTAGGGCACCAGTTGCTGGCAGCTAGTCTAGGGCCGCCCCTGGAGAGGAATATGTGTGTGTGTGTGTGAAAGAGATGGAGAAAGCAAGCGCGCTGGTCAGCCCCGGGCCAGGCACTAGGAAAAACATCGCTTTCAGCTCCAGAAAACTGCACACATACATCAGACGCTATTTTGATTGGCTTCGCTTCCTTCTGTACCCACCTTATGCAGAATGTCTGTCTCCCCTTGTTCCCCCCCTTAGTGCTTCTGAAAAGCAGCAAGCGCAGGGCTGTTGGGCTTTAGAGGGGTTGGCTGCTCCGACAATGGAAGACAGAGGACACTGTCTTCCTCTGAAGCTCAGAGAGATTTAGTTCCTCTGCAGGGAATAGAACACCAGGCCAGGAGTAGTAATGGGCCAGATGCTTGGCTCAGGGCTGCTTTCCTGGAGCAACTGTTTGTTTTTAATTTTAGGATTAAGCATCCATCTCCTCCCATGCTGAGATAAAGGGTAGAGGGGTAGGAAAGGAAACAAAGCCTGTAAGATAGAAAGCTGCATGGAGCTTTCAAACGGCACCAAAGTGCCTAGCGCTAACACAGGTAGCCAGGTGCATGGGGGTTGCTTGGAACAAGAGCTCCGAGCCGTCCTAGAGGCCGGCGGCGTGGGCATGGCACGACTCAGAGGACATTTTATAAAAGACCAAACAAATATGCTGAAGACAACGGAGGATGCTGCTGGCCCAGCCTGGAACCTGACATCCATTTGTGATTAAGCGAGGGCTAGACAGTAGACTCCCCCATCCGTACAAAGGAAGAACATATTACAGTAATTCCTCATTTAACACTATCGATATGTTTCAGAAAATGATCGTGTTA
>JANRFK010002918.1:6912785-6924209 GCA_030068395.1 Apalone spinifera | reverse complement strand
CGTAGCGGGGCAGAAGCAAAGGAAGGAATGACACCGACGCGCCAGAGACTCGCCCACTCGTCCGTCTGCTCCTTCCCTCCCTCGGCCTCGAGGGGTGCCCCAGACAAGCGATGGGGGAGCTGCAGGGGCAAGTGGCTCTGCTGGCCACAGTGCGCTTACGGGTGGTGCTGTTGGTGCCTGCACCCTGCACGTTGAGTTTGTTCTTTGCTCCCTGAGGGAACTGGGCTGCCAGGCCAGCAGAGCGTAATTCATGCCTGGGGCTGCCAGGGCTCAGCCCCAGCATCTCGGCTGTTAGAGGCGTGCAAGGCCCGGCCCGGTGCGCAAGGCCCCTGTTACTGCTCAAGTCCCAGAACTCCTGGCTTCACACATTTAGCGCCGCCTGCCCCGGCTGACCGAGCTAGCGACCCTCCAGGCCTGCACTGGCCACCAGCTGGCACTGCGGCTGTGGGCCAGTGGGGGGGCTGGAGGGAACGCTGGTGGGGGAGGCGAGGGAGCCGGCTGTACCTGCCAGTTGAAGCAGCGGGGGGCGGGTGGCACTGGGTACCTGGGAGAGTGATTCACTGGGCCGTGGGAGGCGATGGCTCGGGACAGGGTGGGAGGATAATGGGATTTTTGGCAGGTGAACGTGTGTGGGATGTTGGGTAATTTGGGGGGAGGGGATGTGACGAGGGAAGGACCCACTAATGACTCCCCTCCCCCGCCATCTTAACTGGCGCACCGCAGGCCAGCTGCTGCCTTTCCACTGGGTTTTAGCAGCTCCCCCTGGGCTGGGCCTGATCCCTCCTCCCAGGGGCTCTTGCCGCACAATGACTCTGCAGGGCTTGCCCTGGGCATTGGCTTTTCAGCAGGATGCTGCAAGGGGAGAGGTGGCCAGACAGCAGCCTAGGAAACCAGGCCGTAGCTGCTCCACGCCCTCTGTTTGTCCCACAAGGAGGGGCACTCTACCCAACCTCGGCTAGGGGGCTGAGTCGGGGGTGGGTGGGGAAGGGCTGCTGGGATTCCCCTCTGCCGTGCCTTTTCCCACACACACCCCGGCTCAGCCTCCAGAGAGAGGGCGATTTCTCCAAGATGGAAGCAGGAGGCGGCCAGGAGAGCAAGAGAAACTTTCCCGCATGGAGTCACTCGGAAAGCTTGGAATTCGGCTGCCAGCACCAGAGGGAGCAGCCGGGGTGCAGCCCAGCGTAACCCCGCGCCCGGCTAGCAGAGCCCAGTGCAGGCAGCAGTGCCCTGCCTGGGGGCTCATGCACCACTGGGAAAAACAGGACATCTCGTGGGGAAGCCTCCCGATCCCCCGGCGATGGGCACAGCGCATGACCCGCCCGGACACGGCTGCAGGCAGAGAGCGCGCACATGCTTCAGCAACTCCCAGTGCGACGTTTACAGACAAGAGCTCAGAAAACTAGGCGGGGGGGGGGGGGGGGGGGGGGGGGGGGGGGGAAGTAACTTCAATTTCTTACAAGTCCTGTGGTATTGCAACCCACCCCCGGGGAGCCCTCAGGGCAGGAGGCTGTGGGAGGGATCCCGATACGACAATACCTGTAAGAAATGTAAGTGTGGGATGGAGTGCAGGAGAGGCTCAAGGCAGGGGGGTGGGGAGGGTCCAGGTGTGAAGGGGCTCAGGGCTGGGCAGGGCAGGAGTCAGTACTCGAAGTGAGGGGCTCAGGGCAGAGGGCTGGGGTGTGTGGAGGGGTGCAGGAGCCAGGCAGGGTGCTGAGGGTGTGGAGGGCTCCGGGTGAGTGTGTAGGGAGATGTGTGGGGAGGGCCCCTGCTGAGATGCATGCTAGAACACTGCCTGCTGGTCCCCTTCCCACCTCTGTCGAGGAGTGAGGGTGAGGGGGAAAGGCCTGCCCCCGTCCTCCTCAGCCAGAGGGAGAGGAATGCAGCCAACTGTGCCTTTCCCCTCGCTCCCTGATGGGAAGGGGAACAGCCAGCAGCCTCTGGTACAGATCTCAGAAGGGGGGAGAGGGAGGAGTTCAGCCCCTCCTCCCTCCCTAAATGGCCCCAGTGGAGACTCAGGGCTGGGGCAGTCCCAGACCAGTGGGGGAGCGCACCTAGCCAGCCCCTTTCACCTGCCTGCTGCTTAGAGTGGTAGCCCACAGGAGAGCCCCCGGGAGCCACCCTTCCTCGGCAGCCGAGTGCCCCCGCCAGCCAGCTCCAACTTGCCCGAGCAGCACACCCGGGAACATGGCCCCACTTTCCCCTGACACCAGTTCAAAAGGGACAGGGCCTGCGGCTCTTACGCTTCGGACATCGGCACTTCATCCCAGCGGCCAGCAGAATGATTCTGGGGCCTGTGATTCAGGCCCCAGAGACCCGGGCCAGGGATTTGCCCCACCTGTAGGGCTTGGGATACGAATGGAAGATCCCAGCTGAGGGGGGATGCTGGGCTGAACACAGCTTTGTACCTCCCGCTGGGCAGGGCTGCAAAGGGTTAAGGCAGAAGAGCTGGAGGCTTCCCCAGCATACCTGGCTCCTCCGCGGCGCCGCAGCGCATCCACACGCAGCCCGTGATGTTCTGCGACGCGTCTCCTTCCAGGCACCTCTCACAGGACTCCAGCTGTTTGCACTCTCCTGCCAAAGCCAGAGGATGCCAGAGGTCAGGTCCCAACAAGCAGCCTGGTAACTAGCCCCTGCTTGGAGGGAGGGAGGTAGAGCGGGGGTGGGGGGCAGGGCGCGGCAGAAGGCACCTCAGACCCGGTAAGTGAAGCTTTCACAGACATAGAAGGGCCCCTAGCTCCGTTCTCCGCCTGCAAAGAGCTTCAGTTCTGACTTGAGCAGGGGCCCTCCCGGGAGCCTGGCCAGCGTTCCCCAAGGGCGACGCGGTTTCACGGCCTGCAGGATGGTGCTTCCCTCCACAGCTCTCAGACCCAGCACACCACAGTCCTGGCAATCAAAAAACATTCCAGCCCTTCCCCCCTCTTCCAAATAAGGTGCATCAGAGTTGGGTAAGACCCAGGAGAGGCAGAGTCCTGTGATCTGAGCACAGGACAGTCAGAGCTCCGACACCTACTGCCTCCCTGGCCTCAGGCAAGTCACCTCACCTTGGTGCCTACATCCCTTTGAGGATCTGGACCTGTTTCTCCCCCTCTAAAAGCAGCTGTTCACATACCTCACCCAGCTGTGGCCCTGAGCTGGGGTGGGGGTGGGGGGTTTAGCGCTGAATGCCCTCGCCAGAGATGCAGGGAATACACCTGTGCTTGACACGCAGTAGCGGCTGCCCCGGACACTAACCTAGCCCCTTCTACTACAGAGCTCAGAGCACCCATCCACAGCGCTGGGCCAACGGCGGAGTTTTTAGGCCTGTGGCCGTTCTGAAACAATACACTTCAGGTCGGACTGATTGGGGGCTTTTGGGATTTGCAGTGAATTGCAGAGGTCTGTTTGGGGCTGCTCCAGAGCAGGGATTGGCCTGGGGTGCCCTATATCCCAGGGGACTGCCTGAAGCACCAGGGTACGGACGAGAAAGGTTGCATGGGTCAGTGGTTCTGTCACCACCTCCTCCAGCTGTTTTGTGAATGCCCCAAACTACTTGGGTCAACTTCACTGTGCTACACCTGGGCAGCCCCCTCCGGACGTGTGGCCACCGGAACAGGCCTGAAGTATGGTTCACTTGCTTGTTGACCTCACAGGATTCCTGTCCCCAGCCCCCACGTTCTGGGGCTGCAGCCTGCTTCCCCCGGCCTCCTGCCTGGTTCACTTGCAAAGCCTGGTCACGGGAGAGCCACTTCTGATGTGCCTAGGCCCAGCCAAGGAGTCGCTGCAGCTCTGGGTCCCAATCTAATGCTATAGACTACGCGCATTAACACCTTCCCTCCCCCCGCTTGCCAGAACATTTTTAGCAGGCTGGCCAGCAGCCCGGCTCTGTCCCAGCTTGCGCTGGTCTGGGACCTACCCCTGCTGTATCTCTGCATTTAAAATGCATTAGGAGCCAGGTGGGCCGGCAGCCTGGCTCAGTTCTGACTTGCACCGGGTCCAGGAGCTCCAGCCCCCCTCCCCAGACAAGGGCTGCTGCCTCTGAACCAGAGGCAGCAGTGCGGGGTGACAGGCAGGCAGTCCACAAGGGGAGCTGGTTTTAAACTGGCTCCCCTTGTGGGCCAGCTCCTGCCTGGCACCTCACACTGCTGCCTCCAATACAGAGGCAGCAGTGCGGCATGGAAGGAGGCTCCTCAGAAGTAGGGCTGGAGCGCGCTGGCTGCTGGCTCGACCCCCAGAAACTATAGAATAGTCGAGTAACCAATAAGAATTCATGAGGTTAATCGACTAGTCAATTAACCGATATTGAACATCCCTAGACGGCTCAGCACAGCACAGGAGGCCATCAGCACTTATCAGGAATGGCCCATAAAAGCCATTCTGTGAGGTATATTGGGGGTGGGTCAGTTACAGCTGAGAGGAAGGCTGGTGTCCAGGCTAATGCCCTGCACTAAGACTCAGAGCTCTGCTGCTGGGTAAGTCACGGAAATAGCTCAGTGCCTCAGTTTCCCACTTTGACTGTAAGCTCTTTGAGGCAGGGACTGCTCAGATACTGATGCACACAGTGCCCAGCAAGCCCTGATCTCAGTTTAGGTCACTAGAAATAGTCACACACAGAGCAGCCTTCGTGCTGCCCAACTAGTCCCCCAAAGTGGGCTGGCTCACTAGCTAACAGCCAGAACCCCGGGAACTGCCAGGATCCGTGCCAAAGAGCGCTGCTCCTGGGAAGAAGTACAACCACAACTTGGATTCCAGCGCACAACAATGTTACAGCCCAGCCTACGCCCCAATGTGACCCTAGCGGTCCCCAGCACGTGCCTCCCAGAACTACAGCCAGGCCAGGCTTGGTTACAGCAGGGGTCTGCTGCCTGCCTCCGCCCTCCCTCCCTAGCTTAGGAACATTGCCTTCCCCACCCCTGCCTGGATAAGTATTAGCAAGTTTAACCATTATCACCCTTGGGATCCCCCGCATTTACTCAATCACCCAGCATTTCAAAAATAGCCCGAGGGAAGTAAAATGAGTCACCCAGGTATCAAACCGGCCTCTTATTGTTAGGTAAGAGCTCTCCTGCCCCTGCGTTATTTGTTGGAAACAGAGGCAACGGTAGACATTAAGGAGGGAGCAGAGGGGAAGCTGCATGACCTAGTGGTTAGATCAGGCCCTTTGGCATCACGATAGCAGGATCCCTCACCAGCACACCACTGCTGCACACGCAGAGGTGTGGGCTGGATTCTAAGTACTGTGGGCAGCCTGTGGACGGCCTCAGTGCGCCCTGCGAGATGCTTCGTTCACGGTTGCTCTCACACTAGGTTGCCAGATTCTGCTGGTTTCCATCCGCGTCGTTTTTTCCTACCGGTATCACTGCAGCGACCCACAGGTCAAGCACATGGAGCGAGGTGTGTGCGCTGAAGGCAGCCACTGCTGACGGGGAGAGCCACCTGCAGCCAATCAGAGTGCTGCTACTGTTCAGCCAGCACACCCCATATGTTCTAGGGACGCGAGCGCAGGAGACCTGTCTTGGTTACAACAATCTCGCCTTCCACGGAGATGGAGGAGGGACACTCAAGTGGCCCACTGACTAGCCTAGGTTGCCCATCACTGGGGCCTTGGTACTTAGTTTTCTAGAGAGGGTCATTCGCTCTGGGCACCACCAGTCTGGGATGTCCAACTTGAGACACAGAGGGCCTGTTGTTCAAAGGGCTGCAGAGCCCGCAGCCCTGGCTGATTTCAGCAGGCATTGGGGGCAATCATAGGGTTGCCAGGTGTCCGGTACTGAACCCGGCAGGCCAATATTTTCACCTACTGTCCAGTAAAAAAAAATTCAGACAATACCGGACACCTAAAATGTCCGGTACTTTCTGATTTTTTCCCAGACAGAAGGCGAAAATCCCGGGCTGTGCAGCTCAATATGGAGGCAGCCTGGCAACCTTCATGCTTATCAGGTCCTACAGGGGAGCTGTCCAGCCCGGCACAGGGAGGCAAGATGGCAGGTGGCCGCCGGCAGCCTGTTAGGGCCAAAAAGCCACACCACGTGGTTTTTAAAGGTGCCACACTGGGGTTTTTTTGTTTTTGGTTTAACAACTCTCGCCCCCCCCCCCTTTTTTTGTTTTGCTCAACAAACTTTCCTGGCATGGTTTTTTGTTGTTGTTCAGTGTTTTTTCTGAAACCATCTGCCAACCCTAGGCACTCAGCATGGTCATTAATCAGGCCCCAGACCACCAGCTGAACTCCCAAAATTGGAAGCAGCCGCCTTGGAAAAAAAAAAAAAATATAGGCATTGTTCCTTCAATGAATTGCATGCAGGCAAATCCCAGCACACCCAAAGAAGCCCCTGCAGGTTTGGGCCCTGGACCTTAACCGCCGTACCTCAGTTTACCACCCTTGCCAACCGGGAGGGATGTGCCCCCACATCAAAGCCCTTGGAAAAGCTGGGCTGAGAGGCATTACAGGAGCACAAAGGGTTATTTGGGGACTGCTAATGAGCGGGATAGGGTCCAACTCGAAACAAAGCGTCATTCAAACCCAGTGGCCAACAACCGCCCGGCAGAGCCTGACCCAAGGCCAGTCCTGCTGGCACAGGCCATGAAAATAGAAACGAAAATAATTAGGCAATTACCTTCCTGTGTTAAGTTAAGAGCTGAACAGCACATTGCCATGGATACAGCGTTTTGGTGCTTCCACTTGGCTTTGCCTAGCAGTTTGTACAGTAACCAATGGGAGAGTAGGACTGTGTTCTCCGGGTTTCGGTCAGGTTTATTATTAAGTTATTTTTATCACACCCAGCACAGAGACACAAGCAGACATTTTGCTGAATGTCACCTGCTCCACTACTTTACTTTGGGGATTGGGCCGCTGGAGGGAGAGAGAGAGGAAAAAAAAAAAAAACAGCTTGTGGTGCTCTAGGGTCTGGAGCCACCTCTCAGCAGTTCTTAGCAACAAAGTCCCAGCTGCAGAAAGGTGAGCGAATCTGCCAGCCGCTTGTCCCATGCTGGGAGGCAGTCAGGTGAGCTGGGGAGGAATTATTTAGGTCTCTGGTGGGCCGGCCACCGCTCTGAGCTCGAAATCTCTGCCAGGCATGTTCGTTGGGAAAGGAAACAAGTGCTGGATTTGCATGAGGCTACATAAAAGACCCTGCAAGTCCCCAAGGAGGCAGGAACACACAAGTGCACAGTTTAAGCTAGAAGTTGCAGCAAGGAAATGGATCCTGCGTCCCAATCCCCTAAGGCAAGACAACCCCCAGCCAAGAGCCAGATTTTGGTCTCAGGTGAAACCCACAGCTATGTCTGCATTTGGGAGGTGTCCACTGTCTGCCCCAGTGCTGGGCACTTTGGACAAGGGCTGCTCTGGGCACCAAGGGGCACAGATCTGCTCTGAACAGGGTCACTGCCTTGAGGTGACTCATGATGGGAAGCCACTGGCCAGAGTCACAGTGGAGGGTGGGGACGCTCCATGAGCCAAGCGAGTGCAGCCAAAGCAGGGGGTTAACTCTGTCTTACACCAGTGAGCAGGGCAGCAGCTGGCCATAATGCAACTGGCCAGGATGGATTTGCTGTCCTGCAAAGGGCCCCCTACTCCTATGACTTGGGGAGAGCCTGGGCCAGGACCCAGCAGCCTCCTTGTTAAGGAATAGGTGGCAGCCTCTCTGGTAAGGGACAGCCTCCCTGGAGGCTCAGCATGGTCACTTGGGATGGGGCAGGAACGGTTTTGAAAACAAACTTGGTGCTGCCCTTCCAAGGACCCTGGGCGCAGGCCGGTTTGCTGGAAAGGCCAAGGCAGGGAGGGGGAACAGAGACCCTCCTTGCACTGGATTGAGTGGGGAAGCTCCCTTAGCCACAAGCCCAGCCTAGGAGTTGGGTCCGAGCTCGGGGGGAGGGCTCCCCGGTCCTGCTGCGTGCTCCAGAGACGCCGGGCGGGGGAGAAGCTGCCACCCCCGGGGCCCCACCTACCTGCCCAGCCGAGAGGCAGCCAGGGCGCGCAGAGCAGCGCGCAGCCAAACACGGCGCGCAGCGCCCAGGTGCGGGGCACACCCATGTCTCCGGGGGGCAGGAGTGCGTCCCCAGCTCCGGCGCTTTGTCACGCTCGAGAAGCAGCCGGAGCGGAGCCAGCGGAGCTAGCTCATGCGCGCAGGGGCGGGGAGCGAACAGGCGGCGTGCCCGGCCGGGGGCGGGGACCAGCCAGGTGCGGCCCCGCCCCACCCACGGGAGCCAGGTGCGGCCCCACCCAAACCGGGGGCTGCGTCAGGTGCTACCGCTGCAGACCCTAGAGGGCACAGGTGCATCCCCAGGTGACCCCCACTTTAACCCAAGCCGGGCACCCCGAGATGCAACCTACCATATCTGGGGCAGAGGTAGGTCTCCCGGGTGCAGCTAAGGGCATGGGAGCCCACCTAAGCCCTTTCTCTCCCATGGCTTCTCCCCAAAGAGCCCCAGCCCTTCCCCGGAAATTTACTGCCTCCCTCCTGCTCTGGCAAGGGTGTCAAAGGGCTTAGCCAAGGGGCCACTGTGGGTGACAAGGGCCCAGCGAACCTTCGCCCTCCGGTTCCAAACACCAGGAAGTTCCACGTTTGCTACATTCTTGGGTTTCCTCATGCAGGCCGGGGCTCGCAGACCCCCCTGACGCGGGGCAGAGAGCTGGGTGCTGGGGGTGCAGGTGAGCTGCTGAGCACCTCTAAGAATCTGGCCTTCAGCGTCATGTCTTTGATAAGGGCCTTACTGGGAGCCCCAGGAAAGCTGGCCCCTGCCTTGTCGTGCATGGCCAGGGGTGTGACTACACACACAGTGGCCAAATGGACAGGGCAGAAATCAGGATGCTCACAACAGTCCTTTGAACATGTTGGCAGTGTTGCCTGCTGTTCCCATTTTGCTTCATATTTGTTGTTTATTGCACCAACCACCAACAACTTGCAGCTCACGTGGGTAAGAACATAAGAACAGCCAGACTGGGTCAGACCAAAGGTCCGTCTTTGCCCAGTATCCTGTCTTCTGACAGTAGCCAGTACCAGGTGATTTAGAGGTAATGAGCAGAACAGGTGATCCTCAAGTGATCCCTCCCCTGTTGCCTATTCCCAGCTTCTAGAAAACAGAGCCTAGAGATACCATCCCTGCCCATCCTGGCTAATAGCCATTGATAGACCTAACCTCCAGGAATTTGCCTAGTTCTTTTTTGAACCCTCTAAGTCTTGACTTTTACAATACAGCCACTCCCTGAGTTACGAACAAGTTATGTCCGTAACTCCAAGTGTTCGTAACTCGGATCCCATAGAGTTACATGGTGACCGCGCTGTTCGTAAGCGCGGATCACCGTTCATAACTTGGATCCGCATTTACGACCGCTTTGGTCGTAAGTGCGGATGGTCGTAAGTGGAGGTGGTCATAACTCGGGGAGTGGCTGTATACTCTAGCAAGGAGTTCCACAGGTTGACTCTGCATTGTGTGAAGAAATACATTCTTTTTTTTTTTAGACCCACTGCCTATTAATTTCATAGAATCATAGAATACTAGGACTGTAAGGGACCTCGAGAGGTCAATTTCATTGGTGACCCCCTAATTCTTGTGTTAAGAGGAATAAATAACAGTTTCTTATTTACTTTCTTCACACCAGTCATGATTTTATAGACCTTTATCATATGCTGCCTTAGTTATCTCTTTTCCAAGCAGAAATGTCCCAGTCTTATTAATCTGTCCTCATACAGATGCTTTTCCATACCCCTAAGCATTTTTGTTACCCTTTTCTGTACCTTTCTGATTCCAATATTTTTTGAGATGGGGCAACCAGATCTGCCCGCAGTATTCAAGATGTGAGCAAACCATAGATTTATACCAGTGGTCCCCAACCTTTCATGGCTGCTGGGTGCCTGGGGGCGGGGCCGCTCACGTGCCATGTTTCTGGGGGTGGGGCCACGCATGCGTCGCGCGCCCAGGGCAGTGGCCGCTCATGCGCCCTGCACCTGGGGCCGGCACCGCGCATGTGCACAAGCCTAGGGCAAGGGCTGCCCATGCGCCATATGCCCAGGGCCGGCACCATGCATGTGCCGCTCACCAGGGGCGGGGCCAGCCCAGATGTTTCGGTGGGCGCACATAAATGCCCCAGCAGGCACCATGGCGCCTGCGAGCACCGCGTTGGGGACCACTGATTTATACAGCAATAATATGATATTTTTGGTCTTACTTTCTATCCTTTTCTGAATCATTCCCAGCATTCTGCTTGCTTTTTTTTACTGCCCCTGCACATTCAGTAGATGTTTTCAGAGAACTAGCCACAATGACACCAAGAGTTCTTTCTTGAGTGGTAACAACTAATTTAGACCCCATCATTTTACATGTATAGTTGGGATTATGTTTTCCACAGCATGGAGTACTTTGCATTTACCAACAGTGAATTTCATCTGCCATTTGTTCCCCGGTCAATCAGTTTTGTGAGCTCCTTTTGGAGCCCTTCTCAGTCTGCTTGGAACTCAACTATAGTTTTGGATCCTCTCCATCTGGGAGGGTTCAGTTGATGACTGGTCTGTCCGTTCCCTCGGAAGCACCCAGCATTGGCCGCTGTCGGAAGAGCAGATTAGAAAGCCACATTTCCTCCTCCATGTTGCAGACTGACCACCACCATTCAACATTTCCGAATCCGCCGGCTAAATCATGAGATCATTAAAGATCATTAGCTTTGAAATAACAATTAAAGTTGGGTTGTTTTTATTCACTGTGGCATATTTTATTTTATTTTATTTTTTTAGCATTTTGACACTTTTCTCAGCAGCCATAAAAGCTAGAAATGTAATTTTTTCCCATGAAATCTGAAATTCTCATGACTCTGGGAACTTTCAAGAAAAACATGGAATAGCTCAAGACTTCCAATAAAATTGTAAGAGCTGCCGATGCTGATTCCCATGGAGCTGTCTGGTTCTAGTAAGTCAGGCATGGTGGATAGCAAAGGAAGGCTGGCTCATTGGTTAAAACACTACGCTGCATCTCGGAGACTGGTTCAATTCCCACCTCCGACACAGTCCTCCTTTGTGACCTTGGCTACCTCATTTAGCATCTCCGTGCCTCAGTTTCTCATCTGTACCCCTCAAGTCACAGCACTGCCTCATAAGGGTGTAGCGAAACTAAATACACTAACACCTATGCTATGAGGCTCTCAGAGGCTTCTGTAAAAGGGTCCAGACAATAACCAGAGACATATTCCTATTGTTCATATGTGTCATTTTATTCCTGGGAAAATGCCAAAGCTGCTCAGAACATTTTTGTGGCTGGTGCCGGTTTCCCCAGCATTGCAGGCCAGATCAGAGCAGTACAACCCTGCTCTCACCACCATCCAATCCGTCAGAACATTTGCTGCAGGCTGAGTTGTGTTTGCTGTCCCAGCCAGCTGCTGTGTAATTTTATACACAGAGCTTAAAGTGAGGGGCTACGTCTAGACTGGCATGATTTTGCGGAAATACTTTTAACGGAAAA
>JANRFK010002918.1:6863157-6881392 GCA_030068395.1 Apalone spinifera | reverse complement strand
GGAAGTAGTGGAGTCTCCATCCCTAGAGGTGTTTAAGTTTCAGCTTGACAAAGCTCTGGCCAGGTTGATTTAGTTGGGATTGGTCCTGCCTAGAGCAAGGGGGCTGGACTTGATGACCTCCTGAGATCTCTTCCAGCTCTATGGTTCTATGATTCTATGACACTGGAGACACACCAATCCAGGACTGAACACACACTGCTAAGGAGAGCCAAGAACACACCCACAGGCAGAGCTAGCACCAAGGGCAGGGCTGCGGATTAGCTCCTTTGAAAGCAACCATGGAGAAATGAGGGCTGCTCAGTTGGCGAGAGCCTTCCCCTAGCAACCCAAGGACTAGCCTCAGCACCCCAAGGGTCAGTGCAGGAAAAGAGGCAGGTTTTCCGTGCTTCCCCCCTCTTAATGGAGGAGGTTGTCAAGCAAGTGAACCCCTCTCGGTCCTGTCTGCTGCAGATTCATTCATTGCTCCCAAACATCTAGCAGAGCAAGCAGCACCCACCAGCGACTGAAGCTGGGTTTTGCTGTGCCCAGGAGCTGAGCTGCTCCTGGCATGAACCAGGCATGGAGGGGCGCGCCGCCAAACCGGTGCAGTACAGCTGAGGAGGACGTGAGTTTTGCATCCCACCCATGCACATAAATGCTCCCCTGTATTTAATTACCTTCACCCCAAGCATCCTAAACTACGGTGAAAGGTAATTGAGTGCAGGTCATGCTGGCCACCCAAATCAGGGTCTCTCTGCCCCCTACTCTCTCCTGGAGAAGCAGTTTGTGTGGCCAACAGCAATGGTCCTACCGAGCCCTGAATGGGGTAGGATGGTTTGAGTGACACTGCTGCAGGTTACAAGTGGTGTGAAAAAAGCCTTCCGCATGTGAACGAGACTGAACTGACACAGGAAATCCACACCTATTGCAGGAAGCTTTCAGCCAGAGCCAGTAGCTCAGAAAGGTGACATACCATTCATGTCAGTGGGGTGTTGACTCTCGAGCCTAACGATGGTGCTTTAAGCACAGGGGACTTTCAAACATGGGTGACAATTCTGCACACTTTCCACAATTGTGCCCACAAATCAGGTGACTTTGCCCCAGGGATGATGCTGGCTCCCTCATTAGGAAGGCAGGATAAGGGTCGCTCTGAAGGTATACAAGACAGATAGGTACTGGAGTGGCCTAGGGACTAAGGCATTAGCCTGGGAAGTGCAGCATTGTGTGTTTGAGCCCCACTCACTGTGGGAGTGTTGCACCCATTCCTGCAGGGAGGGAGCTGGCTCCCCCACTAGGAAGGCAGATTAAGGGATGCCCTGCTAGATAAACAAAAGGCAGAGATGGGGTGTGGCCCTTTTGCAGAGATTACCCCACCCTTTTCGCAGTGATACTGAACTTGTACAAGACTGGGGCCTGGTTTCAGAGAACCCACAGATCCCACCACATCAGCCCTGCAGAAAGAACAGCTCTCTAGTACGAACCAGGGGCCACGTTTACGCCCTGGTTAAACACCAACCTCCTTTGGCTTGCAGGGGGCTCGCCAAAAGTGCCCAGCCTTGGCCCACCGTCCACAATGAGAAGTGCGACTTGGCCCTCGCCACAAAACCAGCTTGACAACTGCTGTCTTCAACCCTCCCCATGCAGGAGTCAGCCTTTGTTAAAGCAGCTGAGCCGGGCCCAAAGCTGCTGTGCCGCCAGACTGCAGAAGTGCTAGCTCCAAATACCTAATTCCTCAGGCACCCTGCAGTTTATCTGTGCAGTGCTGTGAGCAGATGGAAGAGTTGCAGATAAAGCCATACACAGCTCAGGAGCTTATTTCCTTTCCCCACCCGCCTGCGTAGGCAACAGCAAACAGGAGCCAGCCATAGAGGAGGGCTGATCCCGCATTCCTGGCACACCCAGAAGGAAATGGGTGCGCTTTGGGCAGGCCATGCATGCAGAAGAGGATAATTCTCCCCTTCACGTCCTCCCACCGCCCCGGATGCTTAAATAATGAATCTGGCCTGGCAAGGGGTGACATTGGCAGCGCTCTGCTCTGCCACACATCGGGAGAGCAGGCTGTGAACGCTGATCAGAGCTGGCAGTGCCTGCTCTCGCCTGGGCCCCAGAGGGGGAATTAAGGGAACGAAAATGACGTCAGCGGTAGAGAGGAGGGACGTCCCACTTGTCCCAGGCAGCCGGCAGCATCTTCTTGGTGTTGCTAACACCACCTTGAAGGAGAAAATTAAATAGGTCTTTGGAGAGCAAGGGCGCCTGTGAAGCAGCATCGCAACCAGCTGCGCTTCAGCCCTGCACCCCATGGAACGAGACACGTACAGGCATCAAATGCTTTGGACAAGGCCAGAGTTGCGAGGCGCAGGCAGAGCCAGGAGACCCTCCCAGCTGCCTCAGAGAGCAATTCCTCGGCAGGAAGCCCCTGCTAATCACGTCTGTGCAGGCCCCGCTGCAGTGCTGCATGGCGCAAGCAGGACAAGTGTTGGCCTGACAAGCCAGCCAGGGCCGTCCCAAGCAGCTTTAGTGCCTTACGCAGCCCGTGCACTTGCACCTCCCCCGTGAAGTGGGGCAGCCCTTTCTGGGGGCGGGGGACTTCGCACAAGGCTTCAGAGGCAAGAGCTGTGGGGACAGGTGTAGGGTAGGGAGGCAGCAGGGGTTGCTCCCCCCCACCCCAGTAGCAGAGGGAAACAGAAATAACTAGACCCAACCCATCCACTCCCCCGGCAGCATCACTTAGGGCAGGGAAGAAGGGGTGGGACTGCCCCAGCACGCTGCCATGGGGAGGGGGATGGGAGGAGAAGCAGAGCAGGCTGGGGCTGAATCACTCCACTTCTGGTAAGTGGGGCGGGATCCGATTTTTGCTGCTGGCACCAAGCCCTCCACTAGTCCCCTGGACCACATTGCTTGGGGCAGGGGCTTGGGAGAAGGGGTGGAATGGGAGTGAGGCAGCAGCAAAGCGGGGACAGGGAGGAGGCTGAGTGGGAGGTTATCCTGGGCCCTGCACCTCCTCTAGGAACAGCCCTGCTGGGCGCAAACCATGGGAGGACTAGTCAGGGGATGGAGCTAGCCCTGCTGCACACGCAGCTACCTAGAGCACCGCAACATCTGGGCAATTTGGTGCCCTAGGCAGCTGTGTATTGGTAGGAACGGGCCAGCCCACACATGGCAAAGGACGCATCCTCCCAACCGCTTAGGGTCTAATTTGGGTTTCGAGACTCCTGTCCTTGCAGCCAGGCTGTACTAGGGCAGGAAGGACACAGCCTTCCAGGTAACAAGCACAGCAACTGCAATACAGATGAAGGGATGCACGGAGAGAAGCTGGTATTAAGAGCTTTCCACTGATCAGGGTTATGCACGTTTTTTGGTACCAATGGGGGAGACGGTTGCTATCAGTGGCTTTGCAGGCTAGCAGCCTTCAGAAAATGAAAAGCTCACTTGGAAGGGATTAGTAGCTGGGAGATGGTGACATTTTTGTATGTCCCTCTCTTCCCTTGAAAACAGGAGCAACACACTAACTCTGGCTTTGGCTGCTAATGACATACCAGCGACACACTGAGATTCCAGTTCTGAGACAAGCTAGCAGCGCTGACTGCACCTTTTATGTTCCAAATGGGCTTTCCCAAGACTCAGTGAATTTCTAAGGGGCGTAGCAGGCTTGGGCTGTAAGAGCCAGCCATAAACAACCCTTCCTTCTCTCTCCCAGCCTTTCGAGTAGCTCACAAAGTAGCTTTGCAGTAGCTGTTCTGGACGCTCATTCTCCAGCTGGCAGGAAGAACTCACAAATTAGTCTAACGAGGGTTTGCAGCAGGGACTGAATCAGCTGCAAATGGCGAAAAGGCAAAATGCTGCAACATGTGAACACAGAAGTCAATGGGCATTCTACATCCTAGCAATTCTGGCCTGAAGTCTGCGGTAAGAGTGGGACAGAGTTTGAGACAAAGGCTTTCTGTGCACCCACGAAATCGGCAGTAAACATTCATACAGGAGGCTCTCTCAGAAAGTCATTCGCAAGACAGTCCATGAGAGAGCATCCCAAGCATGATGGGGTAGGCTGCAAGTCCTCCAGCCAGGGCTGCTGAATCATGCCTCACGCAGTTTATTTTACACGGGCAGTTCAGCAGCTTTTAAAATAAAGCAAAGCCTGGCTCCTCTGCTCTTGTAAGAACAGCCAGAGGTGCTACGTCCACACAGAGGTTTGTCTGACTCCCTGGATGCCATTTCCCTTCCTGGCAGTTATGCAGCATGGCAGGCACTAGCTGGCTGCAGAGATGGCACGTTTCCAGAGGTGGCTGCATGGCAGTGGTGGAAGGAGAGATTTCTGCACATACAGTGTTTGCAAAGGGCTCTGGGGTAAATCTTGTGAGGGTAAATCTAGACAGAGGTTTAATGCTCTTGTTAACACAGCTCATGCATTTGGCTCCAGACTCAGAGCTCCAGCACGGCTGAGCTCCTCGGGCTACAACACAATGGCCTTAAAGGGACATATCACAGGGCACTTTGGCTATACAGACACGAGCTGTTAACACAGCATCACCCATAATCCCATTCTGATACTCCTGCTTCAGGCGTGGGCTGGCGAACTGCTCAGTAAAGATAAACGAGTCATGGCTGTGGGATACTGGTGGCACAGTTTCCTTTGGCCAGTATGTTGGTAACTCCCAAGTCTTCTCAAGCTGTCACAATAAGAGCTTCTCAAAACCATTCTTACGGGACCACCGTTGTTAAGGCCAGAATGGACGGGCTGGATCTTAGCCCTCTACCACCCACAGGCATCATTCCCAACCTGCTAGCCCCATTCTCCAAAGTGACATGAACACAGATGTTGATTGGATAGAAAGGTTTTATCAAGATTTTTTTTTAAGTTTACATTTTTAAAAAAAGGAAGATTTGTACACATACATTACAAAAATTGCAAACTGGGATCTACATCTGGTGATGGGGGGAGACCAAGCAGACTATAAAAAAGCAGTATGAAAGCTTGGCTAAACAGCACCTGACAGAGGAAAATAGAAAACAGGAGGCGGCCAGATTCTGAATTCAGATAAGCAGGTGGAAAGGCACTGAAGCCAGTGGTGTTACTCCTGGTTTACACTGGCAGCACAATCCAGAATCTGTCACTGTTCATTCTGTGGGGTAAAACAAATAGTTGACCTCCATGCCAAGGATCTACAGTGTTTTGCTGATGAGACTTTAACAGGGTTTAGTTTTGCTATTTCTCTGCGTTCCTTTGGTTGGTGAGGGACTAACCCCCACTGTTCACAACCCAGAGAATCCTTTCCCATACCCTTTTTCCTTTGACACTGTAAGACTCATTTGGCTCCTTTTGTCTCTTCCCCACCATCACTTTTGCCCAGAGTAGACTCCTCCCCCCCCAGAACAAATGGAATAATTACTCTTATAAATATATTTATATTGTATAGGAAATAAGGCACTTCAGGAGCATTATGGCTCTTCTAAGTTCTATATCAGTCTAGACAGGAAAAAAATTGGTTAGTTTCTAAAATGAATCAAAAGGAATAAAGTTAACACAGTAATACAACCTGATCCGCATCCCACTTCAAGGCTTCATAAAAGAACGAGACACAGAAAACCTGACCAGGCCAGCGAAGAGGCAGGCTTGGCCAATCCAGGGGAGGTACTTTTAAAGCAGGTATATTTAAGAAGTCTATGGGCTGTAATTCTCTCTCTCATGAAGTTATACTTCACACCGTTTCTTGGCCATCTGGGACTTACAAGAGCCCTTCTTTGGTTCTGGTCTGATGCACTGTGACTGATAAGGAGATGAGAACCAACAAAGGTCACTGACTGCAGATGAGCCTCCAGGCTGGGTCCTGTAAACCTGTAAGAGGCATAACCTACGTGCAAGTGCGGGGGGAGAGGGGGAGGAGAATGCTATGAGATGCAGCCAGGCACTACAGCTGAAAACGAGAGAGAGAATACTTAACCAGGATCAGAGGAAAGGCCCCCTGACCTGTCCAAACGCACACCTCCAGGTTAAACACTGACAGCTCCCCACATTGTGCTCTTGGGAATGTACCTATGGTCACACCAAATAAGTTAAGAACCCACTAACCCAACAAAGTGGCCAGAAGGCCATTCAGCCAAACACGTGCCCATGGGCTGTAGGTAAGAGCCATCTGCAACCATCTTGCAGACAGGTTGTTCTTGGCACCTATTTTCTTCCCCTCCCATTATCCCCCCCCCGCCCGGTTGAAGACTCATGCTTTAGAACCACTTCTAAGCACTTCAACGTCTTTAAAAGCACAACTGTTTTTAAGCTAGACTTGAAGAAAACAGTGTTCCTCCCATTGATGAGATCTCTGATCTGCGTAAGTGGGCATGCACCTTTATGGCCACCTAGTACAAAGAGGCAGGTTTTATTGCATAGAGATTTGGAAGAAAACGGGACAGAACCGGGACATTGGTCACAGAACTATCAGGCACCATTGCTACTTCTCCACAATCCAACTAGTGATTTGCACACAAATGGACTGTCCATTTAAGGTCCCAAGGGATATCACATCTTGGAAAAAAAATGAGTGAAAGGATATTAGCTTCCCCTTTGTGAAATGGGGTCAAGTGGGAGCAAAACAATTAACCCCCCCGACAAATATGGCATTTGTGTATTCCTAACTTCCAGTGCCCTGGAATGCATTATGGCTTATTGGCACTGGAGGATTGGAACTGGAGGATTACTCCTGTATTCTTGTCGCATCAGAAAGTAGTGTAAGTTTCACTGCCTATACCTTCCTAGGATACTACCTTACCCTCCTGGATTGCTGTCTCAATATAGCAGTCCAGAGGTGTAATAAAATAATCTCATAGATGCTTTATGGCCAAACTAGAACATGACAACACCTGCACCCAAAAGCGCGGGCCCCTACCCTCTATGCCACTTCATTTATTCACTATGTCAAAGGTTAAAAAAGGAAAAGGTATTCAAGAATCCAGAAAAGTGGGAATTTAAACACTAAAACAAACCCAAGAGGGTTTTTCTGGCAACATGACAACCTCCGGCTGTACCTGGTAACATCTTTGTTTTGATATAGAAAAACAGTAATAAGGCAAGTCACAGAGGGAAGGGAAGAAGAGGCACATGTTGGCAAAATACTTTAAAAAAAGTAAAGGCAGAACAGAGAATGGAGAGTTGGCCATCTTGTCAGAAGAATCCCTCTTGCATTGTCCCTCCTCCCATAGTTGGATCCATGAATCACGTGGGCTGGAATTGCTTAACATGAAAAAACTGCTCTTTTATGTCACACTAAGACTTGAACAGTCAAACCCAAATCAGATATTAAATAAGCATCTGCTACACAGAGATTTTTGTATCCATCCTGTTGGGAGACGTTTGCATTCAACTTAAAAGGTAATAAAACCAATAAAACTTAAGTCAGCTAATCTAAAATCCCCATTTCCAGCCCTCACCTGTAATGGAGCTCCAGGGAAAAAAAATCAGGAATTTGTAAGTTTAGCTGGTAAAGGAGATATTACAACATTTTCTGGGAAATAACTACTGGACTATGGATGTGCAGTAATGGAAAACCACTCATATGGGCTAGATGTAATGCTACCTATGGCAGACTCAGATCTGAGAGATTCTGCAACATGTAACCCTCTCCACCGGGATAGGAGACAGGAGGATAGGCTAAATACTGGCATCGTCTGCTGTTCAATTCCCTGCATAAAGTGCACCATCGTTCTCACTGAAAAGCTGAACATAGTGCTGCTTGAATAAGCCAAATGAGACACTAATGCCTCACCTCCTTGCCCTGACTGGTAAATTAACTGTAGACGCACGGAACGCCAAATGGGCCTGGAGCAGATCTGGCGCTGAGAGCTCCTCTCTCTTCACCCACCACCACTCATTACATCTCCTGCTTTAGATGCACAGCAGAGCTCACTAGGTAGCCGATGAAAACCTTCCAAGCATAAAAGATTGGGTAGAACCTCACAAGCCCTAGCTGTCACCGCTCAGTTCCCACAGCGCACCAGGGTGGGCAGCCAGGGTAGCTGGTAGTTGGCAAGGCTGTCCCTTAGTCCAGCCTCCTTCAGTAGTTGTGGAGGCACAGACCAGGCTACCGGGGGGGTAGAAGCAACATTTAAAGATGCCCTAACCCGCTGGCTCCCATGTGGTGCACCCCGCAACCCTACAACTTGAGAGATCTTTTTAGGCAGGTTAGTTCTGAAATGCTGGGGAAATGGTGCTTCTATCATTGAAATAATGGATTGTTCAAAGGGCTATGTAATAATGGGGTGCAGCCTAAAAGAGACATTTTAAGCCCATTTCCTAGCAGTACTTCCATATGAACTGGAGAGGAAGGGACAGTTATGTCCACTATATCCTACACACTGCTGCAATTAGAAAACTGGCTGAAAATGCCCTTCTTCTGAAGAGCCCTTTGGCTGTAAAAAGGGTCACTGGTCTTAAAAAAGAACCACTCTGAAGGATCTTTAACCCAGCTTTGTGCTGTGGCATTGCCAACATGGGGGTTTAAGTTTCTTTTAACAAGCAAGCACCATTCCACCTCCTGCTGGAAAACAACACTGCAGCCCTCAGTCTCTCAGAGCTGACCTTTGGGAAAGGCAAGCGCAAGTCGTGCCACGGCCAACGGTGGCTTGTTGACACCCCTTGGTGCATCTTCAGTTACTGGAGGAGACAGGTAAAACTAAAAGGTTTTGGCAACCTAGGAAGTACATGGCTCTTTAAGAAAGGGGTCAGCCCAGCTAGGAGGTGCGTGGGGAGCAGAACCGTGGTTAATCAGACCAGTCGTCCTCATCAAATTCCGAAGAATCATCCTCAGAGTCGCTGTACTCCACAGCGATGCGGCGAGAGAGGATCGTTGCTACGTCATTGCCTCCCACGTCCCGTTTCTCCTGTTCCCGCTGCTCCTCCACCTTGCGGAGCTGGAAGCCTGGCAAGGGGAAGAAGGCAGAGAGGTGATCACTCAGCCGCTTGAGATTTCCTGGGAGTGTTGCTGCAATGCTGTCCTCTAAATAACCCTGGGCAGGCCCTGCTCAATGCCTGGATCACAGCCTGCCACCGCAGCTGCGCAGAGGGAGCACAGAGGTCAAACCACAGACCGGCCTGGACAGGGTTGGAGAAAGGGCAACTGGAGGAAGCCAGAGGAGCTGGCTTTCCCCTCTCACCCCAGGCACTTCGTGTGGCTGAGCTAAAGGCCGTTTGACTGCAGCTTGGAAACTGCATTGAGTCTTGTGGGGCAACATGCAAAGTTAAAAACTAGAGGGGCACCCTCCTGGGGGTGAAGCGGGGTGCTGAGATTCTTTCCGGTTCAGGTCACCCACAGGGCGTATCACAAGCAGCAGGCCAGCAGCAGTGCTGCCCATGGGATGAGACCTCACTAACCCTTCCAGGCTTAAGGGAGAGGAGATATGTAAAATCACAGCCAGGACTTACCTTGACGGATAGCGGACAGCAAGTCACTTCTAGCATCACTAACAGGCGGCAAGGAAGATTTTGGCTTGGAGGCTGAGGAATCTGGAGGCGGAAGTGGAGCTGGTGCACCATCCATGCCACTGGAAGACAAAGGCGGGGGACCAGGAGGGGGAGGAGGTGGGGGAGGGGGAGGAGCACCGGTTGCTGGCTGAGATAAAGGTGGTGGAGGCACAGCGAAGTACTCTGCTGTGGTAGGTGGGGGAGGGGGAGGGGCAGCAAACTCGGGGTGAGGAGGGAAGGAGGATGGAGATGGTGGAGACGGCATTCCTGAAGTTGGAAATCCTACAGGAGGCGGAGGTGGGGGAACTCCTGACATTGGTGGTGGAGGGGGAGGAGCAGGAGGTGGGGCGAAGCCCGGCCTGGCACTGGATGGTGATCCAACTGGAGGAGCTGGTGGAGGATGGCTTGGACTGACCAGGCTGGATCTTTTTGGTCCTCCAGAACCAGAACCTCTTTGGTTGTCTACTGGGTAGCTGTTGCAGAAGGAAAGAGTAACAGTAGGGGTGGGGACAGAGACACAAAGAACACCATTAGCTTTGAGCTCAAATCAGATGATACAATCTCAGCTTTGGGGCAATCAAAGGATTTTGTCCAGCTATCACTTCCAACTCCCAGCTTTTACTGACATTCTCCAGGGCCCTGGCGCTGACTATCCTGCTGCATTACTCTTGGCTAGGAGAGCAGAACAACTGACAGCTGACACGGCAGCTGAGAGAAATGTTACCACACATCCCAATCAGTCTGCACAGTAGCAGCACAATGGACAAGCCAAACACCTAACCTCTCGATGCTAGAGGCCAAACTGCCCTCTCAGCTCAGAATCTTCTAGAGCAAAGCCAGCCATTCCAGAGCCATTTAGCTGCAAGGTCAGATTTATTACATGCTAAGCAGGGATGTCTGTCGAGGTAACCTTTAGCTCTTGTTTTCTCTGCTATGGAGGTTCATATGCTATTAACACAAACTGATTCTTTACTGGAGCACTCTGGGTGATTATTTGTCACTGCCTGTCAAGGGTCTGGGGAAAAAGGCAAATGGGATCCAATATACACTGAAGGGGAATATGGAGTCAAATGACTAAATAAACTTTGCATTAGCAGGAAACACGAGTGCCCAGCAAGTGCTATGTAACTAGTTTACTTATTTTCTAAAAGGAAGCTTACATTGAATGCTAGCAAACAGAACGTTTTCACCTCAAAACCTGGCAAATGTTACATGCAGCCTATGATGTTCATCTGATGCACCACAGAGTCTACTGGCTGTTTTAGAATGACGGGTCAATTTACTTCCACCCTTTTTCTAAAAAAAAATTCAGGGGGCAGCCAGGGTTTTAAGTAACTTCATAAACCAGGACAAGTTTAATCTGACGCACCCATCTCCGCTCTCCCCCAGAGAGTGGCTATAGGATGGAGTGCCTCACTCAGGCTGTGACAGATTGTATCTCCAACTCAAACTCACAAGCTATGTTGCCCTTTGACATGTTTTAGTCAAACTAGTACTACAGCATTTCTCACTCACTTATTCCCACTATATATTTATTTTTGCCACCACTTTTCTGGTTCCTATTATTTAAAGCAGCGTTTCTCAAAATGGTCTGTGGACCCACTTTGAGAAAGCTGCTACCTAGACTGCTCCGGTTTGTTTACTTACCGGCTCCGCAGCCACGGAGCCTCCTGGCTCCCACTTGCTGCGGCTCACCATTTGCAGCCAAGGGGAGCCGCAGGACGCAGCATCCCGGGTCGTGCTGATTCCTGCGGCTCCTCTTGGCTGCAAATGGCGAACCGTGGCCAATGGGAGCCACCAGGCTCCATGGCTGCACAGCTGGTAAGTAAACAATCCGGAACAGCCCATTAGCATCTTTCTCCGCGTGGGTCCGCAGGCCACTTGGAGAAACACGGATTTAAAAGATAGTTTAGACTTGTGACTTGAGCCTGTATCGGGCCTTTCTGGAGTTGGTGTGTAATGGACCTGATGCTGCAGAACACTCACGTCTCTGGGAAATGAGGATGCTCTGTCCAGACCTTGTAGATGTGAGGACCTCGAGACCTCAAACTATACCTTGCAATCACAAGGATCAGAGGGGAAAGCGGTGCCAGTGTAGGAACACAAGAACGGGGACTGTTTCTGTGCCGAGTGCTGTTTCTTCTCACAGAGTAAGAAAAGAGGGGTGATGCTCCCCTATTATACAGGGTATTATAGGAGGTTTGGGGCTTTAACTTAAGAGAGAGGTGGGCAAATGTAAGAGTGAGAGCCTAAGGTGGGGTTGCTTGTGATAGTAGGGGCAGGGCTCAACAGGCCTGTAGCTTATTTCCAGCTTCTCTCTTATGTTCCTAAAAGCCCATGGTTGAAGGTTTCAGCCAGTCGCCTGCAGCAGTCAAGAAGGGATTCCCCTCTCCTTGCAAAATATGGTCTAGGAGTGGTTTTTAATCTCCTTCCTCAGAAGTGCCAAGCATGGCCATTGCTGGCGATGAGAGATGGACAGAGAGGGCCAAGGTTCTGAGGGAGCACTGAGCATTGTCACTCTAAGGGACTTGCTTGGCTGGTTCTTACGTGCCCAGGGGCTAACGGGTCACCACGTGTGGGGACTGGAAAGGAATTTTCCTTCAGTTCAGACTGGCAGTGACCTAAGGGGCTTTTGCTTTTCTCTACAGCAACTCTCACACTACACATGCTGCCAGATCATTAGGTACCACTCGCTTAATTCCTCACCACTAGGGGGCCCTTGGGAACTGGCGCATCTTAGTCCTTCCTATTCTCCTGTGAGTTGTGATACTTTGGTTTGATTCTGCTTGGTAGGTTTATTGTGGGTGCTGGAAGGCACAGGGGCCAATTCCATGGGTTCTCCAAGGCTGGAGCATCTATGGAAAAAATGAGTAGGTGCTTACTATCCACCAGCCACTAAGCTCTCCTCCCTTTCACCTCCCCATGGGTAATGTAGGCAAGGGAAGTTCTCAAAACTGCCTACACTGCCTAGACACCAGGGAGGGCTGGGGCCACACCACAGCTAGCCTAGGTCCCTGGCACCTGGAAAGCAGCAGCCTGGCTCCCCAGCAGCAACAGCCCTCTGGGTGGCTAGGGAGGATCAAGCTTGAAGGCTAGGGTTGGGGGAATTGTTGAAGGGGTGTGGTCTCAAGGGGAAGGAGTGCAGCTTGGGCTTGCCTTCCCCAGCTGGGCCTTCGCCCACTGTTCACGCACCTCCCCTTGCCGGCAGCCCCACTGATCAACTTTTCCCTCTGCCTCCCAGCACCTCCTGCTTGCCTTGGATGTGGATCAGCTGTTCTGCAGTGTGCAGGAGGCACTGGGAGGAAGAGGAGCAGGGACAGGGTGCATGTGGGGAGCACGGGAGGCAGAAAGAAGTTGGGAAGAGGTAGGAGTAGGGCCTGGGGTAGGTGGTGAGGGGTTGCACCTCACTCCAGGTAGAGAGAGGAAGTCGAGCTCACACTTGGGGTATCTGGTGGCCTTTGATGTACACAAGGTCTGACTAGATGATCTGGTGAACCCTTCCAACCTGAAACTCTACCAATGGTGTTCTCTTGCTATGACTGAAGGAGTTCACTGAGGAGATATCTGAGCCATTAGCTATTATCTCGGAACAGTCATGGAATGCAGGAGAAATACCAGAAGACTGGAAAAGGGCAAATAAAGAGCCCATCTATGAAAAGGGAAATAAGGGCAACCCAGGAAATTACAGACCAGTCATCTTAACTTCTATAACGGGAAAGATAATGGAGCAAATAGTTAAGGAATCCACTTGCAAACATCTAGGAGATAATGAGGTGATAAGTAACAGTCAGCATGGGATTTGACAAAAACAAATCCTTTCAAACCAACCTGCTAGCTTTCTTTGACAGGGTAACAAGTCTTATGGATAGAGGGGAAAAAGCAGTAGATATGGTATATCTAGACTTTTGTAAGGCTTTTGAAACAGTCATACATGACCTCATTAACATAGGAAATGCAACTTAGATGGAGCTACTATAAAGTGGGTGCATAACTAGCTGGATAACTGTGCCCAAAAAGTAGTTATCAATGGTTCCCGGTCATGCTGGAATGGCACAATGAGTGGGGTTCCACAGGGATCGGTTCTGGATCGGATTCTGTTTATATGTTCATCTGTGGTTTAGATAATGGCATTGAGAGTACACTTATATAGTTTGCAGATGATACCAAGCTAGGAGGGGTGCTTTGGAGGATAGGATAATAATTAGGGATGTAAAATCCCAATTAATCAGTTACACATTGGGTTAACCTACCACTTAGCCAACTAAGTGGGATCCCGGGCAGGGGACCGCTCCAGTCCAGCTGGAGCAGTCCCCTACCGCACAGTGCAGGCTGGCAGCTCCTGGCCCCAGCCATATGGGGGCCCAGCAGGACTGGAGCAGCCTTCCACACTTGCCAGGCTTTGGGCAGAAGGCTGCTCCTGGGGAACTGGCTAGCCATTATCTAGTAAGCATCATCTGGTAAGGGTGAGGCTTACCGGATAACCAGTTACCTGTTCACATCGCTAATTATAATTCAAAATTATCTGAGAAAAAAAGAGAAATGGTCTAAGGTAAACAGGATGAAGCTCAACAAGGACAAATGCAAAGTACTCCATTCTCAGGTCTCAATACAGTACTTATGTTACTAGATCAGCTAACCCCATCGCTTTATACCATCCATTATTTCTCTGCAGCCAAATGGGTCCTGGAGGTTTACCTAAATTCCAAGGGTGGTGGAGGCAGGTTGTCCTCTGGGTAGGATGGAGATGGTGGAGAGACAGAATCAGACTGAGGTGGTGGTGGATAGTAGTTCATTTCCATGCTCTCATCTGAACCAATGCTGCCATTCTGATACACCATATTCGAGGGATATCTAAAATTAAAAAAAACCAAGGGAACAGTGATACTCAATTTTTCTCCTGGCCTCTCAGAAAGGGCACTTCCAGCCTGGAGCATCAAGGAAACAAACACAGGAATACAGTCATACAGGCTACTCTATCACAAGTAACCTTGTTATTAGAACCCTACTGAATTCAAAACTCAGACTAAGCTCTTCTAGAAGGAATGTCTCATATGTTAAAAGCACAAATAAACCTCTAGTCTTAATTTGTGCCTCTATGCACTACCGTAATACAAATAATTATTTAAAAGGGATATAATCAGGTTCCAAATCATATAAAATGGTTCCTGATCTGTTTCCTGAAGCATCTTAGATTATTAGAAATTGTTTAGATTTTTAGAGATTTAAAATTCACTTTCACTAGTTATGGATGTTTACTCTCTCTCTCTCTCTCTCTCTCTCTCTCTGGACAATGGACGTTAACCAATTATCTCACTTTTGTTTAGTGTTAAGATCTAGACAAGTTTATTTTCAGATTTTTATGCATCAGCATTATAATTCAGTGTGGGGGTTGACAACACTTCAAGAGAATATTTCTGATTTTTGAAACAAAACAAGTATTTCTATTAGTTGTCAGACTGAGAAAAGCTTGCTCTTAATATGGCTGGAATATGGACAAAAACTGGACTTGACAGGCTCCTATATACATCACACACCCTGTGGCTGCAAGAAAGTCCTAATGTGACCACATGCTCATCAGGGTAAAGGCTATCGCCTCTTGCATGTTTGGTGAGCGCCTAGCACATTGCAGATGTAATCATAAGCAAACAGCAAAGTATCCAAAGCTGAAACAGTATTTTGTTTAGGGTCATCTCTAGTTTGACAGTAGAGTAAGATCATTTCAAACAGTGAAACAAAAACAAACACTCTTCAAGCCTCAAATCAGAGCCTACAGCGAACTAAAATGCATTGAAGAGTTTGTAGTGGGAAATAGAGAAAGCAAGAAAGCAGCTGTCATGAAGTCAGATTCCTCCTGCCTGGCCTCAAGTTAACTGATAAAATAAAATAAAAGCAGATTTTATTTCTAAATATAAAATGTGTGATTCTAAGCAAGATTTTTGTCAGTGAAAAGAGCCACAAATGCTAAGAAAAGACCTTCTTGGGAAGTGCATGTTGGGAATTCTGTTTCCTTCACTCCAGACTGGTGTCAAAAGTGAAATTAAATCCCAAACAGCAAGCACTGAAAAGTGATCAGTAACTGAAAAACTTGGATGGGAGGAGAAATGTCTTAAAATTTGAAACATGAAGCATAGCTTATGAAAAAGCAGTATTAGAAATGGTGCCCCAAAAACAAAGGTTGACAGCCCTTTGTGTGGAAAAAAAACCTGACACAAAGCAGTCAGCTCTGGGAACATCTGCCTACCCTACTCACTGGCTTTCCTTACCACGAGAGACTACTACATTAATTCAGCCCATAACCACAAGGAGACAAAGGCTACTAAAATTATCTCACTAACAGAAGAACGGCCACACGGGGTCAGACCAAAGGTCAATTTAGCCCAGTATCCTATCTTCCAACAGTGGCCAATGCCAGGTGCCTCAGAGGGAGTAAACAAAATAGGTGACCATCAAGTGATCCATCCCCAGACACCCATTTCCAGCTTCTGACAAATAGAGGCTAGGGACACCATTCCTGCCATTGATGGACCTGTCCTTCATGAATGTATCTAGTTCTTTTTTGAACCCTATTAAAGTCCTGGTCTTTACAACATCTTCTGGCAAGGAGTTCCACGGGTTGACTGTACATTGTGTCAAGAAATACTTCCTTTGTTTGTTTTAAATCTGCTACCTATTAATTTCATTTGGTGACCTCTAGTTCTTGTGTTACAGGAGCAAGTAAATAACTTTTCCTTATTTACTTTCTCCACACTGGTCATGATTTTTAGATCCCTATGATATCCCCCTTAGTCTCTTCCAAGATGAAAAGGCCCAGATTTATTAATTTCTTCTCCTATGGCAGCTGTTCCAAACCCCTAATTATTTTTGTTGCTCTTTAATTAACTTTTTCTGGTGCCAATATATCTTTTTTTTTTTTTTTAAGATGAAGCAACCACATCTACACATAGTATTCAAGACGTTGGCACACCACAGATTTATATAGAGGCAATAAGATGTTTTCTGTCTTATTCTCTAACCTTTAAAGTTATTCCTAACATTTTCTTTGCTTCTTTTACTACTGCTGCACATTAGGTGGATGTTTTCAAAGATCTATCCACGATGATTCAAAGATTTCTCTCTCTTGAATGTTAATAGCTAATTTAGTCCCCATCACTGTATGCACATAGTTGGGATTATGCTTTCCAACATGCAGTATTTTGTATTTATCAAAATTAAAATTAATCTGCCATTTTTCTGTTCCATCACTTACATTTGTGAGTGCTGCTGCTCAAATGTATTGGGTTAATACAGTTCTGGGCCAAACTGGTGACCCAGCTGTAGAGACAAAAGACAGGACTATGCAGCACTGTCTTTTGTTTCAGCAAGACCAGACTAACACAGCTACATCTCTATTACTATTCTACCAGCTGTAGAGAATGAGTGATGATTGGGTAATGGGACTAAGTCCTTGATATTTCTGCATCTCTCAGATTGGGGAGCCAAGAGCAGAAGCAAGTTTGCTTTTGAAGACTATTTGCACCTTCTTTAAAATGTTTAGCTTCTTGATTTATTTCTCAAGTTTTAAATCAACAGACAGATTTACATCAGAGAATGTGATTAGCAGGGGTATAGACCCACAGTGCAGAGCAGAGCTGGAGAAATTGCAGATCAGGATGAACTATATTACCATCAACAATGCCAGACTGCTTCTCCTTCAGGGAAGCAGCCAGATTCACTTACCCAGGAGGTCCTTGTTTGTCTTTTGACTCCACAAACTCTTGTCCCATTTTCAATTTCTCCCACTCCTCCTTCCGGGTTTTGATTTTCCGTGGATTCACATTCCCTCGGTTGGGATTATCCTTTTTCTCTTTCTGGAAAAGAAAAGAAAGGCAGGCCCAATAGAACTGGAAACTTGCTTGGGTTTAGTCTGTCCTTATTTCCTCTTACTGAGAGGGGTGGAGAAGAGATAGGAACAGCTACAAAGATCTTGGGATTCTTTGAGACTGCAGTAGAATGAATTTAGTACTGGTGGAAAGATTAAGATTTGTCTACATGAACAGGTAGTATGTGATAAGATGAGGCAACAATCCACCTTGAACTAACCAGCCATGGACTACATGTGTACATGAACAATCAGTGCACAGGAGGTTAGTACAAGGTAGATTTACACACCAACCAGCTACTGCAGATAGTAGCATAGCGACGAGCTCTCCTTTATGCTCCAGCCAGGGTGCCTCAGTTATGACCAGAAAAGAACTTTTCTGAGGGAAAGGGCAGATCACTTCCCCAAGCCTAGGGCTTGCCTAAATGGCACGTTTCTATGCATCAAGCCAGGGTGTGCATCTATAGCACACTAGCTTGCTATATAGCAATGCCGCATAAGGAAACTGCTACAGGGCAATGAATGCCATAGTATCAACAAGAGATGTTACTGCGCAGGACCATTCATGCCCTGGCTTGCTACACAGTAACTTACAACCTAGACAAGCCCCTGTTGTGTCTCTGGTCTTTATGTTGAGGCTGCCAGCAAGGACATCAGTTAGTAGCAACTGTTAAGTGGGTGGGTTTTTTTAAAAACAGATGCCTGCCCAAAATACTGGGCTAAAACCAATCTCAATTCCAAGGATTCTGATATTCCAAGCCTCTTTCCTATATTCTGAGTGGAAGGTTATGATCTATTTTGAGATCTGATGATACAATCACTTAAAATGAAGTCACCTTTTCTCAAAACTAAGCCTTGAAGGTATAGTGAATAAATCATTTTCAAATGCTATAATTATAAAAGGATACTCAAGTGCAGCGACTGGACTAGTGTGGTGGGTTTGTTTTTGG
>JANRFK010002918.1:6848951-6861074 GCA_030068395.1 Apalone spinifera | reverse complement strand
TCGACAAAAGTGGACTTTTGTCGACAAAACCCTGTAGTCTAGACACACCCTTACTCTGAGTTAGGGATGTGAACGACTCGACTAGTCTATCAGAAAGAGGGAGCAGGGGAGGGGGGAAGAGGAGGGCGTACTTCAAAGCGGTAGCGCCACGTGAGCCTGGGGCCAGACCCTGAGCTCCATGTGGTGCTGCCACTTTGAAACACTGCATGCAGCCTGAGGCCAGCTGGGGAGTCCCCAGCTGATCCCAGGCTCCATGGGGCACTGCCCCTTTGAAACCCCGTGCTCCCCGCAGCGCTTTCACCTTTGAAGTGTAGCAACAACCCTAGGACTAATCGAATAGATGATGCAAATTGCATCGACTACTCAATTAGTCAATTACTTGAAATTTAACATCCCTAGTCTGAGTATCCCAGGATGAAATAACATGGCTTGAGCGTTAAGCAGAAGGGTTTTTTGCGGGTTAGACAGTCAGGATCTAGGCTGAGTTAGTCACTCAACACCAAGCACAGACCAGATAATGCTCAAAATCTAAAGAAGTCTGATGAACCCATTTGAGTCAGCATCACATGCAAATGTATGTCCTGTAGTTTCCAAGAAGACTCTTGGAAGGGGAACATGAGATTACACAGGGAAGCTTGAGAAAATACATCACACACCTAGTAATGTTATGCAGTGCGGTCCAAGATCTGTCTCCCTAAGGCACCATCACAACAGTGATAACAGGTAACTACATAATTTTTCAGCTACCTTCATCTGTACAACCCCAGAAGCAAAACTACAAATAATCCCAGCTAAACCGCCCGAATAACTCTAGTTAGGTGACTCCATTTCCCTTAGGGGCTAGTGCTTCTCGATGAAGCTATTGTGACCTTGGCCATCGGGTGGTCACCTTTCTCCGTTGGCTGTGGTGGAGACGTTCCCTACATGGGAAAAAAAAGAGCTAAAGAGGGGCTGCCGCATTACCTGTAAGGGGAGAGAATGTTGAGAGGTGGAGGTGTATTGCAGATGTTATATGTTTCTAGGACAGGCACTGGGAGAGAGTCTCTGTCGAAGAGCTTCTGGTCCTGAGTGGTGGAGCTTTTGAAGGCCTTCCTTGTATTAATGCCTTGTAGGGACACTAAGAAAGAAGGAAACAATGGAAATAGAACGTTAAAGACAGTTCGACCTAGGCGACTGATACAGATGGCCAAATAGCTACATCTGATTGCAGTTACAATTCCCAGCATGCTTAGAATTTTCTATGGCTGGGTTCCTTTTCCCCCACAATACTCTCGAGGCAAAAACTCCAATCCTGTCTACACAGGGCTGAAACTGTTTCATATGGGTTTCAAGAAAGGTGCTAAGGTGGTTTCAAATTTCAGCATAAATACAGCCTGAAAATCATGCTGTCGCTGTCTGCATTGAATAGCCAGCCACTGGAATGGAGACTTGTTATGACTCTAGCAGACAGAATTGTTTGGAACCACTAGCAAAGTGTTTTTCAAGGCAGTTAGGGCAGGGGAAACACATGAGCCTCTAGCATGCTTCCCTCTCATTCCAAGGCCATGAGCTCTGCTGGTTAGATGGGGCTCTTTAGCAGGCTTGGTCTGCAAGTGCTGTGCTCCGCTCCATTACCTTCTTCCTCTTTGGGATCCAGCTGAGTGACTTTGACTTGCAAGCGATCGACCCTCTCGACTAGAGAGCTCACCCGAAAGGCAAAGGTGTTGGCCTGAGTAAACAGCTCTCCAAAAATGTCCTCTGCAAATTTACCTGGAATATTCAAGGCGCTTTATTACACTCTGAGCTGCATTATCCTTTCCACTTAATTCTTGAGTCCTCCTGAAATCTCCCTCCCTCCCACGCACTAACCAATCTCCTGCTGCTTCCACATTAATCAGCACACTATTTTCTGGCCTTTGCAACAGCTACATTTGTTAGTTTCAAGTTTGGAAATGTTGATCCCACCCAAGATATTTAGTGTCCTGTGTGGATACAATTTTTTTTATCTGCCTCTACATCTGTATCTCCAAAAATGAGTTGTGGATATCTGCAGCCACGGATACCTGTGGATATGAAGTTGGTATCTGCAAATTTGCAGTCGGAATGTAAAATCCCCTTTAAAAAGTTAACCAGTTAAACATTACATTTGACTCGGATCCTGTGGACGCAGGGGGGCTGCTCCAGAAGCATCCCCGCCCGTCTACAGCACGGTGGGCCCAGTTGAGCTGGAGTAAGGGGCTGCTCCAGCCTATCTTGGCCGCCAGTTACCTGGTAAGCATCACCCGGTATCACATCTGCATCTGTATTTATAAAAAATGAGCCGCAGATAGCTGCATATGCATGGATTTAAAGTGGATATAAAGCAGATTTGCAATATTCTAAAGATACTAGCACAGACAGCGAATTGATGCACCACTCCAGTTAAATGTGATCCTTGTAACGGGTCTTTAAAACTACAATAAAACACAACTGAAGCATATGTCTTAAGTCTTGAATAAAGTAACCAAAACTGGTTGACACGAGCTGAGTTGACAGTGTGCTGTATTAGTCTGTGTCAGATTAGTTGGCAGTCCCTTTAGGGTTATATGATGTTCTGTTTATTAACAAGCAAATACAGCTAGATTTTACTGCTGTATGGCACCTCAAAGGGCTACCAAATTATAAACTACTGCATTGCAGTAAGGCCTCCTCAATGGTAATTGTAATCTAGAACTATATGGTCTATTCAGATCTTCACCCTAAAGTCTTAGCCACATTCACAGACAAGGATACTGACCCTCTAGATTCTACAGATAGCAGCACCTGAAAGATTGATGCTTTCAAGATTATTACATATATACACCAGGCGACTCTGCCCCGTTTGCTATGCTCACCAAACCCGCTCTCACGGCTGCTGTTGCATCTTACACCGAGCCCAGCTGCGCTCTCCATCGACCCAAGTCACTCGCACCCTCTCCGCTCCCACCCACCACACCCTTGGATGGGCCCCTCAATCTGAATGCTCTTGGCCCATCCCACCTGCTCGTTCCCTTCAATCGCCAGCTAGTTCCCCCTGCCCACATGCTTCCCACTCCTGCCCCACCCACCAATAAAACAGTCCATGGCCCACAGCCAAACCCCCTCCTATCCCTAGCCCCACCTCCGCTCTCCATTCCCACACCCCCATTCCCCTGCCTCCATTCCTACCCCCACCATGCTCCCTAATCCCCCTCACCATTCCTCCTCCCACCTCCATTCCTACCTCTCCATCCGCCCTAACCCCCACATCCCACACTGCCTATCCCTATTCTCACCTCCTTCCTCCATATTCCTATACCTCCATCCTTCCCTAGCCCCTCCCCCTCCACATCCCCACACTGCCCATCCCCTGCCTCCATTCCTATATCCCCTCACCCGCACCATTCCACCTTACCACACCGCCCAGCCCCACATACACCCTTATCCCCTTTCCTTCCTCCCTATGCACCCTGCCCCCTCCCATGAACAGGCAACCTAACCAGCAAAGAAACAGCACCAGGCCCGTATGCAGGAATTTCTGTGGGGAACTGCTCCAGATGCTGTGCCAGCAGGATCTGGGCAGTTGCCTGGAGAGAAGGGGCAGCAAAGGTGGCATTGCTGGGGTGCTGAAGTGGGAAAGGGGGATGTCGGTGGGCAGAAGAAATGGAAAGGAGGCAGAGAAAGAGGGTCAGAGAGTGGGGGTGCCTTTGGGATGCCAGGATACACATGGAGGATGGAAAGAGGGCCAAGGAACCATGCAGTGAGGGGGTGTGTCTCTGGGTGCTACCATGCAGAGGCAGGCAAATCCTGCTACTCTGCTGCCCTTGACCACGTTGGCATCGCTCCAAACGCTGCTGGGCCTCCCCTCTGTGATGCCTCAGGGCTTGCTGGACTGCAGCGGCGGGTTCCACTGTGGCGGCTCGGCATTGGGGCAGCCACTCGGGGCGCGGCAGAGAATGGGGCAGAGAGTGGCTGAGGACACAGAGCCTGTCTCCATTCCTGGCATGAGTGGGCGACATCCCAGGCCTCGCACCAGCTGAAGCAGATCCCTGGGCTGGGAGCCGAGAGTCCCGGCCTGGGAGGCGCACAACCTTGCAGCCCCCGTCCCCGGACAGCAAGCCTAAGCTCAGCCCACCCAACATACATGGTCACCCACCACAGCCAGCCGCCAGAAGGGGACATGGTACAGTGGCTGCTTTCCCCCGGCATGCAGCCAGCACTAGCCCTTAGCCACTAGCCCCTGCAGCGCCTCCCCTGTGGGTCTGCTTCCGCATGGCGCTTCAGGCCCTTTGGCAGCCGGGAAGGCCACCAACTTCCCCAGGTCCAGCTGTCCCGTAGTCTCTACATGGGGTCTCCCCTCCAAACAATGGTGGCAGTGCTGCTGCAGCCCCATTTCCTGTGGCAGGCTGATCCAAAGCGGCGCCCAGGCCCTGTTTGGGATTGCTCCCTGCCCTGGACACTGCTCGGGGACCGGCAAAGCCGTCTGGCAGCCCGGCCTGGGCAGATTCCACCTCCGAAGGGTCCTACTTGCTCAGCTCTGTCCACATCCTTTCAGGAGGTGGAATCTGCTCAGACTGGGTTGCCAGGAGGCTTTGCCAGTCCCCAAACAGTGTCTGGAGCAGGAAGGCCGTGCAAGGATGAAGCTGCCCTTACCCCGTCTTGTGAGGAATCCTGACTTGCTAAATATTTATGGCCAAGACCATCAAAATCAGAAGCCTGAAGTTAGCTTCTAATCAGTGGTCTGACTTTCAAGAGCCCCACAGAGCCAATCGCTCCCCCTGAAGTCAGTGGAGCCTGTCAAGAGCTGGGCACTTTTGAAAAACCCTGCCAGTCAGTCAGGAGCCTAAATGAAGATGCAACTTCAGAATTCTTTAAAAAAAAAATATCTTGGCTTTTAGCACAACAAGAGATATGGGTAAAATGGAAACTGCACTTCTAACAGGTGATTCCAGAAGGAAGGAAGTGAAAAAACACTCGACCATTATTCAAGTCCAGCTGTTTCCATGACATCTACAAACCTGAGTAGAGTCTGCTCTTTGAAGCAGTACCAAGCTCAAGCCCCTTTCCCTGCAGTCATTTTATACAAGTGTGCTCAACTTGTGTCTTCCAGAGTCCCAGCATCTAGGTCTATGGCCGTTGTCTCTATGCAGGTTGCGTACAATGTGTTTCTCCTTCCTGTATGCCTGGTTTTAATACAGGGGCACTACCTTTGCCCTGCTGACACGTCTTGTCAGCTTTTCTGTGTTAACTCATAAGAAGATATTCAATCCCTCAGACACAGGAATCAGACCGGTATCAATGGAACTGGCTTTCATTAAGCATCCACTCTGTTCCACCGCACTGTAAGAGCAACTCACACATTTCACAAAGGATGACACAATGAAAGGAGAGGGAAGACTCATCTATAATGCAATTTGACAGACCTCACAGTCATAGACTCATGCAACAAGACTGTTATTTACTTCCATTTTAACAACATCTGAAACCCATTTCTGAATTTCACAAGGAAAAGGCTACAGATATTGGGAAAAACCAAACTGTTGTTTTGCAGTATTGAGCAGTACACTTTAACTATACAAAGATGAGACAACACAGTTACTTGCATTGGTCCAGATGCTTGGGTGAATTCCTCTAATTGCATAAATGTGTCAACACGCAGTTACTGCAGAGGATGCAGTATATGCTTTTGTATTTCATGCACATTTTTGGACGGGAGCAGAGATTAGTTTTCAAGGATTTAGCTGCCTGATTGATTTTAATTCAAGAGTGAAAATTACAATCAAGATTATCTTTATCCTGCATTGGCTGGAAGACAATGATTTAGTAGTACCTTCCCATTTCTAGCTTCTATGATTCTTCCGAATTAACAGAAATGCACAGACTGCCTCTCCAAAGTGCTACTGGCAGTCATAGTAACAAAGGGCAAACTCTCTGGAACATAAATGCTGCACAAGTTTTATGTTTGTGCCTTTGTAAAGAGGTAGTGGTGTACTAGGCATGGCTGATTATTCATTTGACAGGTCTGCTGTCACTTACTGAACTGTCTTCAGATTACTACAGTATTCAGCACATAAGAAAACATCATATTCCCATCTTCAAAATAATGTACAGACAACAAGTGTGGTTATCTGGGTTTCAACATTCTGCAGTAATTAGCCCAAAGACCACAGTACTTAGAATTCTGTCTTCAACCCTGTGGGTGCATATGGAAGAAAATGCTCAATTTTATCCTCCCCCCCCCCGCCCATTACCCTCAAATAAATGTACAGTGATGTGCATGAGCATCAATAAGAATAGCCTGTTTCACATGAGCTTCCCCTACAGTCCTCTTGGTTGTGTCTGTGATTGGCCCTCCCCCACCCCCCAAAGCGAGGCTCCCTTGGTACCCTCCTGATAAAGGAACCAGGCTGTGATGTGGCTTCCAGCACTTCTCTCTCTGTGCTGAGGGATAAGCAGAGGTACTTTGAATATTGTGAAGTGCACAAAGAAAGTTTAAGCCTGAGGGATCTGGCTGGTGCTCTGTCACACTAACCCCTGGCATGCCTTTTGGATTTGGATCAGCTTACTCTCTGTATTTGGGAATTAAAGAGCTTTGCTGCCCTCCCCCTCCTCACTTCATGTGCACAGGATGGATTTTAAGAGAGCCCTTATGCTATGTAACCATCTCAGGAATCACATCTAACTACCACACAGTGAGAGTCAATTGACAACGGATGTGTAGATTGGTCTTATCCATTGCTGCACATTGATCTTTTCAGCAACAGACTTAATGCAAGGCCTATTGGTATCAGTTACTTGTGAACCTTGAAGCAGCACAGGGGTTTTAGTGATAGTGATGTGTTTTCATTATTGCAGAAATAGGAAGAATTGTGCCTGGAATCCTCTCACCCATGTTCATGTTGCACTAGAGAAAGGGTCTATCCTGTGAAGGAAACATAGGTACTTCCAGAGTGAAATTAATGTATGAATCTGTTTACCAAGGCATTTGCAGGCTAACAAAGCGATACTGAGCAAAAGGGAGTTAAATCTGAAACAAGAACATTTTAAAGGAGAAAAAAGAAGTCGGTACAGCACAGCCGTTCTTTCAGTTTATTTTTGTTATAAAGCTTGGGCCCAATATTTTCACTCTGCCTCTCATAAGGCTGTTTGCTAGCTCACCAGAGAGCCAAACCATCAAGTGGTAACCATTTGTGCCGCTGAACTAACATGCAGCCTGCAAACGCCAATATCTGAGGCAATTCTTAGTCTTAATTGGGGACTTTCAGGCTTGTAATGCAATAAATGTAGCATGAGCAATCAGGCCAGATGCTGTGTGCTCATTCTGATTACCTTTCATTAAAAGTTTTTGATTGTAAATTTAACACAGTTGAGCTACAATTAATAGCCGATGCAATACAGGTGCATTCTTTAACAAGGGACTGGCCACTCCGAGTCTCCCATTTTATAGCCCCGAACCATGCTCCATCCTTCAATCTACAGTTTTGCTGCAACTCTTCTATTTCCCTATTCTCCATTTTTTTTTTAATTGAGGAAGTGGTAGGAGAAGGAGAGAAAACATTTTAGCATTACCCAGGGAGGGCAGAGGGGGGAAAAATAGGAATGCAGGAATAGCAAGCTAAAGAAAGCACTAACAACTCCTGAGGGCAGCATGCAGGCTCACAGTGGTACTCACTCAGGCTGCCCAGCTGTCGAATGACATTTGCCAGGGTGATGTTGGTCATGCATTCCAGCTCACTTCTAACGGTAGGCAACGTCTGACGGCACAGGTGCCTTGGCTCAATGTTCCTCGTTACTAACGGCATGGTGGACCCACTTCAGGCAGTGTTCTGAAAGATGAAAAACAACCCAAAAAAGAAACAGGAAAGGATTACTCACCCGCAGATTCCAGGCACACTACAGTTCCTGCTCTGAAACAGCTTCATTTATAAGGCATTTTTTCCCTCCCCACCCTTATAAAACTGGTTCTTCAAAAATAAAGATCCTGCTGTTCCACAGCATGGAGAAGCAGAAACCTGTTGGCTCAGGTGCAGAGGCAGCAATGGAAAACTACCCATCTTAGATGAGCAGGGACTCTTTATTACTGCTGCTGCCACACTACCCTTCCCACTGATGTCTCTGCATTGAACAGTCTCATTCCTTCAACACAGACAGAAAAGGGCTTACATGGGACAACAGGAAGGGCTTGCAGCTGACCAGGAAATTTTCTGGTGACTGTTTCTTATCCTGCAGGCTGCACCCCTCTTCCCTTGGAAATTCCCTTGTGTGGCTTATATTTACCCAGACCCATTGTTTTAAAGTTAGCGGTTTACCACACTGGTAGCTTTATAAGGCTATGAGGGTAGATCACAACATTGAAAGAAATCAAAATTGATCTTACTACACATAGCCAGAAGGAATTTCCAACCCCAATTTCCAGTTTTTCTAACGCTTATGAAACACAAAGCTTCTGAAAGTTATTCTTCAGAAAATGATTGTGTGGGTCTGTTGCCTGCCTGGTATTTTACAACAGCAAACGTGCCTAACCCTTAAACAATTTAATTCTCTTACCTCCTCCTACCCACAAAACAGAATGAAACTTCAACTCCTGAATAACAGAGCACAGCACAAGCAGTTAGATACATCTCCAAAACTTCTAACAAAGGCAAATCTATCCCAACTTTTTGATTAATTTTAAGGAGGAAAACAGTTTTCCTTGCAACTCAGATGAGAAACAATTCTACAGTATAGAAGCAGACGCCTGCCTTGTGATGGACATGCTGCTCAGGATGGGTGTAAAAATAAAACAGGAAGCTAACAGCTTGGGGAACATGGCTTCCTGTCTCCAACAGCAACAAACCAAGAACCATAAAACAGTCAGCTGCTTGCTCTTGACTTTGAGTCACCCTTTAATAGTCTGAGGCAGCTGGCAGCTTATCTTTCAGGTTCAGGAGTCCTTCTTAGATGCTTTTCTACTAGGATGTTAAGAAGAAGGAGTGGTAATTACCTCACAAACCAGATTCTGAACTTCCAGATTTGAACCATTCATGCAGAGGAGTTCAAGGTCTGAAACACTGCAAGGTATGCTATCTTACAGTACCACCAAACTCCATTATAAATAAGTCATTTAATCACTTGTTCCTGTGAAACAAAAGGTTCCAAAAGACCAAAAACACTAATAAAAGTGACACTGATGAACCAAACCTAAAACCCAAGAAAAGCAGGAAAATCTAATAGGACTGAAATCCCTCCTTCTCAGACCTCACCGGGCTTGAGTAGTGTAGAGGCCATCACAGTACAGAGTAAGATAAGAAACAACCTCCACCATTAATCCTAAATTCCATGCATTTTGTGGACTAAAATTTTAAATTATTTCATCACGTTAGGTTTCTTTGCTTTAGCTAAACCAGCATTCCCCTAAGCATCTCATAACAATGGCCACACCAGCAACATGAATGTATGGGGCTGTGAGCTTAGACAGCAGCTAACTTGCTCAGGCTTCTCCTGTTTCTCTGGCTCTCACTCATACAAGCAGATGTAGCTTTGTCCCATAAAGCTACTCGGGGGCATAGCACCCAAGCAGAGCAGGAAGTCGTCTTCTGGTGAGGGGGAAACCACCCGAGGAGAGAGAGCAATAAAAATAATTTAAAACACAGGAAAGACACTAAGAGACCAAAGAGGACAGGAAAGAAAATGCACCCTGTCCCCACCCTGCAAAAAAGATAGTGCAGCAACTAGATTATGACAGAGAAGGGACACAGGATGACCCTACTGCTGATCTAATGTGTGTGTGTGTTGAGGGAAGGGCACACTCCTATTAGGAGCCACTGGTTTAGAACTATGTTGGCTCCACCCCCCAGGAAATAAGGACTTGTCTATACTGTGCTGTCTACATAATTTAGTTTTAAACTAAAGCAAACAATACTGGCAAAAGTCATCATTTACACTGAAGCATCTTATCTATGCTAGGGGCTTGGGAAAGAGGAGAGGGTCAGGGTACAGGAGATGTTGCAGAAAGCCACCCAACTGCCCTCTCAGTAGCTAGGAGATTCCGGGGAGGGAGGCAGTAAGAGAAATTCAGAGGATTCAGAGCTTCGGATTAATTATGCAGTTACAAGCCAGAGACAAGGCAGACGTGACACATGGGGCCTCTGAGCGGGTCCAATGACAGTATCCTTTACTAATGGCAGAGTCCTCTCCCTTTTCCCAGCAGCTCTTGGGGTAGAGTGGTTCTCAACAGGACACTGCATTTAGACACTGATGCCCCCTCATCTTTAATATCACTCTTTGTTTAGGTTTATCCCTCCAGTTACTACATGTGTCATACATAGATCTTGGAAATCGTGCAAGTGGATGGGAAGAAAAGACTCATGCAATTGATTAGAAACAAAGAACATACTGATAAAGGTGTTTTGGGGGAAGAATAAGCAGAGAGAGAAATGTTGAGGGGGAGAAGGTAGAAAAGAACTCTGAGAAAGGAAACTAGATATCAGGGGCTTACTTACACTGCCCCACAGTTCCGACAAGACACATGAATAGCAGCACGTACTGAAGTGATACCCTGTAACATCCCTGTGTGGGCACTGTGGGAGTGGACTAAAAGGTTCTTAGTTTGTGTTAACGAAGTCCTCTAACTCCCCGTACCACCATACAGGAGAATTACAGTGCAGCATTTTGGTGCGCACTGTTATTCGTACCTGCAAAGTCCAATGTGCAGAGCCGCGTAGCCAGCGCCTAGACAACACAAGGACAAATGCACCATGATCTAGGAGAAAAACAGAAAAGCAGTGAGCAAAGCCAGGAAAGAAAAGGTCTAGTAAAAGTAGGAGACTGTCAGTGTTTCCTCTAAGCTGGGCACTTGGGCGGTCACCCAGGAGAGATTCAAACATCAACCAACTGATTAGCAGAGCACGCACAGCAGGCAGCATGTGTTTTTACTGGTGCTGCACACCTGCACATGCCTTGGTGCACAAAACAAAATGTATTCTGCACGTGGATGGGGAAAAAAGAGAGGGAATGCTGGAGACTTCTAGAACGTTTTATTCTTAAAAATTCATTAGAGAGAGTTAATTCACTAGATGGTACAAACAAATATGGGACACAAAGGACAGCATGCAACTACTTTGTTTTAAGTTGCAAGACATGATAGAACAACTATTTTCCACTGACTAGTGTCACTAGTCATAAGGCTAGTAGGTAACAGGTAAATGTTTCAAGCTTTCTGTGATAGATTAATTTAGATATTTCAACTCAAATGAAATGACATGAGTTGTGAAGCTGAGATGTGAGAGCATCCTGGGAGAGCAGTCATCTGGATTTGTTACTGAAAGTTTAGACTTGGCTAGGTTTAAATACTTCAGTTGTCAGCATCTACGTATTTCATGGATCTAAAGCACCCCCATACTTCCTCTTGTGACATGGGGTGTGGCTAAACACCCAAAGGTAAAGATCTGCCGTCTCCATGGAGAGGATACACTTGCAAGTCAGACTGATACAGAATACTGGATGGGGGAGACAACCATGCAGAGGGACAGCACACCAGGTCAAGGAACAAAAGGCCAGTGCCCCAGCTGCTGCTCACTGCTGTCCCAAGCAAGAACATGATTTGGCAGTTTCACATGGCTGCTGGGTTGGGAAAGCTGTAAACAGAAGCACTGATGCTAGAGCTATTTCTCTGCAGATTCAGGCAGACAACACTGTCAGCTTGAGGTTAAGTCCCTGTCACTTGCATGAGAACTTCCCATTTAACAATACTTTTTTTCAAGCCCTGGAAGATTGGGATAACCTGGAAACAAGACTTCAGAATTAACAATGGAAGTCTCTCTTCCTCACCCCAAGGTCTGAGGAGACTACAACGGCCACCCTTCTCCCCTCCTTCCTCTCCCATAGCTGTAAGTTCTGTCGCTTTCTCCCTGCCAAATGTTGCCACAATTTGTCACTTACTCCTTGCTGACACATCTCTTCTTTTGCAGTTCCATTACCCAAGTTCTTTCTAAAGATCTACCAAATGTTACAGCACTCTTATTCTGGGAAGCTCATACCACCACTCCCAGATTCCTAGCAGTCTTCCATCCAGCTGCACCCTCCCATTTTCAAAACTTACTATGCACTCACTCCATTTTATCCCTCCCCTTGTTTTCTCTCCCCCACCCCCCCCTCTGATCTTAATAC
>JANRFK010002918.1:6838895-6848941 GCA_030068395.1 Apalone spinifera | reverse complement strand
TTCCTGTTTCTCCAGAGCTGGAGAGGTGCCTCCCTGTTACTCACGGAGACTGGCCTATTTAGAACACTAAACCCTAAGCAACCATGAATTCTCTTTTAGCACAAAATACTTCAATCAAAAAACTTGCATGAAGGATATAACAAAAAGGTAAATTAACTAGTTAATAGGACAGAAGACTGTAAAGAGAGAAACGCAACTCCTAATGCTGGTCTCTGCTTATCCACCACATGGAACAGAAAGTCAGCTTAGTTTACGGTCACATCCCACTACTAAAGCAGTTGGATATTGCAAGTATATTGGATTAGTTGACTATGGGTATTCAAATCCTGAAAATACTGGTTCTGCTACAGTGGATCCTACAGGAATCACAGAGTTCGGGACTGAAATCAAGTAGAATCTGTCTATTTGAAATAGCTGTTGCAAGTCTACAAGCCCTTTGGCCAGAGCTGCATCCATATTCACCATTCTGAAAAACAAGGCTGGGACAGCAAACCTTATTTGACAGACCAAATGCTATGAACAATAAGGGATATAGTCTTTGTCAATTTTAAAGCCACACAGTGACATCCCAGGATTAATCATCTGCTTTCCTACACTAATTCTGTCAATGAAAAGAAATCACTGAACTCAAGACCAAATTCTTCCCCACCATGGAATTGGGGTGGGGAAGAAAAAAAAACACCATTGGCTGGCAACCAATTATTTGTTTTCTGTTCTTGGAAAAGCACTCCAATACTATGGTCATCATATTGGTGAGGAGGAAGTAAAAAAACAAAGGTCACATAGAATATATACACACTATTTTGCCTACAAGATTACGGGAGCTATTTTCTCACTGCTATTGGAATGACTAGCATTGCATTAATGTAATTCCTCACAGTTAATGCAAGAAGTGACTTCTTAAATTAGAAACTGTCTGTGAGTAAATTCTAGCACCAGAATTAATATCTGCCACGATATCTGATGTAACAGAACCTGAGGTGGACAGAGCATTTTCAAGTGTGCTCGGGTCACTGATAACTCTTCCCCAGCAATCAAATTAAAATTTCTACAGCATTGATTGCTACAAATAATCCTCACAAACACAGAGTATAGCAGAGGAACTGGCCTCCAGCTAAGCTCCTCAGAGGGCAGCCTTTGGGAGTATTAGACACACCAGCAGGTTTGCAAATGAGAGAGGAAAGAGATAATCAGATACGAAATCCCCATCAGTATGAAATGGGACTTACTCAGTGGCCTGCCAATGCAGACTGACCATTTATTCTAGTGTCTATGACAACTCTACTTTAAATTTCAAGCTTCTCTCAGCAGAAACTGCTCCCCCATCAAGCTGTAATGGCCAGAGAGACTGCCTTTTGCATAATCTCAAAAGGCGGGGGTGGGGAGGGGAGGACAAAGCAGTCTGACATCCCGGGAAAAAACAGAAAAGTCAGCAGAAGGTTCTGCTGAGAACTCATGGCAGCATCCAAGTGCACAATGTGGCCACAGAGAAATGGGATGCAGTAATCAGAGCTGCTGCTGTTACATGCTACCCTAAGAGAGGAGACCTACCTAGCAATCAGTTCAGCATCCGAGCAATGGGGAGTGAAATTATAGAGCAAACTGCCATGTGATGCCACAAACTATTCCACTTCACCAGTTGTAACAAGTATTCAGTCTCAAAAACATGCCAGATGCTTATCTGTCATTAGCCTACAAGCCTGCCAGCAGCTGAACAAAAGTCAGCAGCGCAGGGCAGCTTGGGACTATTTTCTTTCACAGGGTCTATTCTCCCCACAGGTCAGAGGATGTGTGTGGGTAAAACCCCCACACATAGGAGAAAACATTGCTCAACATCTCTTGCAGATCATTAGGTACGAAAAAGTCAGTTCAGTCCTCCCTTTGCCTGCCATCACACACAAAAATTTCCCTGAACTGGATCCACACTCATTTGAAGGTTTGCCCTAGGACTGCCCTGAAGATAAATGAACATCAGCAAACCTCAACCACCAAATCCAGATGCTGACAAGACGGATCCTATAGCATTATGAAAAAGGGAGAGTTGAAGGAGGTGGTCTAGGAAAACATGGGGTAAGAATAGCCTTGGAGAGGCTAAAAAATTTGATCTGCTTCTAGAAACTTAAATTCAGTTCAAATTGAAAAGCAACTCCAGAAGTAACCCTACATTTATTGTCTCTCAAGGACTCCCTCTCTAGTTTGCTCAGTTTACAAATGAGTTTTTCTTTTTTCACAAGCTGCCACCCCTGCAAGCCCACTGCAGAATCCAAAAGCCAAGCTGTCCTTTTTTCTGGCTTATGCATCATCACATCACCACTCATTGCTTTCAAGGGGATTGCACAGGTGTGAGTGAGAACTTGGGTCTTCATTTGAGACTTATCACAATTGATAACTGATAACGAGTAAGCTGTCTGCTCTGTGACCCGGGGTCCCACTGTGCTGGGATGGGAGATTCTCACTGACTCTCCCAAATGTAACCCAGATACTCAGGCTCAGCCTCCCAGGGAGGGAGACAAAGGAAGGAAGGCGGAGACCAGCACCTGGCTGGGGAGCAGAGCTGGAAGAGAGTTTTTTAGTTTCGGTCTGGTATCATGGAGGAACCAGCCTAAGCAAGGGGCTGGGATTTAAGGGGCCAGTCTCCCCCATCTCAAGGGGGGCTGAGGCATCCTAGGCCTGCCCTGTAACCAGATTACGTCTATGCTGTGCTGCATCCTGGAGAAGCAATAAACTCCCTCTATTCTACTGGCTGATGGAATCTGTTCGTGCCATTACGGGGGTGCAGGAGTCGGGGAACCCCGACGCGCCGTCACAGTGAAAAGAATCCACCTCACTCTCCCATAATGGGTTAGCCATCAAACTGTACCACACTAAAGCAAGCCAATATGACCCAATACAAACAGGAAAATCCACCGAGGAAAAAGCAGGCCTTTCTACATAACCCCTTTTTAGAGAAGAACTCTGTTTACATTCATTTAACTGAAAACAGTTTTAAACAAAAATGGTTCTCTGTGGTGAGACTCCTTGATTAAATGTACACACAGAACTTATACAGTTAAATAAAACTTTAGAATTGTAGTGACAAAAGAAAAATCAATATAGCACAATTAAAACAATTGTAATCAACATTTGAGTCTCAGAATACACAACTATTGGCCCTGATTATCTACAGAAGTTAAAACTCATTGGCAGAAAGTTTCACATCCTCAGCACACAGAGGTAAACACATGCAAAAAAAAAGAAAAGATCAGCTACTTAAATACTGGACGTTTTTTGCTGTTGTAGCTGCAGGGGAAATAGGTGGAGTAGAAACAGTGAAACATTTACTTGAATTCTTGACTTTTTCTTTTAAGGTTGACTAATTTTGGCAGGGATCCATGGTTACTAGTGACTCTGCTGCAAAAAGCTACTAGCTTCAAATATGCAAGTGACATTTAGATTATTCGGATAATCCAGAAGTATCATCTTGGATTTTCAGATTTTACAATTATTTGCAGGGACAGGATGGATCAGGGGACTAGTAACAAGCTACAGTCTTTTATCTTTAGGACTTTGATTCCCATTTGGCCCAGATCTGGATTTTGTATCATTAGCATCTGAGAGCTGTTAAATAAGTAGGTCTCAACCCTTTCCCAGTAGATGAGAGTCCATTGCACGACTTTTACTACCACCTCATTTAGCATACTTGGGAATCTCAGGGGATAGACCAATGATTGAATGGGCCAGAGAGACTATTACACTTTAGCTAGGCATGAGGACAGCATGGAAGAAGCTTGCAATGTAATTTTCCACAAAGAACCAGAGTTCTGGATAAAATGGCAGATGTCTCCAGGGCTCTTAACCTAGCACTTTCTAACAGCACTAAATTTACTTAAAAATACACACTTTCCAGTCAACACATTTTCAAATAGCTTTCTGAATAACAGCTACATTGCTAACAGTGTCATATTAAAAAAAATACATCAAAGTCTCATGGCATTGCTACATGAATGTCTCCCCAAATCTACAAGCCAATTCTGCAAATTCTGTATATCTGCTAAACCAAGCACCACTCACTACCTCATTCCAAAACTGAGTCAGTGATAAAAGGAATAGCATGTCTTCTTCCTTACTTGCCTGCCACCCTCCTCTAGCCACAAGAGGGGGCCTGCCCTGTGTTTACCACCATAATAAAACAATCAGTGAGCCCTTATTAAGCCTCAAATATCACACCAGTATATTTTCATCATACAGCAGAACATTGTAATTGGCGTAAGCAGTTTTTGAAATGACTTATCCCTGAAGTCGGAGCACATTTTGAACCTGTTTTACAGCAAACTGTTATATCTCATTTGCAACTAAACCCAATAAACTTTCCTACCTGTCTTTTAATATACTCTTTCAGGTAGAGATCCTACACTATATTTTATTGGTGAAACAAAGAAGCAACTCTAACCCTCTTCTGAACAGCTGCTCTTTCAGTTTCAACTCATTCCTAGATAACTATATCACAGCAGAGTGCCCCCCACCCGTCTGCCACACTTGGGGAATACTAGAAAGATAAGTCTTTTCTTAATTATTAAATGTAAATAGCTCATTAAATATAATCCAATTACTTTAATTGTAAGAAAAGGAAGTAATTACAATATGTACATGTATTCTTGCCTGAACTGATTTAATATCTTAAATTAATCTTTGAAGCATTAATACTCTAAGTTAACCTTTGGCATTAGAAAATGTGAGGAAGTTGATGTCTTAAATGTTATTTTATGAATATCTGTGGAGATTTCAGACATAAGCAATTTTAGAGGAAACAGCTAATCATTTCTACAAAGTCAAAATAAGATTCCCTGCAATTACAAAAGTAACAGAATATAGTGTTAGAGCCTATAAACATGTTTTATTGCATCAGAGAAGTCAAAAGTCAGAGATGGAAAAGAACTGAAATAGGAACCATTCAAAACCTAGCAATTGCTTCTTTGCAGTAGGTTCCCAATCCTGCAAACATGTTCATGCTTATCATTTTACTGCCGCAAGTATCCTACTAAGGCCTTGACTATACTTACCATAAGGTCCACACTGCAGCGATCAAACTCCTGGGGTTCGATTTAGCTGGTCTAGTAAGGCTCTTAGTACTCCTCAGTCTCACAAGGAGTAAGGGAAATCAAAGGAAGTGTTTCTCCCATTGACCTCCCACTGTGGGGCCGCCTCAGAAAAATCAATTTAAGGTAAGTCAACTCCAGCTACATAATTCTCATAGCTGGAGATGCAGATCTTAAATTGATTTTCTACACCAGTATAAACCTGGACTTAATCTTTCTCCGGGCTAACAGTACACAGGAGATGGGGGGGAGGGGATCCAACTGAGTTTACAACTTGAACCATGCTAGCAAATAAAAGGGCTTCCAACACCTTCCTTGATATACTGATCTCTAAAGATACGTCTACACTACAGAGAAGATTGAAGCTGCCACTGTCAATCTTCCAGGGTTCGAATTAGTGGATCTAGTTAGGACAGCTAATTCAAACTGATCAATGCCAGTAGTCCTGCTTCCACGAGGAATAAGGGAAATCGAATAAATAGTCTTCTCCTTTCGACTTCCTGCAGTGTGGATAGTGCCAAAAGTCAAGTTAAGCTATGGAATTAACAGAGCTGAAGTTGCGTATCTTAATTTGACCTTGTCCTGTAGTGTAGACATTCCAAGTGAAAATCTCCCTCCAGTGTGCAGTTCTAGGATAGGTTTTGTACCAGTTCTAAGCCTAGACTGTCCTTTGTTTATTCCTACTCCTACCCATTCTACCATGCCAGACCATTCTTCCTCTCCTTGGTGTTCACATTTTTCAGATGTTCAGTACTTAATATCTGGCCAAGTGATTTTCCCCCCCTTTCCTCATCTATAGGAGGGGGTCTAAGTTGTTGTCAATCCCACTGATTTATATATTAGAATGATATAGTCAGACTGGGGAAGAAGTAAAATTAGTCACTTCACATTCATTCCATGCTGATAGCTAGTTTAAAATAGTGAAATACACTGTACAAGAGCTCCATAATATCAAAAGCTTGTCTCTCTCACTAACAGAAGTTGGTCCAATAAACGATACTACCTCACTTACCTTGTTTCACTGGGGACATTTATGAACTAGGCATATTTAGACTAGATCACAATTAAAAGGAGACTTTCGTATTTTAAACAACCCAAAGCAATACATTAGTAAGTTACGTTTGGCAATTTTTTTTTTATAATATGACAAACACCTATATTTATTTTTAAGCCTTTTAAAAATGATCCATTTAAATTTTACAGTTGCAGGAAAAAGGGGATCAGAGAGTTCTTTACTGACAGTGGACTTTGGAACTTAAAAGTTTTATAACCAACAAATTGTCAACATCACATCAAAGCAGATATCTTTAAATCAGCCTCTAATAAGCTGTCAAGCAACATTTTTCTTACTTTGCCTCTCTGTAAATTTTTATGATAATTGTTGGAAATATTTTAATGAGTTTGGGTGTGTCTGATAAACTAATATGTATCGACATCCACCAATAAAAATCTAATCCTCCCTAGCATAGTGAGAGTGCAGCAACCATTACATGCTCAGTAATGTCTCAAGCCTGGTCAACAGAACTGTTTAATTTGAAAAGCAGTGATGGGATGTTGGGCAGGATACTAGGGTAAAGGTTCCTTTACTCTTTTTGTAAAGAGCCTAATCTCTTTAGCAACTAGAAGAGAATGCTAGAAGGAACCAGGATTTAACCCCTTCTCCAGATAACAATGCCATCATTCCTTGTACAATTCAGCAGCAGCCAGACTATTGAGGCCTTGTCCTTCCTACATAAAAATGTACATTCAAGTCAAAATCCAACACAAAGCAGCCTATAGTTTTCACATGATTTTTCAAGTCAAGTCAAGTAGGCTCAAATTCAGCCTCACTAAACTAGGAACTGCCCTGTCTTCCTTTGAGTTAAGAGCACAACTTTTTCTGTAATAAAGACAAATCCTGAGGTAGGAGAGAGCGTAGACCAATGTTCCCGCTAATCTAGACCAATGTTCCCCATAATCTTCTCCATCCATGTGCGGATTTTTTCCATCCATGTGTGGAGTCATTTTTACGTACATAGAAGCACGTGCAAATGTGCCCGGCCAGTAGAAACAAAACCTAGCTGTGGACGCTCTACTAATCAGCGGGGTGGCATTTGAATCTCTCCTGAGTGATCACCCAAGCACTCAGCTTACAGGGAACACTGGCACAGTACCCTGATTTAACTACTGGCAGGGAAGAGACCTTGATTCTGGAACTCATTTTCTTCCTTGGTCTGCCAGAGACCAGATTTAAAAAACTTTAGAGTATGCCAGCATGACCCAGTTGTTTTAATCAGGCTTTAATGGTTTGGAAAGATAGGCAAATATTGATTGGGATCCAGTAGTAGATGTCTGTGGAATATTCTACTAGTAATGGGGCTTTTTTGTTTGCTTGTTTGTTTGTTTGTTTTAACTGTAGTTTAATTTTTGCATGTGCTGAATCTATCAATTCAGACACTTAAGAAATTTAAGATCTGCACCATTAAAAATAGTTCTGAATCTCGAGAGGTTAAGTGTTTGAAACCATGATTTCATAGAACAGATATTTTCACAAGGAAGAGAGAATAGATTGCATTAGAATTGTTACTGATCCAAGTCTTGAGGTACAAGATGATCAAGGCTCACCACATGTTCCATCATCTAAAGCTGCTTTATGAAAACCTCTCATGTAAAGCCAGACCCTAGAAGCAACATCCTTGACTCAAGCCTGAATTCTCAATAGAAACCAAAATGCTATTTTGTACAAATCGGCTGATAACACGGTTTTTAATTTAGCCTCTAAAGGGGAAGTGGTCAGTTATTTTATGATGTCCGATACAGGACATAAAACTGTTATTTATAGTTACAATGTCTTCCTCCAGCTGAGGCTCAGAACAGCGGCTGCTGGTATCGAAAAGACAGGATTGGGGGGGGAGGCAGTGTAGTTCTCTCTTCCATTTGCAGCTATAAGACCAAAGGCATAAGAACGTGGATTTTCTCTTACTGTGCACACTAGTATGCAAAGGGGACTCTCTGCAACAGCAACTCACAACACTGTTTGCTAGTCTAGGGGCAGTCAGAGAACTTTCACCCATTCATTCAACCCAGGTTGCCATTTCCCCTCCCTACCAATTAAGTCCTATTTTTTGTACTCCATGCATGAATTGCTATATCAATCTATCAGACATTGTGGCTGATAGCCTCCTCTGAATGCCACTTAAAGCCTCCCAGTGAAGAGCTGGTTGAAAGCAAAGCATCACTCATTCCTCCAAGCAAATAAAAAGAACTTAGCCACACAGAGACTTGAAGCAAGACTCTTGAAATTAGAAAAAAAGGAAGGCACTGAAAAAGAGAACATGAGAAATGAAACACACTCAGTCCTGTTCTGGTAATATAAGAGGCCAACAGAGCACTTAGCAAAGCTATCCAGCATATGAACAATTAATGCAGAACTACTGTGAAAAAAGTGACTTCAAACCCACTGTCACAAAACAGAACCAATAGTCCTAGTAGAAATTCAGAACAGTCCAGTCATTGAACAGCTGGGACCAAAAATATTATTGTATTTTTCCATTATTGGGTAACAATAGGACCGGAAGGGGACAACAAATACTCTTCTTTCTCCACTGCACATCTTCTATCGAGGTACTCAGAGCATACTTACCTTCACCTTCAGCAATGCAGCCTTTTCTAGGCATCACAAAGATGCACAACCCATTGTTCCCAGAACAATCTTACAAGCTGCATTTCATCCATCTCTCTCATCTTGCTTGCCAAAAGGAAGGTAAGAACCATTAATCCAGCTGTACAGAAGGGGAAACTGGGGCACAGTGCAGTTAAGTGACTTGTCTAAGTCATAAGGAAGGTTAGTGGCCGAGCTGCCCACAGAACCTAGGTTCCAGGCCTATACCATCACCATCTGTACTGGAATGAGGACATTTTCACCACAAGTCAATTTATACCTAAAAAAGGGGAAAGGTCTTCTTTTCATGAAGGAATTGTTCAAACAGATACACTGCAATCCAACAGAATAATACCATGTTTTCCCACACTAAATATGCACTTTTCAGGAAGAAAAAAGTGTCTATATCAAACAGCATGACACACAAGGAAAAGAGCAACTATAGCTAAATGTTTTCCAATGAAAACCAAATAAACTGGAGCTCATTTATATTCTTACAGCAACTTTAAGAATTGATTCATTTTAGCAAGAAACTCCGGTATACATGTTCCATCCCATTCTCTATTGTGTGCTATCTCAAAGAGCGATAGTGGATAACCTTCAAATATAACAGGTCACACATGATCTCGGAACAAGTCTAGTAGGTGGCCTCAGGGCAGAACTCACATACAGAAGGGGCAGAACAATGTAGGCCTTCAATAATGAAGCAATCATTTATAAGCACCTTTTATCTGTTTATCTCCAAGGGCTTTACAGTGCTGTGTAAGTCACTACTAATCTTGAACACAAGTTCAAGGACTTTGGGTTAAAAACAAGACTGCACAGAATAGTAGGGAGAACTGCACGGAATTCATGCGAGGAACAGCACCGGTTACCCCTCATCTTAATTGCACAAGCAACAATGCAAATGGAGATGGAGGGTGTAGCATAGAACCACTCAGGCCATCAGAGAAGACAATTATCAAGTCACTTGGATCTAAAGCCTAGGCTTATTAGGGTAGTCAAGTCAACTTCTCAACTACTTTCATCCCCACCACTGCTGCCTCTATATCAGAGGCAGCGGGGAGGGGGGGAGCCAGCTTAAAAAATGATTCCCCCCCAGCACCATCTCTGTGATGCCACCTGCCCCCCACCACGCTGCTGCCTCTATCAGAGGCAGCAGTGCAGGGTGGGGGAAGCTGCTGTGAAGTAGAACATCAGAAGCCAGGGCTGGCCACAAACAGGGCTGTCTGCGGGGGGTCCCAGTGGACAGGGGCTGCTGGACTCTGTGCAAGCCAGGAATGAGCAAGCCCAGCTCAGTCCTGGCTTGCACCGGGACCACGAGCTACCCC
>JANRFK010002918.1:6814165-6838838 GCA_030068395.1 Apalone spinifera | reverse complement strand
GGCAGCTCTGCAGTTTAAATGAAGTAGTAGCCAGACTGTATTCAACAGAAAGCTTCACTGCAATTTCAAGAATTGGTGGGACCTTGGAACTATTTTTTAGATTATTACTACAAGTGTGAGATTTGCATTTGAGAATGCAGCCTATAGATTGTGCATCTGAACACCACACAACTCATGCTCATACGTTAGCTTCTGTGGGAGGAGGAAAAAGGGAAGAGAGTGAGTACTCTTTCTCTCTCCACTTCCTTCCAACCCCCAAGTGAAAAAATCTAGAAAAGCCCCCTCAAAGAAATAAAAATATTGTCTAACTCTGGGGCAGAGTGCATCTGTGTGCATCTACACAGATCCATTCTGTGTGCATCTACACAAAGCCCTTATGAGCCTGCCCTGTATGCTACAATATGTAGGAGACTTGATATTGGCACTCCCCAATAGAGAAAATACATTATGCAATTTTTTTCTTTATCATGCAGAGTTGCAGAAACTCTGAGAGGAAGTAAACTTCTCCAGGGTAGTTCTGTTCTGAGCGCTCATTTACTTATGAACCGTATTTTAGTGAAAACAGAATAAAAGTTTGTTCTAGACACTTGTAATGTGCATGCTGTGTTTAAAAGCCTGATCCTGCAAATATTTATTATTAGGCTTAGTACTTGCTACCGTGAGCTATACCATTAAAAACAAGGGTATTGCTCAAAATAGTAAGCATTATGCCCTAAGCACCTATTCCACTGAAAAGAGCTGCATTTTGTCCATATAATTAAGGATTTAAGGCAGGGGTGGAAAACCTTTTTTGGATCAGGGGCCACTGACCCACAGAAAAAGTCAGGGGACGCATACAAGTGAGAAGCAAAGTGAAAAGCCCTGGACTGAGGAGGAGAAAGACACTCCAACACACTAAAGCCTAGGGGTCCCAGGCTTGTAGATTTTGTGTACTCCAGCACCACGGGTGAGTGGCAGGTGGGACAGAAGCATCAGCACGGGCTCCCCAATGTAGGCGGAAGAGTCCTGAGTCTCAGGGGCTGGATCCAGGCAAGCCAGGGGCCGCATCGGGCCCCAGGGCCTGAGGTTCCCCACTCTTGATTTAAGGCAATGAAGGGGTCAAAGACTGACTTTTATAGAGGTTACGTGCAAAGAAAAACAATATTGGGCCTTTGGTTTGTCATGCTAGCCTATGCTCAATCCTTCCCTCCCCCCCGAAAAAAATGGAAGATATTACTTCCAGTTTTCCTACTGTGTGTTTTGCACACCTATCTAGAGCATTCTTACAGGCACCATCAAATTTACAGTCACAGGATTTTTAAAATAATACATTTCACAGTTTCAGATTTGAATCTGAAATTTCAGTGTTGCAATTGCAGGGGTTCACAAGCTTATTGTTTGTGGGGGGTGGCACTGCCACCCTTCTTTCTGTGCTGCTGCTGGCTGTGGCGCTGCTGTCAGAGCTGGGTGGACAGACAGTAACAGCTGCTGGCTAGGGCTTTGTCTACACTGCCAGCTTTTGCTGGCAGAGTATGCAAATGAAGCACTGATTAGCATTTTGTCATATTTCATTTGCATAATCTGAAGTCTCTTGCACAAAAAGGAAACGTCCACACTGCTTGTTTTTGCACAAAAACAGCTTGAATAGATTATGCAAATGAAGCGCAACGAAGTCACACAGTGTGTAGTCAGCCTGTGGAACTCCTTGCCAGAGGAGGCTATGAAGGCTAGGACTACAATAGAGTTTAAAGAGAAGCTAGATAATTTCATGGAGGTTAGGTCCATAAAAGGCTATTAGCCAGGGGATGAAATGGTGTCCTTGGCCTGTTTGTCAGAGGCTGGAGAGGGATGGCAGGAGACAAATCGCTTGATCATTGTCTTCAGTCCACCCACTCTGGGGCAGCTGGTGCTGGCGACTGTCGGCAGACAGGATACCGGGCTAGATGGACTTTTGGTCTGATCCAGTACGGCCGTTCTTATGTTCTTAAAATGCTAATCAGCACTTCATTTGCATACTCTCTGTTGGCAATGAAGACATAGTCTAGGAGTCCAGCTCTGAAGGCAGAGCCACACCAGCAGCAGCATCACAGGAGGATGGCATGGTATGGCCACCCTTATTTCTGCAGAGTTGCATCTTCAGCAACCACCACTCTCTAGCCATCTAGCTCTGAAGACAGCAATGCAGAAGGAAGGGTGGCATGATATGGTATTGCCACCTTACTTGTGCCCAGGTGCTGGTAGGGTGTTGCCTTCAGAGCTGGGTGGCCAGAGAACAGGCACCACTGGCCAGGTTCCCAGCTCTGAAAGCAGCACACAAGTATAGCTATCAAAATCATGACTCTCCTGCAACTCTCTTGCAACTCCCTTTTGGGTCAGTACTCCTAGTTTGAGGAATGCTGGTCTCTCCCATAAAAACTGTATAGGATAAAAGCACATTGACAACCAGATTTCACAGTCTATTACACATTTTTCATGATTAGCTGATAAGGTAAAGTGCTCAGAAGGAGCTAGCCCCGCTGCGGCTCTGCAGTTTAAATGCAGTAAGAGCCGGTTATGTAGGCAGCCTGGTTCCTACTACATTTGAACTGCAGAGCCGCAGCGGGGGTTGAGCCTGGACCCAGCTCACGTCAAGTCCAGAAGCCCCTGTCTGCAGGGGGTCCCAGCTTCCCACAGAGACCCCTAGCGCATAGAAGCTGCTATGGAGCAGCCTCTGTTCACAGCAGCCAGGGCTGGCCGCGGACAGGAGCTGTTGCCAGAGCAGCTTATGTTCATGGCCAGATCCACTTGCCGCAGAGGCCGCTCTGGCAGCAGCCCCTGTCCGCAGTGGCTGGCCACAAACAGGGGCTGCTTCACCACAGCAGCTCCTGTCTGCAGGGGGTCCCAAATCCCTGCTGGGACTTCTGCAGACGGGGACTTCTACCGGAGCAGCCTCCGCCATGCCTCCCGGACACCAAATGCTGCATCTGATAGAGGCAGCAGTGTGGTGGTGGGGAAACAGCACCGCAGAGACTGTGCTGTCGGGAACCAACTTTTAAGCCGGCTCTCCCCAATACCAGCTCCTGCTTCCCCCCACCTTTCTGCCTAGGCTTATTGGGTAGTTGACTAATCGACTATTCTTTTACATCCCTAATTAATACACAAGATTTTTTTTTAAATTACTTGTGTCAACCACTCAATCATTGATCAGAAGACATGTTCTGAACTGAAAACTTACAAATACACTTGATTTATTTGGTATGCAATACAATTCCTAGTGACAATGGTATAAAATTCTGCTCAACAGAACGTTATCACTTACTCATTCCTAAAGTCTCCTGTAGTGATAGCTCTGCATCTCTTTACAGGTTCATGCCTCTTTCCTTACCAAGGGCATATCTATATATCACAAACGTAAGTTGATTCTAAGTTGACATACAGTCTTTGCAGTAATGAAGTTGGCTGTATATGTCCACACCACACTGCTTGTGCCAATGGAGTGTGTCCTCACTAGCAGCACTGCAGAAAGCAGTGCACTGTGGGTAGCTATCCTGTAGTACAACTAGACAGTCATTACTTCGTTTGATTTTAAAATAGAGCGTTTCAGATAAATTAGTGCATTTTTATCAGTTCTACTGCCTATAGTTAGAGACCTGCCTGGATGCAAAATTTGTATCCACAAAAATGAGCCACGGATATCTGCATCCATATCCATGGATGAGGCTGTGGATATAAAGTAGATGTCTGTGGATTTGCAGGGCCTTACCTATAGGCTGCTTTATTTCAGCTATCTTCAACTCTTATTTTCTCATCTTTTCCCATTATTATGGGTTGTGCTATACACACTTCTGTAAATCAGGAATTGAAAACGTCAATAGAAATCTACCAAGCAAAATCAAAATGAAATGTTTATGGAGGTCCACCAGCCTGGTAAATGGACAACAGCTTTCCCACACAATAGCTGAGTTGTCCCTTTCACTGTTCACCAGGTTCTAAAGAAAACAGTAAAATCAACCACAGTCCTGTTAATTTTACCCTTCAGCTGCTTGGAAAGACTCTCGCCAGCAGCAGAAGTACTAGAGCCATTTACATGCAAAATGGGTAAGTGGACAGGAAAAAGGTTTCAGGGGGTAGTTGTGTTAATCTGTAACTTTAAAAACAATGACTTATGTGGCACCTTAGAGACTAACAAAAAAAATACATAGAATCATGAGCTTTCATGGGTAAAACCCACTCCATCAGATGAGTTGGAGTTGACATTCAGTTCTCTCTTGGAAGAAGATCTTCCTGTAACCCACATCCATTCAGTGTGACACATTGTCCCCATCTAGCGTTGGCTGGGCTACACATACTGAGCTTGATGATCCTGGTAGTAGATGCTCATGTTTTATGATTCAGAGATCAATCACTGCAGCTGCCAACACTCCCAGGGGAGCAGCATTACAAGTGATGGTTGTATGAGAATTTGAATTCGTTGGACTTGTGAAGTTTGGGAGGAACCTCCCCAAACCAGGGTTTTACATTAAAAAAAAGTTAAAAATATAAAAACAATTTTGCAGCTGTGTTTGACCTACTTTCACCAGCCATTTATAGCTTTGCACTTACTCATGAGTCAATGAATGGATTTTCAAAGTCATGCTATTACTATTTTTAAAATTTGTAAATATTATGCAAGTCTGATAAAGATTTTAATAATACATTTTACAAGAAGCTCAATTTAGCATTTAACCAAAACTTAAGACAAAAACCCACACAAGAGTCAAACTAAAAGAAACCGATACAGAAATTCTACTGTACAGTAAGTCACAACAAAGGGCATTTTCATTCCAGTGGCTTTTAATAGTAACAAGTTTTGCAGACATTTAGAACTGGTGAAAAAAAATCATGGCTATTTTTCTTCCTCATCTGACAACCAGTTTGTGTGTGGGTTTACTCCATTCCCCATAAAGCAACGTAGCTTGTCAGTTCTTCTGCAATCTCCCATATTTTTCACTGTTAACACTTCTGGGTGCTAGTCAAACAAGAGGATCAGAGAAGGCTTTGTAAATTATAGCCCCATTTACACCAGGAATATTTTCTACACATTCCCCACCCATTGGTTATATCAGTTCTGCTCCACTCATGATTGCAGCTTTGGATGCCGTAGACAGCCTGCTAACATTTTTAACACCGCATTGATCAAACCTGTTCTTAGCAGAGATATATAACAGGATGTTAAGAATACATATTGCCCAATCTGCACTAGGACACTGTTGCTAACAGAAGAGTTGAATCAATGTTGGCACCCATCAAAAGTTTTAGAAAATTTCCCTTTTGTAGACAGGGCCCTTAAGCTGTTGCCTCTATCAACTCCCTTGCTTCAAAAGAATACAGCTCATATCCTGAAGCTGCAGTTTTAATGCAGGCCTACAAGTTAATTCGGAACAACCTGAAGAATATCCCCAGGAAGAGTATTGCCTTCAGACTGTCGGAGTCACAGCTAGGTTAGCTTCCTAAACTATCCCACCATATCTAAGCTACAGAACTCCTAAGCTAATGTCCTAGAAGAGACCAGGAATCAGTACTGAAAAATATATACACACACACACACAAAGACAGGGGGAGGGGAGGGGCAGAAGAGAACTAATTCTTCCACCACCAAAATGCAGCCACCTCTGGGCTGAGAAGGCAGCAATCAGGCAGACAACAGCTTCATACCAGTGCGCCACAATTCCACTCAAAAAAACTTGCACCAACAAAAGCAGCCAGCTGCACAAACAGGCAAAACTTTTTACACGCCCAAGCAGGCACGTTCACCAGCTGTGTGGGCACCTTGGGGGAGGGGGTGGGGGAGGAAGAAGGGTTATTTGGGGAAAAAAACAACAAACCAACCAACCCAGCCGTCAAGCCTGTAAAAGAAGAATCTTCCACCCGTCACCCTCCTCCGTCAAACAAACCCCCAAATCTGTTCATAGCCCTTCTAGCTACTTTCAGGTGCTACATAAAGGCCTGTCGCCCCATTATCAAAGCACTTCCTAGGCTAATCAGCGCTAAACCGCAGGGATCCTGACAGGCTTCACGGGATCTCCCGCTCTTTGCCCTTCTCTGGCAGCAAAGCCCTTGAACAGCTTGGCGGCAGGGCGCCCCCCCTTCGCACCCACCTCTCCCCTAGCACAGGGGGTGCCCCCCACAGGGCCAGGCAGGGGCCCACACACTTGGCAGCCACAGTGAGGGAGACTCTGCACAAGTGCCACCCCAAGGCAGGGAGATGGAGGCAGCCAGCCCTCCTGCCCCGAGCGGACAGGCCAAGCCCGCCCCCCCAGGCCAAGGCGGGGGGAGCCCCAGGCAGCGCCAGCAATGGCTCATTATATGGCAGGAAGCAGGGCCCACCCCAGCCGGATAGCTCCCTATTTGGCAGGGGCCTGGCTGCTGCCCCCAGGTTAAGGGGCCAGCCAAGGAGATGGGCGTCGCTCCCTGCGCGCCCGCTCACTCACCCCGCTAGGCGGCCTCGCTTTCTGCTCCGGCTCCGTCCGCTCACTACCCCCGAGGCGGGCCGCCCCTACCGTCCGCCATTCCACTCCCTGCCCTGACTGAAGCCCGCCCCGCCTCCCGGAGCACCGGTCCGCGACCCCATTGGTCCCCCGCCTCAGCCCTTCGGCAGCCGATTGGCTGCCTCGCCGCGTCCATCAAACTTGCTACGCAATTTGCGTACGATCCCCAGCGCAGCACCAGGGCCCCACCCAAGCAAGCACCGCCAAGAGTCAACAAGGTGGAATGTGCCATATGAGCCGGGAGGGGAGAGGCCATACACCATTTGGATTAAACGGAACAAGATTTTCTGGAGAGGCCAATCGATTCTTTTGAATTAACACGGTACGGTCACGCTATTTCATGGGGACTAGGAGCGGCCGGAAAAGATTGTGCTTCCTATTTTGAGAAATGCTTGGTCTGCCCCTTCCTGGACTCCTCCTATTACTGCACTTGGACTTTGCCCTTCTTCTCTATGGTGTGAGACCCTCCAAGGAAGGTTCCACCTGGAGGAGTGGGGGTGTCATACCAGCATGACCGGCCCATTTGTGAAACAGAAACGGGGGGTGCACTTGGAGTGCATCTACACAACAGGGCTTAACTAGAAATAAGCTATGCAAATTGAGCTACATCAACTGCATAGCTAATTTTGAAATTGGGAGAATCCACACAGCACTTATTTCGAAATAGAGCACTCTTCCTCCGACTTCCCTTGCTCCTCGTACAATGAGGGTTACAGGAGTCGGAGTAAAAAATCCTCCAGCTTGACAGTATTTTGACATTACTTCAAAATAACTGCCGGCTGTGTAGACGCAGACTAAGTTATTTCAAAACTAAGTTATTTGCATAGTGCAAATTGTGTAGCTTACTTAGCTTATTTTGATGTCATTTCAAAATAGCTTATTTCAAAATTTGGCGCTGCCTACACCATGCCAAATTTCAAAATAAGGCACCATTCCGAAACGTCCTTCACCCTTGTGCAATGAGGTTTTCAGGGACGTCGGAATAGCAAGCCCATTATATTTCAATACAACAGGCTTGCTCTTAAGACGCGGAGTAGCTATTTTGGGATACCGGAGGTATCCCGAAATAGCTCCGCAGTTTAGACGTAGCCTAACAGATTCCAGCAGTGGGCAGAAAGGGTAGGGTTAGAAAGGATAGAGGTCAGTAGTGGCTAATCTAAGGACACATCTCATTACAGATATGGAGCTTAGGTTAGGTTAGCCACTTCATTTTGTCCCATTACACCACTGATTGGGGGATGGGACAGACACAGATGGATGATGGCAAAGGCCGGCAATGGCTGTTGTCTTTCACTGGCGCTATGGGGGCCTGCCTTTTGCCCACCACCTGGTAATGGCCCTGCAGAAGGAGCAAGGAAAGACCGGGGCTGAGATAGGGCCCAGTTGAAGAGAGAGAAGAGATGGGGAGGGCAAAGGAGGCTGTAATGATGGGGAGAACACAGGGAGAAGAGGCTAGCAGAGACAATGGATCAGGAGGCAGCCCTAGTAGAGGTGAGCAGAGATGAGGAAGCAGAAAGTGGAGGAGGACCTGTTGGGGCTGAAGAGGGTGAAGAAGAAGACAGATGTGATGGTAACAATAGGGATGGCCATACAAGAGAGGGAAAGGACCTTGCTACTGACCCAAATGGAGTTGGTTCTCCCTCCAGGGAGCGTGGTGGAGGCAGGAAGTTACAAGAACTAGAGGGGACCCTGGCAGAAGGGGATGCAGGAATTCTAAGGATGAGGTGTGGTGATGATGTGGAAGGCCATTGCTAAAAAAAAAAAGAGAAGACTGCAGGATTTTGGGAGAGCCAAGGAGGTCGCGGGGAAGACCCTGTTAATGGTGGGAAGGAGGTAGCCTCACTTTGAGATAATCTGCCCCCTCAATTGCCCTTTACCTTGGGGAGCTTTCTCCACCTCCCTTCCTATGGAAGAGCAGGGATATGGAGTTAGAGAGTTCAGATTGTGTTGCTACTAAACAGACAAAATCTAAGGAAATAGAAATATTTTGTAGCGGGCAGGAAGCCCTTTTTAAAATAACATCTTGTGTCCATGGTGGCATGATTTATTCCATATTCACAGGATCCTCATGTTTGGGGTGCTCTCTCAATGCTGCATTACTGGCATTGCTTTTGGGGTGCAAGGTAAGACTTTTTGTTAAACCATTTTGGAGACCATAGCTTGACAGACTGAAATCCTGAAATATTTGGACTGCGCAAAGAAACTCGATACATCTGATCTAGTCCAGTTTTTGGCCCTGGTCCTGCAGGCTGATTCATGTGGATGAAACCACATTGACTTCAAGCCAGTTTGCTTGCAGCCACAGAGGTCTGTCTGTGCACATCTGATAGCAGGATTGGAGGCTTAGTCTCAGCTTCTAGCAGTTTCTGTTACACTGGTGCTGGGAGATTTTCTCTCTCCAATAAAGCCCGGGAATTCATTTCTAATACTTCGCTAGTGGCAAAGGCAGCAAAGTCAAGTTAGCATCTCCTGGGAAGGACTAAATGATTCACCTGATTGTAACATATGTGAGTTGGGGAAAAAATTACCAGTATAAAAACTGGAAAAAAGTAGACAACGTAAGTAAGCTGGAAGCCTTCTAGAAGCAGATGTCTTCAACTCTGCAAAGACTTATGTGCATTCATCTTTTTGCACATGAGCAGTCCTAGTAGAGCCAATGGCATAACTTACTAAAGAGAATCAGGGTGTGAGTGGAGGGACTACTGCACTGGATTCTATTCCCAGGCTGCCACTGGCTTGCTGGCAGGCCATGAGCAAGTCACTGCTTTTCTCTGTGCTTCTGTCCCCTCCCCCATCTATAGAATGCGGACAATGATGCTCCTGGCATTGGGAAAACGCTTCGAGATCTAGGGCTGAAAAGTGGAATGAAGGAGGCAGTAATGTGAAGGAAGCGGTAATAGGTGTGCATCATTACTGGAAACACAGATATCCCCTTCTCTGTTCAGAAATGGCACCATCAAAGGGAAAAGAAGAAATGGGAGCCAACAGCTTCCGTGTCACAAACGGCAGGTGTGAACAGTTGAATCAGAATTTTAAACATGTACAATAGATGCACCATAGTGTGTTATTTAACTCTTCCCCCACCCACTCTCTGCAATTTTTTCCCTGGCTATAATTTTAAATTTCTTCACTAATTGCTTGTTTTACTTAAAATACACAACTGGCTGAGGAAAAGTAATGGACCAACATGAAGTTAACACTATAAAAGACGTACATGTCCATCCATTCAAAGGTACTAATCCAATTTTAAAATCAACTACACTTAATAAATTCCTGAATGCTGGCCCCTAGCTTCTGCTTGGTTGTTGGGGTTTTTTTTCAGTTTAGAATTGCTTTGGTGCTGACTTGTATCCTTTGCAAAACGCTGCTGCTGACCCAGTACAACTGGCTGACATCAATGCAGTACTTCCTGAATGCAAGTTCTATCCTTGGGCCAGCTTTTCTGTTTTGCAGAGACTGTGCTCTGCAAACTGGGTGTGTTTCCTGATTCTCTTTTGACCCTGGTGCAGGTTAGAGCAACCTGGGAATTGCTGTAACCAAGACTAGTTTGGCAAGAGACCATCCACTACTTCAGCAGAGCTGGAGTGATTCGTGGTCCACCCACTCCTCCTTCCCTGTGCCTGCATGCTCTTCCTGGCCCCTGCAGGGAGGAGAGCATCGGAGCTGATTGTGTTTCTGGCTCTGCACCCACTCAGGACTCTCTCATCCCAAACTAGGGGGATGCAGCCAATCTCTATTCCCTTTGCATTGTACGAGCAGTACAGAGTGTAGCAGGAGAGAGAATGTGCCCCTTTGTTTTTCACACCACATCTCTGTCTGAGACCCACGGCAAACAGACATGTATGATATGTGACTATTTCGCCGCATTTCTCGCCCATTCTGTCCCTCCTAGTGCACAGCCCCTTGGAAAGACAAGCCCTCTGCAGCAGTAGATCGATCCACGGCTGAATGCTGCAGCAACTGGGGTAAACAAGCCAGTGTTCTCATCGCTCAAGAGCTCACCTATCGCCATCAGCACCTGCTCCGGAACACTGCACCAATGTTGCCCAGCACCCATTGCTAGCACCCCTGGGCTTGCATGCAACCCGCTTCCCTACGCCCTTGAAATAGTCCACCCTGGCAACCCGGTTCCACCCCCTCCTCCCACTTGGCCTTGCTCAAACAGCTACACCCTTCTCCTGGCGAAATCGCCCCTGCAAAGTTGAAATGATCAGGCATGCCCCACCCGTAGCCAACACCCCTCCATCTCTCTCTCCTGTGGTAACACACTTACACAGCTGTAACGCATAGACGTGGGCTCCATCTATAGGAAGGCATGGGAGGGTTCTCGCTTCCAGGTTTTCCATGCTGCCTTGAAGAGGATTTGCCTCCATCAATAGGTGTCACAGCCCCCAGGGAACCCTGTAATCTGTATCTGCACTGCAACCTTTATTGCTAGTCTGCGGGAGAGAGTCTCTTTATAACCCCTGAATTTCTGCTGAACTGCAATATCCCAAACAAAAGTGATTGATACCCCCTGACACTTGTTTCTCTATAAGGGCTGTGGTCGCCTGCCAATTGCCTTCCTGCATTTTCTGAATGTAAATGATTCTCCAGCTAAACTGCCATACAGACTGCCAAAGTGACCAGAAGAACAGCCCTACGCCAGCTGCAGCTGTGGCCATGCATCTTTTCAGCTATTTTGCTTGTGCTGTCTTTTTTTACAATGGGGGGAAAAATCTAATGCTTATATAAGAGGCTCAGAACGCCAGCCAATGCTATGGGAAGATGTATTACAGGCTTTTCCACTACATGCTGCCCTAACGGTAGGGCCCTATCAAATTCACGGCCAGGGAAAATGTGTGTCAGACTGTAAAATCTGATCTCCCCTGGGAAATCTGGTCTTCAGTGTGCTATACAAATTTCATGGGGGAGACCAGTTTCTAAAATTAGGGGTACTGACCCAAAAGGGAATTGCGGGGAGGGGGAGTCCTCAACGTTATTTTACATTGGGTGTGGTATTGCCACCCTTCTGCTCTGCTTTTAGATCTGGATGGACAGACAACAGTGGCTGTTGGCTAGGCACCCAGCTCTGAAAGCATAGCCCTGCCAGCAGCGGGGCACAAGTAAGCTGGCAGTACCATACCATGCCACCTGTACTTCAGCACTGCGGTCTTCAGAGCTGAGTGTAAAGGATCCAGCTCTGCAGACAGTAGCGCAGAAGTAAGGGTGACACTACCATGTCATCCTTAGTTCTGTGCGGCTGCTGGCAGTCTGCTGTCAGAGCTAGGCTCTTGGCCAGCAGCAGCTACTCTCCAGCCACCCAGGTCTGATGGCAGCACCACTGCCAGCAGCAGTGCAGAAGGGTATCAGTACCACAACCCCCCTAAAATAACCCTGTGACATCCCCCCCCACACACACACAGCTCCTTTTTGGATCAGAACCCTCCCAGTTACAACACTATGAACTAGGGATGTGAACAGGTTAACTGGTAAGCAGCACACTTAATGGGTGATGCTTACCAATTATGGTTAACTGGAGGGGGCTGTAGCTGCCCCCCGCCTGCCGTAGGCAGGGGGCTGCTTCAGGCCCGTGGGGCCTGCCATGGGCAGGGAGTGCTCCAGCCCAGCCAGAGCATCCCCCATTTATAGTGGGCCCGGCCCAGATGTGCTGTGGTCATGGGTACTCCAGCCCAGCTGAAGCAGCCCCTGGCCACAGGGGGCAGGAGGGGGCTGCTCCAGCCTGCCCCCACTTAATCAATTAATAAGTTAAACTTAACATTTAACTGGTTAAATAATTAAATGGGATTTTACATCCCTTCTGTGAACTTTCAGACTTAAATGTCTGAAATGATGAAATTTACAATTTTAAAAATCCCATGACTGTGAAATTGACCAAAATGGACCATGAATTTGGTAGGGGCCTGCCTATGGGTGAGCTTCAGTCCTGCTCATCTGGCCTTTTCTATCCCATACCCTGACCTTTCCTGGGCATGGCCTATGATGCTAAACGAAACCAGTGAATTGTGTTTGCTAATGGCTTTGTGAACCATTGAAGGGGGCTACCAAATTACCAGAGGTCTTGTATCCAAAAGGTGTGTTCTGTCCATTGATTTCCTCCAACTACAGGAGGCTGGAATGAAGCCAATACACATCATCCCTGTGACCTAACTCAAGTCTTGGAAAGAGGAAGCTAGTGCACTAAGTCACAGTCCCATTAGACTTCCCTTTGCTACTATATTTCTCAAGCATGAACCACATGATTGATCTGTTCAGAACAGAGCAAGACACAGTCTCTGCCCCAAAGGTGAAGGAGCCTGACATGAGGTGTGAACTGACACATCTGAGCTTAGAGCTGAGACACCTTGCAATTGTGGTTTGGTTCTGCAAATAAAATTATATCATGACTTCATGCCCGACTTACACGCATGCTCTTGTGTGCATCCCTGTATTTATTAATGTCCCTGGGGCAAAGGGCAGGAGAAAAAGAGATAAATCACAGCCCTAACCTGGAGGAAACCTGAAGGGTTGTGGGTACGGTGCCAAGTAACTCAGGCAACTTTTAGGTTGCCCTTGTCCATGAAGAGCGAGTGGTGGGTTAGCGCTTTGTGGGTGGGGATGGATAAGAAACACTACAAAGAACAAGGCTCAGAACGCATGGATTTGGGGGTTCGCTGGGTATTCCTGACTGCCTTCCTCTTGTGCAGCATATCTGGGAGGACTGACTGGAAGTCAAAAGCCTAAATATCTTTGAGGCCCTGGACGTGGGATACTTCAGTGATTGGCACTATGCAAATACCTCAGCTTGGTGGAGTCCTAGCTCAGGCCCCGAGCTGGTCACGAACCAGCTGTCTCTGCAGGCTGGGCAATAACTGTATGTCCCTGGTTCACAGGGCACTGAGGAGAGTTTATAAGCTTGGAAATCCTTGATGGAAGGTGCTAGAGAAGGGTGAAGTGCTGTTGTTATGTTACGGAGCAAGCAAGAGGGGAGGTAGGGTTTGGCAACGTCCCACTGCCCAAAGCAAAGGAGCAGGCTCTCGGAACATCTGCTAGTCATTCTGCCCTACTCCGATAAGGTATATGTGCCCACAGGCGGGTGCTTCCATTGAATCAAAAGAGCCCTGAGGGTCTGATGGAATCCATGACCTGACCTGGACACCGAAGAATATGAGAAGCTGTAACAACCTCGCAGTTAAGGCGTCGGCAAGTTTTCTCTTTAATTCTTACCTGCTTAGCTTTGGGATGGAGGGGCACGAGCAGCCCTGTGATTGTATTCTTCCCTTCCCCTCCCCCACAGCTGGCTGTGTTTGTTTCTCCCAACAGGGACCCTACCCGTGCTGGTGGAGGGCAGTTACAGGAACACAGTGGTGCAGCTGACATTTACTAATCAGCTCTAACCTTAGATCCACACACACGCTGTCTCGCTTGCTGTCTTGTCTCCATGGAGACACTGCAACCTTTGCTCACTAGTTAATGGTATCTCAGAACACCGCACCCTTCCTCCCTACACCCCCCCACCACACACCCTTCCTCCCTACACCCCCCACCGCACCCCCTTTCTCCCTACATCCCCTCCCATATCCTCATCCTCCCTACACCCCCCCACACACCCTTCCTTGCTACACCCCCTTTCTCCCTACACCCCCCTCCCACACACCTTTCTCCTACACCCTCTCCCACACACCCTTCCTTCCTACACCCTCTCCCGCACACCCGGAGGAAATGGGAACCTGCTCACCACAGGAAAAGCTGTCTCTTTCCTCCAGGACAATTTGCTCCTGAAGCAGGGGAGAAAGCTATCCCTGTCTGCATTGCTAATAAAGAGGCAAACAGAACTTGGCCCTGAGCGGGCAACATGGGGGCTAGCGCAGCAAAGTTACCAGAGCCTCACAACAGCCATATGGATGGAGAGATCATCTTACTCTCTAAAGAACAACGAAGAAAACATTCCCAAGGGTTTTTTTGTTATAACAGTGATAAGGACTCTGTCCACAGACCCATGGTGTCCTTGGCAGTGTGCTGCATTGCTGGGCAGGGCAAAATTTGTGCAGTTCATGGCTCTCTGGTGAATTTTGTTCTCTCCTCCTTTCTGCAGTGGACACACACAATCGTCCAGCCCTGAGGGTCACCTGGGCTTGCTTATTTAATAGCAGATTTTGGGTTTGGTGCCGACTAAATCAGCCAAGCCTCCTGAGAGGTTATGGTGACCCAAGTGCTTGGGTTTCCTGAAGTTATAGTCACTCACACACACACACACACACACACACACACACACACACACACACTCACACACACAAAATTCTCGTGTATTTAATACCAACAGGAGTGATCTGGGGAACTGCTACTGCAGCAGGAAAGTCAGAGCTCAAAGCAGGAACTTGGCTGTACACAACTTCCTGGGAAAAACACAGTGAATTCCAACCGCAGCGGGGGCTAGGAGCGTGCTCCCTTCCCAGAAGTGCCCTGCTCTCATCTATTCTGTTCCGAAATTAGCATGGGAAAGATGCCCATTACCTGCTACCAGATAATGACTATGATTAGGCGGATCGCTACTGCCAGCCGAGATCTAAAGGGTTTGGTGCACTCCAGCAGAGTTTGCAGTTGCAAAAAACAATAGCAATAAAGTGTAAATAAATGACTAAAGAAAACAGTGTTGTCCACCCGGAGAGGATGCAGGCAGAAACAGCTCTAAAGCCATTTATAGAGCCATTTGCTACTAGTGGGCAGAGCCCAGGGAGGGGGTAAAACAAAATAAGTGGATGCAAACTGCCCCAAACCTCTGTCCAGAATATGAACCTGAACTTTACTCCAGTGATTCCAAAAATCTAAATAGCCTCAGCCTTCCCCCCCGTTTTTAAAAGCCATTTACAAATGTGCACTCCCTGGCTCTGGAGATGGACAATGCCATCAGGACAGACTAACTCCAGCGGGAGGAGCGGCTGTCTCAAGAGAGAGCCAGCTCTCCTGGGTTCTCCAGCTCAGCTTTGGGGACAGCACGTGGGCACAGCAGTGCCCACAGGGCCAGATGCGTCTTTGTGAAGCACTGCGTCACTTTGCTGGAAGTATGGAAGGCGCCGTCAGGAGAAAGGTGCTCAGGTCCAACTGAATCCGAATGTGAATCGGGCACCGATGCCTTTATTCTTTATTCTGAAAATCCCAGCTGATCCGAGCAGCATCAGGCAGACAGGCTGCCGGTCCCGGCAACAGTTGCAGATTCCCTGCCTTTTGCTTCCAGTTGGCAAGTGCGCTCCATGCCTCCAGGTTAGAACGGCTCCCCCAACAACAGAGCATTGGCAGCTCATCTCTCTTCCTTCCTGGGCCGGCTGCGGCCTTTTCTGAGGCTTCGGGGAGCGGGAACGGGGCAGGGGGATAATAAAAACAGCAGCCGGAAGCACTGCTCTACCTCCTCCCATGAGGCATCAGCACAGCTTCTTATTATCCGTGCTGCCAGGACCCAACACGCTCCTTGCTTCATCAGGGAGACATGAGCCGGACACTCCGGTTCTTGCGAGTGCTCACTGCCAGAGCAGTAGTTGGGCCTGTGGGACGAGGTATTTGGCTCCTCGGCACCTTTGAGTCTCCGGGAATGGTTTTTCGTCCCTGTTGCGGCGTCCATCCGAGTGGCCTTAAAGTCACAGGCTTTGGGCCTCCGTTAGCACTTTCTGGGTTTATCTTCGGCCCTCATTTGGCTGCATTCCTCATCCCGAAGCACCAGGAATACAAACACCACCTGGACTTGGGACCTACCAAGCACCCCCACTCCAAGGTCGGCCAAGAACCAAGTTTGAAAACACCCAGCCCTACCCTCCCAAAGGCCCAGTCACTCAACCCTGCATGCCCCCTTTCAGTACCTCCAGTAGGTGTTGACCCAGCTCAGGGTGTAGGAGCTGCTGGCATTGAAAAGTGTTTTATGCAGGAAGAGCTGCGGCTTGCGCAGGTCCTTGAAGCTATGGAACAGCCGGAACCCTCTCTCCTCTAGTGCCTTCAGCAGGCTGTACCAGTACCGCACCACGGCCGCCTCGCTCCCGCTGACCTCAAAGCCGGGCCAGTGGAGGTGGAGGGCGAGGATCAGCTGGTGCACTGTGGCCACGGTGCCGTCCACGAGGATGCTCTCCAAAATCTTCCACTCGGCACTGGCCCAGTCCGCCTCCAACACGTCGATCTACTCCAGAGAGAAAGAACAAGCAAACTCAACTCCTCTAGCGAGCGCTGCCCCGGGACTGAGGCCACCACGAGATGGGGCTAAGCTAGGGCTGGCTGGCCAAGAAACGTCTGAAAACGAGACACCTGGACATGGCTGGGAGGGGTGAAAAAACGAGCCCTGCTGCTCTGAGCCAAGCGCTGCCAACATCCTCGTTCAAGGTTGTTTCTGAGAGCTGAGGGGTTAGCAGGCTGGAAAAAGGGTCTGTGTGCAGCCAGAGGCCTGAGCCAAAGCTCCTATTGTCTTCCGCTCAGCCCCAGCTGAGGCTGTTCTGTCTACCACAGCGGAGAGGCCCCCCAGCGGGGGGTTAGCAAAGGGATGGATTAGACCAGAGGGGCTCAGCCTTCTCCACACGGCCCTTCAAAGCAAATTCTGCTCATGGGCGCCTCCCCTCCCAGGCTCCCAGCTGGACCCTTCGCTTTCCTGACGGCAGCCGGAGAGCCCAGGAATGCCAATGGGCAGCAAAAGGACAAGATGGAAGTAAGTTCAGCTAAATGTGACAGAGGTGGACTTGTTGGTAACATCCCCCTATTTTGTCTCTGTGCTGTGGATTTCTGCTCCCTGAGATCAAGCTAGATGGATCTTTGATCTGACCCAGTATGGCTGTTCTTGTGTTCTCAGCATTTACTAGGCACAAAGGCTCAGATCCACAAAGGAATTTAGGCTCTTTGCTCCCAGCCCTGTTGCTGGACTTTTCAGAGAAACTGGGCTCCCAAACTCCATGAAAATTCAGTGGGCGTTGGGCACCTGGTTCTTTGAAAAGTCTAGCTCTAAGCTCTCTTCAGGTCACCTTGCACATCAATTCTATCCTCTTGCATATTTGCCTCCCTTCCCGTTTTGGTACCTTCCTCAGAATGGCTTGTGGATGGGTTTACGCCAAGGAAGACATGAAGTAGTCACTTGAGCTGCAGAGAGGAGACTGGATTTTATCCATGGAGAGCTCTTTGAAACCCTCCAGATTACAGGTGACCCCCGATTTACGACCACCCGATTTACGACCACCCGACTTTACGACACCCTGCATTTACAACGGCATACGATGCAGACTCCATGCATCAGTACCAGTGCCAGCCAGCAGTGGGCAGTGTGAACTGGCGCCCCGCCAGGCTGGGGCTTTGCCTGGGCCCTGATCAGCGCCACTGCAGGCCTGGGACATTTGCACAGCCTGTCTCTAGCAACTGCCCTGCTCCGGCCCAGTGTGGCCTCGGCACACTGGAGACTACAACTCCCAGGAGGCAAAGTGGGCGGCTGTTTCTCCCACCACATGGTCTCATGGGAATCGCAGTGGGCAGGGCTGGGAGCTGTGGCTGACTCTGTTATAGTAGCACTCCGCCTGGTTGTATTTTTAGGGTATGAAATGGGTTTCCAGGAATGGAACCGCCATTTATAACATTGCGCCTATGGGAAATAAGGGTTCGACTTACAACGGCTCGACTTACAATGGTTCTCCAGGGACCAATTAGGTCATAAGTGAGGGGGTCACCTCTACACAATCCAATAGGGTCTCTCGGTCTAAGACATCTAATGGGTGGATGGTGATGGGGGGCATGCGGGAATGGAGGGGCTGTGGTATCAGATGCCATTACCTTCTTGTGGCCAAAGTCCCGCATAATCTGATTTAACCTCTTAGAAGGACTCCTCCATCTCTGCGAGGAGGCAGCTGGGCGTTGCTCGTGCCAGTCCAGCCACAACGGATGATGCTGCACCTGTCCTTTATGCCAGTCTGTCTGTTTGTAGGGGGTCTGGCCAAAGCTGTGCACCTGGCACCTCATTTCGCTCATCCGCTGGCTGAACTCAAGGCTCCTTTTGACCATGCTACAAATGAAGGACGGGAGAGAAACACTCTGCAAAGTTAGGCTGACCTGCAGCGTACAAGGCTGCAAGGCAAAGCATGATGGGTAATGTCATGCAAACGGATGCAAAGGCACTCTGTCTGACTTTGCTCCCAGCCCTGTAGTTGCGGTTCCAAGAGGCCGTGTCTTCTTTACCCTTTGTTTTGCTCTTCAGATGCAACATGTCCCTGCCCATTGCAAATAAGGTAGCTAAAGGGACTTGCAAAGGGGACAAATCTGAAGAAGCAAAAGGATTGGCGGCAGACAGCAAATCTTACAGGCTTTCCACAACTTTTGCCCTGGTTGGCACATGCCGGTTTTGAAATCGTGTACAGCAGTGATTCCCAGAAACCGTACCAGTTTTGCAAGTTAAGTTCTTAACTGAACCAGTCAGTGCCTACTGTGCATAGGATCACAGAACACTAGAACTGGAAGGGACATCAAGAGGTGATCAAGTCCAGGCCTCTGAACTCAGGGCAGGACCAACCACCATCCAGATCAGGGGCGGACAATAAAATGGCAGCAGTTCACCAGATTAGCCCTGGTGGATTGCTGCCACTATATTTACCTGCACCTCCACAGGTATAGGTGATGGCAGCTCCCATTGTCAGGGAATGATGATCTGCGGCCAACAGGAGCTGTGCTACCCCATATCTGTGGAGGCACAGGTAAATATGGTGATGTGGGTGCCCGCCAGGGGCTAAATCTGGCAGACCGGATCTGGCCCGTGGACTGGTATTTGCCCACCCCTCATCTAAATCTTCCCTGAGAGATGTTTAACTAATCTGCTCTTAAATATCTCCAATGATAGAGATTCTACAACCTCCCTAAGCAATTTATTCCAGTTAGAAAGTTTTTCCTAACATCCAACCTAAACCTGCCCTGCTGCAATTTAAGCCCATTACTTCTTGTCCTGTCACCAGAGGTCAAAGAGAAATTTTTTTCCATCCATCTTGTTACTTTTAAGTACTTGAAAGCTGCTATCATGTCCCCTCTCAGTCTTCTCTTTTCCAAACTAAACAAGCCCAATTCTTTCTGTCTTCCCTCACAGATCATGTTTCTAGACCTTTAATCATTTTGTTGCTCTTCTCTGGCCCTTATCCAATTCCTCCACAACTTTCCTGAAATGTGGTGCTCAGAACTGGACACAATAGTCCAACCGAGGCCTAAGCAGCACAGAGTTGAGCGGAAGAATTATTTCTTGTATCCTGCTTACAACACTCCTGTTAAACATCCCAGAATGTTTAAAGGGGTTGTTTTTTTTTGCAACAGTGTCACACTGTTGACTCATATTTAGCTTGTGGCCTACTATGACCCCGAGATCCCTTTCTGCAGTACACCTATCTAGACAGTCACTTCCCATTTTGTAAATGTGAAACTGATTGTTCCTCCCTAAGTGGAGTACTTTGAGTACTTTGCATTTGTCCTTACTGAACTTCATCCCATTTACTCAGACCATTTCAGATCATTTTGAATTATGACCCTATCCTCCACGCAACCCCTCCCAGCTTGGTTTCATTCTCAGACTTTATAAATGTACTTTCTGTGCCATTATCTAAATCACAGGTGAAGATATTGAAGAGAAACTGATCCCTGTGGACCCCCACTTGTTATGCCCTTCCAGCAGAGCCAGCCCAAGCTACGGGCTGACCGGGCTACCGCCCGGGGCACCCCATTGTACGGGGCGCTGCGCGGGGCTGCTGGACCGGGTGGGGTCGTGCATGTGCCGCACTCCCAGGGGTGGCGCCGCGCTCCCATGGCGCACGAATGGCTCAGAACGGCCCTGCCTTCCAGCATGACCATGAACCATTGATAACTACTCTCTCAGCACCCACCTTATAGTAGCCCCATCTACGTTGTATTTCCCTAGTTTATTGATAAGAAGGTCACGCGAGACTATATCAAATGCTTTACTAAAGTCTAGATATACCACATCTACCACTTCCCCCTTGTCCACAGGGCTTGTTATCTTATCAAAGAAAACTATCAGGTTGGTCTGACAGGACTTGTTCTTGACAAATCCATGCTGATTGTTACTTATCACTGTGTTATCTTCCAGATGTTTGCAACTAGATTGCTTAATTATTTGCTCCATTGTCTTTCATGGCACAGAAGTTAAGCTGACTGGTTTGTAGTTTCCTGGGTTGTCTTTTATAAATGGGCTCTGAATTTGCCCTTTTCCAGTCTTCTGGAATCTCTCCATCTTCCATGACTTTTCAAAGATTATAGCTAATGGCTCTGATACCTGCTCAATCAGCTCCTTGAGTATTCTAGGATGTCTTTCATCAGGCCCTGGTGACTTGAAGACATTTAACTTTTCTAAGTAATTATTATTTTGTTCTTTTCCTGTTTTAACTTCTGAACCTATCTCCTTTTCTCCAGCATTCACTATAGTAGGCATCCAAATGACCACCAACCTTTTTGGTGAAAACCAACACAAAGAAGTTGTTAAGCACCTCTGACATTTCCACATTTTCTGTTATTGTTTTTCCCTCTTCATTGAGCAACGGGCCTACCTTGTCCTTAGTCTTCCTCTTGCTTCTAATACATTTGTTGAATGTTTTCTTGTTACCCTTTAGATCTCTAGCTAGATTGAGCTCATTTTGCGTCTTCACCTTTCTAATTTTGCCCCTACATACTTGTGTTATTTGTTTATATGTATCCTTTATATTTGACCCAGTTTCCACTTTTTGTAGGACTCCTTTTTCATTTTTAGACCATTCAAGATCACCTGGATAAGCTAGGATGGTCTCTTGCCATATATCCTGTCTTTTCTATGCAGTGGAATAGTATGATTTTATACCCTTAATAATATTCCTTTGAAACTGTCTTCAATTGTTTTTCTTCTTAGCCTTGCTTCCCATGGGATCTTACCTACCAGCTCCCTGAGTTTACTAACATCTGCCTTCTTGAAATCCATTGTCTTTATTTTGCTGCTTTCCCTTCCACCATTCCTTAAAATCATTAATTCTATTGTTTCATGATCACTTTCATCTAAGCTGCCTTCCATTTTCAAATTCTCAGCCAGTTCCTTCCTATTTGTTAAAATCAAATCCAGGATAGCTTCCCCCCTTAGCAGCTTTCTCCACCTTCAGAAATAATAATAAAAAAACCTGACTCCAATACATTCCAATACATCCCACCATCCCCTCTGTCCAGTGATGCACCTCTAAGATGCCATGGAATTTGGCTGCACTGATGCCCATGTTTACAGCCCAAGCATCGGGGCCGGTTGGGGAGCAAGAGAAAGGAAAAGCAGGTTACATCAGAGTACCTGGCCCAGTTAAGGGCAGGAAGGGTGGTCCAGGGCACTGATTGTGCCAGCATGGCTCCCCATCACTGTGTTGTGTGCTGCTGCGGATGCAGAGCCTCTGTTTTATAGGTCTCAGGTTCAGAGACGAGCTCAAACGCTATCCCAGCAGGCCTGGGATCTCCAAGTCAGCAACAGTCATTGGTCAGAGCTACTCAGGTGGACACGGACTAAGAGCAGCTTCTTCCCCATCTGCCGCTGCAACCTGTCCGAGCAAGTCAGATGGGAATGAAGCCTGGAGACAAGGAGTTCCACGCAGGCCTTTGGGGCATGGTGATGGTGTTGGCTCCAGGCCCTGTAGCTAGTCATGACTCAGGCTGTCCGAATGCACCCAAGAGTCAAGAGGATGGTGTTCACCGCAGCATCTGACTCATGTGCACATAACAGACTTGCAGGCAGGGAAGTGGACTGGTGATGATTCATGGGGCTATTAACCTCTTGGAGGCCAGTCCCAGGTAACTAGCAGCTGAAAAGTCACTATCTGCAGGCTGGGCACTGGCCTGTGTGAAATGGGATGCTCGCTGATCCTTTTCCGTGTGTATCGTGGGAGCTGCTCCTTCCTCTGATGGATCTGGTTCTGGCCACTACTGGAGATGGGATGCTTATTTAGTGCAGGTCTGATCTGGCCTGGCAAATCCCGGGGGAGAAGTTTCCAGCACACACAATATCCCCGCCACAATCAGCCCTTCTGTTGGCTGTGTGAACCAGGACAGGGTTGAGCAGGCCAGAGGCCGAATTAGTCTCCCACGCCTGCAGAGGAGTCCAGCCAGAGCTGGGATGAGCACATTGGTGGGTACAATGTGCAGAGGAGCTTGCCTGGCAGCCAGCTGTGCTGTCCCTGTTCTTTGACGCCAGGGGTCTTTGCTTGGCTCAGGCTCATAAAACTGTTGCCATAACCAGCACCTACGTCTAGAAAAGAAGCCTAAGACAGAAGGTTCGCTCAGGAGGCCTCTGTCCCGAGGGACCCAGGACAGTGAGGGAAGATTTATATCTTCTGGAAGGCTTTCCCCTGACTAAACCTCCTTCCTGTCCTACCTCTGTACTGCCTCAGGCTTCACGAGGCCCTCCCCAGGTGAGCAGGGTCACAGAGCAGAGCTGATTGGGAAAAGCAGCCCGAGACCCCTTTCTGAACATTTCTTCAGCTTTTTTCAGAACTTGGATGAAATTTTTCAAACATTGAAAAGCATCCGCTGGGAAAAAAACAAACAGGGGTGGGGTTTTTTGGATGAAATTTGAATTCTCCACAAAAAAATATCAAAATGAAAAAATCCAAATCCAAAATATGGTGACCAGCCCTCCAGTGGAGTAAGTATCAGTCCTGCCCCCCAAACCGATCCTTCCTCAGCCGCCCTTCCCGTCTCTGTCTCTCCATACCTGGAGAGCCCGTCCACAGTGCTCACCTGAAGGTATAAACCAGGCACCTCTCCTGCTGCAGCTTCAGCCAAGCAGCAGGCATGTGATCTAGGCACACACACCACGCCCCAGCAGGGCTGGCTGCGAACGTCTGGACCCCCACTCGGCTCAGAGCTCTGGAGCAAGGCAGCTGCAGGGGAAGGGAGAACAAAATCAGCCCTTTTGCTGCGGGCGTGGGTTGGGTTCGTCACCAGGGACTTGGGAGGCGTTTGGCCCTTGGAAGCTTTGTTTTCCCGTCATCCCGATCACAACTCACCCGCCATCCCCTGCTTGGGCTGGTGGCAGCCACTGCTCATCAGCCAGTGTACAGAGGCAGTTCTTCCCCCCACCCCTGCCGTACCTGCTGCTTCGCTTCTATGCCAACAAGCCAGCTAGCCCCCCACCCCACCCAGCAGCTCAAGATCCTCCAGACCCATCAATGCCCCTTCCTCCCGGTGATTTCTCCCAGTCCCTAATGGCATCACAGTAATGCCCCCTTTTCCCCTGCCTAGCCCTCCTTCCTGTCCTACCTCTGTACCACCTCAGACCTCACCAGGCCCTCACTACTGCCAGGGGACGGGGCTCTGGCTGCAGATTGGGATTTTATCTTCCCCACCCCTCAGATCCTGCCCTTCTGCAAGCCACTGGGCCGCTCCTCTCGCCTATAGGCAAGCTGGAACCAAGTCGGCAGGCACCAGAAATGAGGGCGGAAAAGGAAAGAGCAGAGCAGCCATTGGTGGTTGGGGGAGGGAGCAGTTGGGGAGAGGCAGAACTCCAGTGCAGGAGTTCCCCCTCCCCACGCACTCTGATTCTCACCTCTGGGCTGTGTCGTCTAACCAGGGGCTGGCATGGGGAGGGCGGGTCGCGCTCTGGGGCCTACCTGGGGGGTGCTGATGTACGCAAGGAACCGCTGGGCTTCACTTTGGAGGGACTCGCTGCCATCGGCCCAGGGCTGCAGGGCCACATGCTGCTGGGTTTTCTGAGGTCACAGAGATAAAATGCACAATGAGTCGAGAGCTGGGAGCGCTGAGGCATGCTGGGAAACGAACCAGCCTCAGCTCCTGAGTGTCTAAGAAGATTCAGATGTGTTGGAGGAACCTGCCAAGGCACTGAAGGGTTTAATAGCCCAGAAACAGGCTCAGCACGGCAGCACCCCAGCGCCTGGACAGCCAGAGGACGTCCGCTGCTGAAGTGCTAATGCTCCGGGCTGTGCTTTTATCAGCTGCGCAAGGCTGGGCAGCATGCAGAGGGGAAACCTCCAAGGACAGCTGAGGGGCTGCAGTCCTCTACCCTGGGTCACTGCTGACCCCACTGGGCTGCAGGGAGCAATGGGTAGTTAAGCCATTAGGGGGCGCTCTCTTCTAGGAATCACTGCTGACCCCAATGCAGTACTAGGGGGCACCAAGCGGCAGGGAGCAATGGGTAGATAAGCCATTAGGGGGCACTCTCTCCTAGGAATCACTGCTGACCCCAG
>JANRFK010002918.1:6745548-6757223 GCA_030068395.1 Apalone spinifera | reverse complement strand
AGGAATTGGCGGGCGGGGGGGGGCGAGGAGGAGACAGGATGGGGATGAGAGCCAGTGGGGTCAGCAGAAAGCCTTTTGGCTCTATTCACCCCACCCGATGGCATGTGAGACCTTTTGTTTCTATTCATCGCATTCCTCACTGCCTCCCGGCTCCGGCCGGCTCTAGTGCTCACCACCAAGGGGCACGGAGCTGGCTGTGGCCCAGGGGCAATGAGTGGCCCAGCTCATCTTCTTGAAAAGGCACCTTGTTTTCGGGGCGCCCACCCCGGCTGGACTCGGTGCTCACGCCCTTGCTCACAAACATGCTCCCAGTGCCATATGCTTTGGCGAGAGCCTTCGGTCCCAGTGGCTCTGTGGCGGCCGTGAGCCGCTAACCAATCTGCCAGGTGGAAGGCTGTTTTAATTAGGCTAACGCCTCCCGACAGGAGCAGCTGGAGAATTTGCCACGGCTCCTGCTGCTGCGGGCCCAGGAAGAGCTACAGGGGAGCTGCAAAAAGCTTCAATCTGGACGTGCTGAAACTGGGGAGGTGTCCCAGGGCCTCCCTTCTCCAGGGACCCTCTGCAGCAGCAACCCCGCTCCAGGCAGGTCATGGTGCTGGAGAGGCTCTGTGGCCACAGCTGGCCTGACTTCACCATCCCAGAGTGCTGGCCAAGGGAAGAGCCCCAGGAATTGCCCAACGCACAGTGGAAGGCCATTCGGGCCGTCCCTGGTAACCCAACTGGCCAATGTGCCCCAAGACACTTCCAGGGGTGGGGGGAGAATTTGCTCCCAGTCTGGTGAGCATTCGGAGCGGATCCTACGGAACATGCCTGGGAGAGTCAGGAGTGGGTGCCTGGAAGCGCACACGCTCATCACCAATGTTCCCGCAAATCTCTTCCATCCATGGGTGGATTTTTTTCTGTCCATGTGCAGAATAAATGTTGTTGCATGCCCTGCGGCTTCTGCAAATGTGCACCACCAGTAGAAGCACAAACCTAGCAGTGGATGAAAACCAAGGTCCGTTTAGTCCAGGGGCCTGTCTCCAACAGGACCAGCACCAAACACTTCAGAGGACAGAGCATGAGGCTGGGGTCCTGACATTTAGTTTCACCCTAGTGGTTACTGCTTGAGCCCCCATGCGTGGGGGATTCCTCTCCCCCAAAACACCGGTGAGTGTGAATGATTCCATCTCTGGATATGGGTGTCATTCAGATAAACGCCCCAGTTCTTTGAATCTTGCCAAATTTGTGGCTTCAATGACTTCCTGTGGCAACGAGTTCCACTATCTACTTACTCCTTGGGTGAAAAAGGATTTTCCTTCATTCGGTTTTGAATTTGATGCATTGTCCTGGGGCTAGTTCCCTTTTCTGTACTCAGGGAAGGCTTCTCGCCCTGTGGTGCCACAGAATGGGCAGACGTACTGGCTAGATCCCTACCTGCCTTGCCAGGGCCCCTGGATCCATTCACTTGTGAGTTATGAGTGGCAGTTTCCCAAACACGGCTGCAAACACCCATAGTAAAGGGAGTCTCTCCCTGCTTTCTGGATGCCAGGCTGGGCTGGACATAGGGGAGGGCGTCTTGTTCCAGGGTCAGGCCACAAGAGCCACAAAAAGTCTGGGTGGCAGGAGAGGGGGAACAGAGGCAAGAAAATGAAGGGAAACGAAAACGATGGCTTGGGGTTTATTTTGGGCTGAGATGGGAACTGGGATAGGCCTTTGCGGAACAGGGCGAGAAGGGACTCAGTAGGGTCCAAGGGGACGCTGGGCCGAGGGAGGCGCTGACTGCTCCTTCCCCCACCCTGGGTGCTCCCCGACAATCCTGTGTCACGCTCCACAAGAGACCACATCCTGCCCATGTTGGAAATTCCCCCCATGGGATCGCCTGGAGACAAGACGCCTCCTCTCCCCAGCCCGCACAGGTAGCATGGTGAGGACAGTGTAAGGCAGGCTGGTGCATGCTAGGGGCTAGCTCTCGGGGTGCGGGGAGAAGCAGGCTGCCCATAATACCGGGGATTAGCAAAGCTACCTACAGGACTTCGATCAGGGGTTTGATAATAGGGTGGGGGGGGTTATTATTTTCTCACTTTGTCTCATTCAAAATGTGACTCCGCAGCAGGAGCAGCTGGCAAGAGCACAGGCCCGGGCTGTAGCCTCCCCTGAGGATACGCTCAGGACCCCACCGGGCTGCTCTCTGCAGCCTGACTGGATGGCTGCTCCCACAGCACCCAGCATCTCCCTGAGCCCCACTCCTCCCCCTGCCGCCCACGGGGCTCTAAACCCCGAGACGCTGGGCCAAAGGCAGCCCCAGGGTAGCTGGGTGCAATTCCCACCCAGGCCCATGAGATCAGCCCCTGCCTCAATGCGGTGCCGAGTGTGGGCCACGCTTGGCCGTTGGCTCTTGGAGTCTCTTGCCCCTGGATTCCGAGAGCCCCGGCTCCTGAGCATGTTCTGTGCCCAGCCCATCTCAGGCTGTTTCAGAGCAGGGGGTGATGGGTGAAGGACAGGTCAGCGGCTGCCTCCGGTTGGGCTCCTACAGCTCACAGAGCAGCCCTCCCTCCAGGACAGGCAACCCCTTCTCCTCGGCACCTGTGGCCTGTCTGAGCCCCACCTATCCAGGCGCAGCACGTTTTGCAGGCCTACCGGCCTGGCGCTATTGGACCAAGGCAAAGCCAGGAGCCTTTCCCACAGCAGGACGGGAACGGGTCCCTCCCAGCACCCACCCGCCAACTAGGGATGCAAATGGTTAACCGGTAAGTCTCACCTTTAATGGTTCTGGTTAACCAGGAGGGGCTGGAGCAGCTCTCGGCCAGCTCTGCTCCAGCCCCGCGGGGCCACTGCAGGCAAGGGCTGCTCCAGCAACTGGCCAGAGCACCCCGCATCCGTGGTGGGCCTGCCTGCTCCCCCCCACCCCGCTGCAGGTTGCTAGCTGGCTCCTCAGGAGCGGGGCTGGCAGGAGTGGGGAGCCCCGCTTTGTACTACTACTCCCGGCTTTGTACTACAGAACCTGCGGCGTGTGTAGCTGTGGCACCACTAGGATGTTTGGTGGTCCCCCCGTTCCCTCTGTAAATGCCTTTTTCCAACCCTCGCCAGAACGGCGCAGACAAGAAACAGCTGATGGCGAATCCATCCCCCGCCCCTCAGGACCGTGCCCTGCGCCGTGCGGCTGCTTCGCAATAACTCAAGTATCCCATGGACCTTCCACTCCTGGGAGGCTCCCCAGCCTCACAGATGCCACCATGGGCACGACATGCTGGTTACTCAGCAGGGGCTCGCTCTCCCCTTCACACCAGCGTGCCCAGGGGCCTCTCCTTTACCCACCCTAACCAATGTTCACGCTAATCTTTTCCATCCATAGGTGGATTTTTTCCTTCCTCGTGCAGAATAAATGTTATGTGCACCGAGGCATGCGTGGATGTGCACCACCAGCAGACACATAAACCTAGCTGTGGGCGCGCTTCTAATCCGCTGGGCAGCATGTGAATGTCTCCTGAGTGGCGGCACAAGTGTCCAGCTTACAGGGAACACTGATATTAACCAACACGGTTGATCCCCTGGCTGTTCTGTGCATGGTAGACAAGTCTCTCCCTACCCCAGCCCCACCTTGCTTGACCATCGTTTGGCTGAGCTAAGCAGATTCAGCTCTTTTAATTGCTCTGGATGAATCAATCACTCCAACCCCTTAAATCATTTTTGTTGCTTTCCACTAATTTGTTCACTTCACTGAGATGCTCGGGAGCCTGCTGGTTGTGGGGGCTCACCGGGGCAGCTGAGAGAGGAATCTGCCTTTCCCTCCTCTGGGCTGATATCTCTGGGCATGAGATACCCTCCAAGACCCCTCCCATCCAATGCTACATTGCTGAGCAATCACTGCTCTAGGTTTCTACAGGCAGCTCTGTAATTCGTCTACTCTACTCTGCGCTGACTAAGCCTCAACTTGAGTATTGTGTCCAGTTTTGGGCATCACATTTCAGGAAAGTGGCGGACAAATTGAAAAAGGTCCAGAGAAGAGCAACACAAATGATTAAAGGTCTGAACAACATGACTTATGAGGGAATATTAAAAAACAAAAACAAACAAACAAACAAAAAACCAACGAGTTTGTTAAGCCTGGAGAAGAGAAGATTGAGAGGGGACATGATGGCAGTTTTCAAATATGTAAATGGTTGTTACAAGGAGGAGGGAAGAAAATTGTTCTCTTTAACCTCTGATGGTAGGACAAGAAGTTTAAGTTGCGGCAAGGGTTGGACAATAGGAAAAACTTCCTAATTTTCAGGGGCTACATCTAGACTGCAAGCCTCTTTCGAAAGAGCGTCTAGACAACAAGAAGATTTTTCGAAAAAGCGGCTCGCTTTTTCGAAAGAGAGTCTAGACGGCTCTCTTTTGAAAAAGCCCTGTTTTCATGCAATAGTGCCTTTTTTCAAAAGATGACTTTCGAAAAAAGGCGTTATTCCTCGTAGAATGAGGTTTACCGCCGTCGATAAAACTGCCGTGTTCTTTTGATTTACTGTCGACAGAACATGGCGGTAGTCTAGACGCAGGTACAGTTTTTTTGAAAAAAGGCCACTTTTTTCCGAAAAACCTTACAGTCTAGACACACCCAGGGTGGTTAAACACTGGAATAAATTGCCTAGGGGGTTGTGGACTCTCCATCGCTGGAGATATTTACGAGCAGGTTGGATAAACACCTGTCAGGGATGATCTAGATCAGTGGTCTCCAACCTTTTTAGGCACAAGATTGCTTTTTGAATTTAAGTCAGTCCAGGATCTACCTCAAACCCAAATACTCCTGCCCCGCCCCTTCGCCAAGGCCCCGCCCTTCTCACTCTGTGATAGGTTACAGGGGAGCGGGACAGAGTGACATCAGTACCCCCTGCCTCTGTCTCCCCCAACCTGCACAACAAGCGGGAGGCTCCCAGGGGGCAGCTCTGAGGGTCTGGGCAGCAGCAGCAGGGCAGTGGGGAGAGGGGCAGCTGAAGTGCCTCCCAGTTAAACCAGTCAGGATCACCTGTCAGAGGCTCCAAGATCTACCTTTAGATCCTGATCAACTGGTTGGTGACCAATGATCTAGATGGTGCTTGGTCCTGCCGTGAAGGCAGGGGACTGGGCTAGATGACCTCTCGAGGTTCCTTCCGGTCTGACAAGTCTATGACTCACTGCCCAGCTGCATTGGCCAAGGACATCTTTTGTTTACATGGGCAGCAGCATGATTACTGGAGAGCGCACTGGACTGGGAGTCAGAAGACCTGGGGTCTATTCTTGGCTCTGCCACTGGCCTGCTGGGTGACCTTGGGCAAGTCCCTTTCCATTTCGGTGCCTGGTTGTTCATTTTGTCTGTCAAGCGTGCAAGCACTTTGGGCCTTGGACTGTCTTTCCTCCTGGACCTGGAGTCATTGCTGTACCAGTGCACGCAGGCACAGGAGGCCCGACACAACGCTACACTGAACGAATGCTTCAGATCTAGTCTAAACCGAAAGAAGCTCAGACAGCAGTGCCTGCTCCCGCTCCCCGCTGCAGTCAAAGGACGTTCAGGGCTCCATTTCCCAAAGGGCGAGGGGAATAGCACCTGACAGCTCCAACTGGGACATGGAAGGCCAGGTCTTCCAGCAGCTCAGCACCCACCTTCCTGATCTTTTCTGAATATCTGGACCCGTGCTTTGGTGACCACATGGGAGCTGGATTCTCCTGAGTGCTCTGACCCTAGAGTGAGAACTCTTGGGTTCTTATCCTTGCTTGGCCTTTGGCTCAGTGTATGGCCAGGGGGGGCAAGTCCTCACCCTTTTCAGTGCCTCGGTTTCCCCATCTTCGAATGAGGCTACTGACACAGTACTCACGGGGATGGCCGAGGCCCACAGTGTGCCTGGAAGACATGCAGCATGTTAGCGGCTGTGGCTGAACAAGCAATGAGTGGAAAGGCAGACGCCCTGCCACGGTGGAGCTGTGCAGCCTGCACTGGGATGGCGCATAGCAGGAGCTTCTGGGAGGCAAACACGCCTCCCCCATTGCCCTGCAAATGTGGGGCAAGACCAACACACAGCCGACAGCAGCTGTGCCCTGCTGGTGAGCTGTGCCGATGACCAACTCCTTCCCCAAGCCCAGGGAAGAGATGCACTTAGTCTGGATTGTAAAACATTATGCAAAAAAGGCAGAGACCTCTCCCCCTAATACACACGGCACAGCAGGGGTATCCCCCCAGACAGTCAGCACTATACTACGTTCTCTGGTTGCGGGGGACTCTGAGACACTGAGTCTCCCCCACCCATCTGCTTTCATCACTTAGCAGCAACGCTATGGAGATGCTTATGGTGTCCCATTCTGAGCTGTCCTGGAACTTCCTGTTCCACACGCTGCTCCTAGCAGAAGCTGAACTCGGATCCACCAACGCACAGAGATCCCCAATCAGCTGAGACTACAGGGCCTATGGCACACAGTCATGCAGTTCAGATTCAATCCAGTAGAGGGCAGTGGTTCAAATGCACACATGCACATGTAAGTGTACACACACACACACACACACACACACACACCCAACTCGCAGAAGAACCTTTGAAAGAACAGTTACGGCTGCTTCTCTTCTAAGCAGCCTCGTTTCAATGTTAAATCTCTCTCCCCATTGCCTGATTCATTTACGTCTTCTTCAATACAAAGATGAAGGAAAAACCGATTAGACACATCCAGGACTAATCACCTGCCAAACTTCATTAGGGAGGAAAATACTAAATAACTACAAAAGAACACAAGAGCCCGGTGTCGAATGGTAAAACCACGAGATACACATCCAAATGGAAGAATCTTCCGCTAGCGGAAAACACTGATCAAACTTCAGGCTAACAACCCAAAAAGCCTTTTGGAAAGACTGATTCCCAGGGCTAGTGCGTTCTGAGCCCTGAGAACTTTTCATAGGGACAGATGTTAGCAATTATTGCCCCCTGGGACAGCCCTGATGACCACATGGGAGCTGGATTCAGACCTTATTTGTGTTAGAAATGTTAAATATCGGTTAATTGAATAGTCAAATAATCTCAAGAATTCTTATCGGTTAGTTGACTATTCTATAGTCCCTGGGGGTGGGGCTGGCAGCCAGTGTGCTCTGGCCTCACTCCTGAGGAGCCCCCTGCGACTTCGCATCAGAGGCGGGAGCTGGTGCCAGGTGCCAGGCGGGAGCTGATCCGCAAGGGGAGCCAGTTTAAAAACCAGCTCCCCTCACAGATTGGTTGCCTGTTGCCCTGTGCTGCTGCCTCTGACACAGAGGCAGCAATGTGGGGTGGCAGCAGCCTGTCTAGGGTGGGTCTGAGCTCCTGGACCCGGCACAAGCCAGAACTGAGCCAGGCTGCCTGCCCGCCCAGCTCTAATACACTTTAAATGCAGAGCCGCAGCAGGGGTCCCAGACCCAGCACAAACCAGGACTGAGCTGGGCTGCTGGCTAGCCTGCTAAAAAATGTACTGGCAAGTGGAGGGGATGGGGGTAGGAATGCATTAACCTATAAGCTTTTGTTTATCGGTTAATTGGTTAATCGACTATTCTATTACATCCCTAGTTTGCGTTAGGTGCACTAACATGAAGGGAGAGTTTCCAATGTGCTCCACCTCTGAAGTTTGGCCCAGACCCCAAAGAGCTCAGCCTAGTGGCTATGTGGACACAAGGCCACATGAATCCCAATGGAAGCATCTGGGTAATGAACTCGCGTGATAATCTGCTTGCTTAGTTAGAACAATGGGGAGCTGAGCTCTCTGGACAGCCTGGCCCGCTATGCTCCAGTTTCCAGAAATACCAAGGCTCTAAGCAGAGCCCTGCATCCAGCCTGGGACCCCCAGGCTCCTGCTGCCATAATAACGGAAGCAGGTAAAATGGAAGAATCGAGTGAGCAAAAACCCCAGTCATTTGTGGGGAAACACTAAATGGTTAAAGCAAGATTTGTTTTATTCTTTTAGGGGTGAAAATTGTGTCTGAATCCAGTTTCTATTATACACTATGTATAAAATACACGAAGCAACCGTATTTTGCAGGTTTTTTGGTAGCAGAGGGAATCTCTCTCTCTCTCTCTCCTGGGGGGGTCTAAGGATTTTGCATGCAGAAGTGGGCTAAATATGCAAGAAACTGTGGGAGTGGGGGTTGCAGGGCAGGAATGGGATTAAGAAAATCATCCCAGGCTGGGTTCTATGCTGAAGCTCCTCTCGACTTTGTCCGGGGCTGAGTGCTGCCCACCCACAGCCAGCAGGCCCATCGGGGACCTTAAAGGCACTCGCTGCCCAAATGCTATTGGTAGTCAACCGAACTCCTGGTGAAAACAACCAGAATTCTTTCCCCAACGAGCTTCCAATCCAAGGCCCTCGCCACATGTGTTGGGAGTTTAGCCGGCTACACCAGCAGCCTCCTGCGGGTTCCCCCCGGGGGGCTGCCCACGGATTGCTGGAATTGGGATAAATCCCCCCAGAGAAGAGCTAAATCACCCATAAGCGTAGCTCCATTGTACAGCGGGGCAGCGGGGCAGACACAACCGCATGCCCCTTTCCGCACACCAGCAGACAGGGCAGCACGGAGGGAGGAGTCACCCCGGGAAAGTGGCAGGGAGCTGACGTAGGGGTCAGCTGGATGGCTCGCGGTCCGGGGAAGAAGAGAGGGGCTGTTCCCCCTGCCCCAGTCCCTTCCACCCGCGCAGGCTCGCGTCAGAAAACAGCCCGTGCTGGCTTCTCGCGAAAAACAAACACTGCAGGGCTTGCAGGGAGCAGGCTAACCTTGACACAGTTGCAGCAGTCACTAATGGCAGGCAATATGCCTGTTCTTGGGGGACTGTTGCAGTTGCTAAGATACTGGCAGCCGTGTGAATGGAAATGGGTCAGTAAACCTGTGGAGAGATGGTGTGACACTGTAACCACCGCAGCTGTTTGCGCCCACATCCAAATCCCACCCTTTCAATATTTATCACTCCCTGCCTTCGGCTCCTTCCTGTTAGTAGTCTCCCACCTTGCTCCCCGGTCCCGAGGAGCCGGGACGGTTTCCGGGGAACAAGCAGCAGCGCTTTGCCTGGGAGAAGGAGCAGGCCTGGGGAATCCCAACTGGAAGTGCAGAGAGAGGGCCAGGGAGAGGAGGAAAAATAAAGCCCCCTTTGGACTCTTCCCCCTCCCTCGCCAAGCAGGACCAAACCGGTTCTTGAGATTTAACAGGAAACAGGCTATAATCCCGTGGTAGGAAAAAGGGTTAAAAGGTCAATTTACTTCTGTCCCTCACTTAGGCACCGTGGTAAAACTACAGGCTAGCCGGAGAACTTTCAATGGAAGAGCTGGACGGAAAACGAACGCATCGCCGCTGGCTCTCCCCCCGGCTTTCTCGGGGCAGAGAGCTGGGCCGAGCCCTTCCTTCAGCACCGGATTCAAATGGCATTGGGGCACAGGGCCATGCCCAGTGGGTACAGCAGAGCAGGCAGCTGGCCCCTTCCCCACCACGCCGGCCCAGCTCTCGCCCCTGCCCCATCCACAGTCAACGAGCTCAGAATCAGACCCCCGGCCTCTCTCGTGCCCATGTACGCGCAAGGCCGGATCACTGGCGGGTGCCAACTGGCCCAGATCGACTGATGTTAGGGGGCACCGCCGATTCACCTCCGCAGAGGATCCCCCGGCCCACGCACCTTCAGCTCCACTGAACGTGGGGCTCCCCTAACAACATGGGGCACGATTCAGATGGGGCAAACCCGTGGCCCCCTTGCGAAGGGCACTGGCCGTCCCCCTGCTCCAGGGGTGTCTGCCTGAGAAATTCCCCCAGCCCCTTGACCTGATTTAGCTGTCTTCCCAGCAGCATTACTGCAACCAGGAGGTGCCCTCTGCCCAGGGACTTCTCAGACCCCCGGTGCTCTCCAGGTGCTAGAAATAACAGGGCTTGCGCATGTTACCACCAGTCACACCCAGGTCCCTCGCTCTCCAACACTCTCCGCAGGGTGAGAACATCTGGTCTGGACAGAAGGCAAGGCCCCCTCCCCCTTCCCCACAGCAGCTCTGCTATGCCTTCTTGGGCAGGGATTAATCCGGGTGCTGTGAGATCACTGTAATTAACACTCCCCACCCAGAGGTCTTCAATCACCTCATCCACGGATCAGTCGCAGCACTCCCATTTCAGAGCCGGGGAAACTGAGTCACGCAGCGCGAGCTGATGTCACTTGCCCAAGGCCGCATGCAAGTCGCCGTCAGAGCAGAGAACCGACCCCGGAGAGGCAGCTTAAAGGCTCCAGGGCTGTCCCAGCAGCTTGTTTCTTGGCTGCATGGTCCTGCAGCTCCCATCCCACCAGCCTCATGGGGTGGGGTCAGGGGGTCCTGGCAGCTGCCAGCTCATCCGAGCTGGCCTGGGCATTCACGAAGCCTCATCCCGATTCCCAGGGCTAAAGTGCATGAAGCTGTAGGAGGTGGGGAAAGAGGATCTCCCGGCTTGCTCCTTTCACCATGAGACTAGGAGAGTGTGAGTCAGCTGTATGGGATCAGGCCCCAGAGCTGTGATTTATGGGCCTGAGCCCAGCATCCGGGGGAGGAGGGAAATGGGCAGAGGGTGGGGAACTGGCTGCAGAGCCGAGGCAGAGAGAGCTAATACTTCTTGCCTAATGGCTCTCCTGTTCCAGCCACTCGATACCGCACCCCCGTGCAGGTGGTTGGAGCAGAACGGTTGATATGGAGACAGAGGGAAGCACAGACTGTCTGGGTAAGGTGACATTCGACAGATGCCAGGCTCACACTTGCTGAATCCAGTATCCCCGGTCACCTCCCTGCAGGCTCAGCCAGGGACGCACCCGAGGGGGTGGGTGGTTACCCAGCCATGCCTCGCACCAGCCCCCTTTTGAGAGGCTAGAGGACTGTGCTGGTGCCACCCTGCAGATGTCTTGACCTTCCCTTCTTATCAGCACTGGAGCAAAGCTGATCAATGAGCCACAGTCCCCTGCAAGTGCCATTCAGCTGAGGTTTAGGAAAATGGAGCAGCACCAGTGGGAAGAGGAAACCCAGGCTGGGGCGCTGTCCACAAGCGTGAAGGGCTGAGAGTGGCCCCGCAACTCTCACAGGCTGCCCAGTTTCCTGAGGGGCCTGTGGAAACTGGGCAGCAGCTGAAATGGTTTGGTTGGCCGGGAAGACCTGGCTCCCAGACCAGGCCAGGGTTGGCCCCTGCTGCACCTGGTGAGGAGCATGCTCAGGTCCCACTGAACCTATGGGCATGTTGCTGTTGACTGGTCGGGGCTGGGATGTCCCCAGAGAGGGTGGAGTTAGATGCTTGGGGCAGATGCAACCCCCAAACTGCACTAGAGGCTGATTTCGCTGGGCTCTTGTTTGAGCGAAGGCTACATCTAGACTGCAGGCTTCTTGTGCAAGAAGCTTTTGGCAGAAGAGATCTTCCGCAAAAACGTCTTGCACAAGAGCGCGTCCACACTGCAAAAGCGCATCGGAAAAGCGATGCACTTTCGCGCAAGAGAGCATCCAGACTGCATGGACACTCTCGCATGAAAGCTCTGATTGCCATTCACAGAATGGCCATCTGTTTTCTTCTGATAGGCTGTTTTTGCACAAAAAAACCGTTTCCCTTCCACACACACCTTTTTGTGCAAGAGCTCTTGTGCAAAAAGGAGCTATTCCTTGTAGACAGAGAAATATCTCCACCACCAAAGCCCCTCTGTTCTGTCGATTCACTGTACATTTTCTTGCACAAAAACGCGCTGGAGGTGTGGACG
>JANRFK010002918.1:6725888-6745448 GCA_030068395.1 Apalone spinifera | reverse complement strand
GGGGGAAGCCAAAAAGATGAAGCCGGCCTGCCAGTTCGCTTCGTCAACCCCAATCCCCCCCATCCGAGCACCTTTGCAAAGGGAAACAATGGAAAAACCAAACCGTCCCAACTCCCCATTCGGCCTGTGCACTGAGACAGGCAAGCGGGCAGCCCTGCTCCTCTCCGGAGGCACAGGCACAACCAGGCTGTTTCTGCCCCACGGGGGCTGGTTTGAGAAGCAGCCAGCCCAGAGGCAAGGCCAAAGGCCAGCTTGGGGAGGGGGGTGGCTCTGTTTTGGGGGAGGGAGCAGAGTCTGACGTCGGCGCAATGCACTGGGCACCAAGCTGCCCGATTCCATCCTGAACTCTGCCTCTGCCTTGCCGCACGACCTTGGGTAAGTCACAGGCTGGGTGCCAGCCACGCTCAGCTGCCTTGAGGGGGTGGGGGGTGTCACCGGTTAGTGTTTGCAGAGCAGTTGAGGATCCTCTGGTGCCAAGGGCTGGAGCAATATGCAGCAAGGTTGGGATCTCGCTGAGTCACCTCTAGAACCTATTCAGGGCCCATGTGCCCACAGGAGGAGCAGCGCCGTCGCCAGCACAGCGCCTCACTGGCAGCACTTTCCCAGTGGAAATGGGAATCTGCCGGTGGAAGGGGGGCAAGGCCAGGAACGCACCTGGCTAAGGAGACGACTGGGAGGCTCAGGAAGCTACGGCTCCATCAGATACTCCAGCGGCACAAGAGGCAGCTCCTAACACAACAAACATGGGGGGGAGGGGGAAGGCAACATGCTCAAAGCTCTGCACGACGAGCTCACGCAGAACACCAGGGGTCAGGCCTCCCACGTGCTCGGAAGGTCCAATAGCTCTGCATCTGGGACGTCCCACTCGGAAAGTGCCAAGCGCTCGGCTGTAAGAACGAGGTGCCAAGCGCTCGGCCTCCCCTGTAAAACGGGGTGCCAAGTGCTCGGCCTGTCCCGCCCTCGCCGGCAGGCGAGAGCAGGCAGGAAGAGAGAGACGCATACTACTCCCTTGCCCACGCTTCGTCCCCTCCTCGCTACCACCAAAGGCAGATGGCTCTCCAGTCCAGCTCCAAACTCCACTTCCAGATTTTCCCTGTGACCTTCAGCTACCTGGCTCCCGCATTGCAAGATGCCCCCTTCTGATCTCTTCTCTTCCCCCGCCTCCGCCCCCATGCCCAAGGGAGCAGGAGTGAGCATCTGCAGCAAAGCACTAAATCCAAGGGGGAGAGGTGGAGAAGGTAGCCTTGCGGGCAGGTGGGGAGGGAGAAGGGGGTAGCCCGCACCTGGATGCATTCGTGGCTCCAAACGCCAGAAAAGGCTTGTTCAGTGCAAAGCCTGTCCCAGAGCATGAATCCAGGGCTGCAGAGAACAACGGAGCCCAGCTCCTGTAGGGCTCTCCAAGCATAGCTGCCCCAGCACCGCTCGCTGCATGTCCTGCAAACTCAGCATGCCCACGGACGCTGCCGATCTTAGCCCTTTGGGGCCCGTGGTAGCATCCAGGCATGAACCCGTCTCCCTGCCGGCAAGCAGACTCCCAAGTGCTATTGTTTTTAACCCTTATCCATCCCCTTTGGGATAGGGACTATTCTGCATTACATGGCCCTAGTACAGCGGGGTGCCGATCCGCCACTGGGGCCTTTGGGGCTACTGCAAGACTAGGGTGGCCAGGTGTCCGGTTTTGAGCCGGACAGTTCAGTATTTGAGCTTTCTGTCCGGGAAACAAATTGAGAAAATAGAAATGAGAAAATAGAACTGTCCGGTATTTTCTAAATAAGACGTAATAGAGACTGTGATCTAATGTCAAGTGTGTCCGGCATTTTTGTTGAAACCATCTAGCAGCCCTACGCAAGACAGGTAAGGAACCATCCGTCTTCCCCCGGCCTCCCAAAGTGCATTGCAGAGCTACAGAGGAAAACCTGCAAACCTGAGCAAGCCCCGTTAGCCAGAAAGGCCGGTGCTCTGTTGCCCAAGCAGGGCTAGGGAGGGAAGAACTTGGACAGGAAGATGGAAGGGGGAAGAAGGCCACATAGCAGGAGTTGCAGGGGAGACAGCCCTTGGTTGAGATCATGTGACGGGGCAGACAGGAAGCGCATGGCGGATGAGCCAAGGGAGCAGACAAGGAAGCGGAGGGGAGGGTGACCAAACAGCCCAGCCAGTGTTTTGTAAGCAGGGTGGGCGCTTTAGGGGCTGGTTTTTTTTTTCAAAACCAAACGATGCTACAAGCTTTTCCCAAGCCACAGTCCCACCGGGGAAACACGCACTCGAGCCCCTGGTTTCAACCACATCCCAGTGCCCAGAAATCAGAGGCGCCTCCCCACCAGCTCCTATCCTGCCAGGACCTAGCTGGGAAAAAGGCAGCCCGGCTCTATGAGCAGGGGAGAGGACAGGGTCAGACAGAAGGGAGCTAAGGAAGCAAAACCCAGCCTCTCTGCTGTAGATCACGCTGGTGAAGCCGAAGGCAGCTCCCAGCCCACGGCATGCCTTTGCAAGCAAGCAAACAAACAAACGGATGGAAAAACCCCCCAAGAGCCAAGGTTCTTCCATCCAGCGTCCCCGCCACCCAGCCCCGCTCCAATCCAGCACCTTTCTCCCTGGCTCCCGCGTGCGCCTGACACCCCCATGAGCCACCAGGGCGGCAGCAGCCCAGGGCCATTCACGGGACTTTCGTGAACCTTTATTTAAAGCTCTCTCCTCTCCCCTTTGGGCTGCCCTGTACTCGCTCGCTCTCGCGCGCATTCTGGTATTTGGTGTGTTCTCCAGCTGCAGGAAATTCCTGATGTTCTCCATCATGCAGGCTCGGCTCACAACCCCGCGCCTTGCCAAGTCTCCCCTAAAGGACAGACATGTGTTGGGCATTCAGCACACACGTCATGGCTCTCCCCCCGCACCACCTTCCCGCTTCCTGACATGGATTTGGATTCCTTCTCTCTCTCGCTCGCTCTCTCTCTTTTAAACTTAAGTTCCAAACCCAAGAGCCCTTTACCCAGAGAGCGCGGGAGGTGGCTGCATGCATGCGGCAGCAGCTGACGAAAGCCAGCCCTGTACATTTCCCTGCCTGCCTTTCCCTCCGTCTCTCCCTGCAAGATCGCTCCTGATCTTATTTTAATTCGTCTCAGACGGTGTTGGAGTGTTATTTTAAGAGAGAGGATAGGCACAGACATTGTGTTTTCTGCTTTTTTCCTGGCCCCAAGCCAGTCTCTCTGGGCTGTCAGCTACCCACTGTGTTGCAGTCACGTGTGGGAAGAGGCAGCCAGAGCCAGCTTCAGAACTCCTGGTAGCAGCATGAGAATCAAGTGTGCACTTTCTTCCCTCTGTATGTGTCTGTATTATTAATAGCGTCTCTCTCGGTGAGTTATCCATAATGTATCCTAATACCTGTCCATTTGCAAAGGATGTAAACTGGGGTGTGCACACAATGCCGGTGCTAGCTGGTCACTAGGCGCAGATCCCCACATATCAACACACAGCACGGGGCGAGGGAGAGAAATACCACTCGCCACGGTGCCAAAGCTTGGCATAGGTCATCATGCCTGGCCCCCACTCACAGCACACCTGCCCAGGAGGGCAGCACCCCTGGGCCCATTGTAAGGATAGAGAAGGAGAAGGCTGGGAGAGGCGAATGGGCTGGTTTTTAGCAGTGGCAAAAACTCAGCAACTCTGCTCGACTTCGGCGGGCGTTCAGGCGCTCCGGAAAATTAGGTCACCAGACACTTGGCCAATATTACACAGGGCATCATTGGCAGCACCAGCATTTGCCCCCGAGATGCGGATTCCTGGCCCATTCTGCAGCAGTACCAACTTTTCAGAGCCACCGGCAACCTGCAATCGCGTCCCCGGGAGACGCAAGGGCACGTGTACATCCCATGCCACGTGCGTTACCACACAAGCACTTTTCCTAGTGCAAGGCAGGGATTTGCACGCGCACAGCCCGACGAGTGCATTCAATGCCAGCCTGCCGGCACACACACTGGGGAAAACACAGGCCTTTCTGCACACATGCGTCTTAGCCCCAACTATGGGCGTCTGGTTCCGAGGCCTTTGCGGCTTTGCAGAGCGTGACGCTGTCTCGAGGTTTTGCAGACCCAGGAACTAGCCTGGGCCAATCTCTGTGTATTTCTACAGCTCCCATTGCAGCAGCATCTGGGCACCTTGTAAGACATGCAAAACAATAGACACCCAATCCAATCATGCACCTGTCGCTGGAGAACTCCAGGAAGTCTCTTAATTCCCATTTTACAGACGGGAAACCGGTCTCCCAGAAGGGGCTGGGATCTGTCCAGAGTCACCCAGCAACAGGGGGAAGAGTCAAGACTAGAACCCAGCAGCCCCGACTCCCAGGTCCGTGCGCGGTACGCCAAGCAGACTTTATTAAAATCCTGCCCCAGCCAGGTGCCAGGGGGGCCAAGGCCCGAGGGAGCCGACTGTTCTAGTGCAGCTAGGCCTGGGGTCTCTGGATGATTGGGCGACTTCCCAGGACAGATGGACAGCAAGGACAGCCGGAGCAGACACCACACAGCCGCCTGACCCCTCTATGGACAGGAATGTTCTGCTCTTGCCACCAATGCGTCTTCCATCAGGCGCAAACACCCCTCCCCCAAGCAAGCCAGCTGACCAGGAGAGAGACCCCGAGGAATAGCCTAAAACCCTCTGCAAAGCATTCCTCCAGCCAGGAGAAAGGGGGCAGGGAGCTGCGGGCCAGGCCAAGCTGCTGACACACAAAGTACCCTCACGGCACAACACTGACACCTCCCCCATTTCCAGAGCCTCTCCTGAGGCTGCTCAGCCCAAGGCCTCCCCGCACGGTTGCAGCCTCGCGCCCCAGTGGCCCCAAATCAAAAGCCTGGATCTGGATCCTCCTGGGGCTAGCGGGGCTGGGGACTGGAGCTAAACTTTGGGCCAAACGCCCGAACCCTGGGGAAGTTCTGATCCATACCCTGGTCCGAGCAGAAACTTTGCATCTTGGGCCTCACTACCAAGGCCAGCCAGTGCCACAACAGAGACAGCACACGGCATTCAGTGGCTACATCAGGGACACCCTCCCCCCCGCGGAGACTGTAAACTGGGGAGCAGGGACTGTCTCTTTGTGCTGGGTTTGTACAGTGCCGGGCACAAGCGGGGCTTGGGTGTGAGTGGGGGTCCTAGGCATGAGTGTAATACAAATCGTAAATGGTCTCTTCACAGCTTCTTATTCTACCCACTGCCCTTCAATTGCGTAACTTGTTTGGTCTTTCCTTTGTGTTAACCACCTGTTGTGTCTAGTTATAGGGCAAGTGGGAAGGAAATACAGGTCTGCACAACACCTAACACACCGGGGTCTTGAGTGCAGACTGAGACATTGTGCACCATGATACAAAATACACACCCCACACCAGTCAAAATACACCCACTGGTGTGTATTTTGTATCATGGTGCACAATGTCTCAATCTGCAATGCATTCTCTCTCTCTCACACACACACACATTCTCTCTCTCTCTCTCTCTCTCTCTCACACACACACACATTTTCTCTCTCTCTCTCTCTCTCTCTCTCTCTCACACACACACACACACACACACACACACACACACACACACACACATCACAAAAAGAGCCGAAAAGACTGAAAAGACTGAAAAGCCAACCAAGGCGGCACTGATTCTAATGAGCAGAAAGAACGGCTGCCGTGAAAGGAGGAGCCCGACTGGCTGACACAGATCCCGACTGTGGTGATCTCCAGCCGCCCCGTGGTATGCGAGCGCATGAAATTGCTAACAGTGCAGGCTGGAACGTGTTAGCTCATTAGCCCTCAGCCCAGCCACTGCCTGTCCCAAGATGGGTCCAAATCCGAAGCTGGTTTTGGAACCTAACACTTGCATCGCCCAGCAGGAAGCCAGCAGCTGAAATCTCCCAAAGCAAGGCCTTGGCCCCAGCTGCCGGCTGCTTTTCTGACGGCGTTTCCAGAAACAGGGGTTGAAGCAACAAAAATGAGGCCCAGTTCTGGCCTGGAATGCAAGCGCCGAGCTCTGGCCGAGGCAGTGGGAGCAGCCATTGCGGTCCCACAGAGAAAGCCTTCCTATACAGTATTCTCCTCCATCTGAAGTCAGTTTCCTTGGGGAAACGGGAGCTGGAATCCAGCGAGTGAAATTAATAGGAGCTCTAGGCTTTGCATTTCTGGATTCTGGTTCCCGTTTCTGCTCCCGGCTGTTGTTTCCATGGAAACTGGCATTGGACCTGGGAAAATAAGGTTAGGGTTTTCAAAGGGAGGCTCTTTTCTAACTCCCTCTTTCCTGACTGTCAGCACGCCAACCCCCCTTTTCCACAGAGGGAGCGAGTGGGGAAAATCCGCCAGAGCAAGGACATGATTTCCCTTGTAGATTTCAGCTGCCTGCTGAGAGGCGGCAGAAGCGGATACTAACGTCAGTGCTACAAATTGGGGGGAAAGCACATTTGAAGTTACAATGATAACCCTTTGCATGGTGGTGTCGCCTTTCCCCTGGGGACTCCCCAGCTCTCTGCCGGGAGTCGCTCATTTGGAAACGTACACCAGCTGCCAAAACCCCACCCCCGATCTTGGTGGGTTGGTCCACTTTACAGATGAAGGCACAGACAGGGGGCAGTGACTTAGGCTACACAGCAAATCAGTGGCAGAGCTAGGAACAAGAGCCCAGGACCCCTGATTCTTAGTTCCCGGCTCCAGCCATCAGACACACGCTCAGTTAAGTGGTCAGCGACAGAGTCCAGGAGTCCCTGTTCTCTGCTCCCCTGGTTTAACTGCTGCTCATGTACTCCTCCCACTCTGAAACACCTGTGAGTGCATGTGACAACACAAGTAGTGAAAATGCTATTTTGTAAGCTCCTGAAGGCAAATGAGAAGAGTGAGGGGGGATTTGAGAGCAGCCTTCAACTACCTGAAGGGGGGTTCCAAAGAGGATGGAGAGAGGCTGTTCTCATGGTGACAGCTGGCAGAACAAGGAGCAATGGTCTCAAGTTGCATTGGGGGAGGTCTAGATTTGATATTAGGAAAAACTATTTCACTATGAGGGTGGTGAAGTCCTGGAATGGTCTCCCTAGGGAGGTGGTGGAATCTCCATCCCTAGAGGTTTTTAAGTCCTGGCTGGGATGATTTAGTTGGGGCTGGTCCAGCTCTGAGCAGGGGGCTGGACTTCATGACTCCTGAGATCTCTTCCAGCCCTGGGATTCTATGATACTAAATCACAAACCAGTCCTCCCTGCACCAAGCACTCTTCAGCCATAGAACAAAAGACAGTGCCCTAGACCCAGGAGAGCCGACAGTCCGAGTGAAAGCCATTGGCCTTTGGGCACCAAGACTCCTTGGTTCTATCCCCAGGTCTGACGCTGAGCCACCCTGTCACCTTAGAAAGCTCTGCCCCTACCTCAGTTTCCCCACGTGTGAAGCAGGGGTCTGGCAGTGGCCTCAAGCGGTGCACATTAACGAAGGGATGTTTTTGAAAAGCAGCTTGTGACCCTCACAAGCAAAAGTGCTCCAGACTCTCAGCTATGATCCCTGCACATGCACCCATCCACACAGGGCTGTCACCCGGAGACACACAGCTGCAAAATCCCACTCAACATGATATGGCAGCGGCAGCAGCAGCTCCTCCAACCAGAGGTGTCTGACTGGGAAAATATTTTATTTTAGGCCTCTGGGGTCCTTTCTGGCCTATGTCCGGGTAAGGCATTCTAAACCGAAACCCTCCACTCAGAGCCTCTTCCCTAGCACCCCCAGCCACTGTGCTCTGACAGTCACCAGCAGCACCAGTGTGTGGCACCAGGCCGCAGATATACCATTCCCCCCACAACAATAATACCTGGCTCTCGTATAGCGCTTTTCTCCAGCACTTGGCACAGGAGAATCACTAGCATTACCCCTATTTTACAGATGGGGAAACCGAGGCACTGGACAGCGAAGTGACTTGCTCAAGGTCAGCCAGCAAGGCAGTGGCAAAGGCAGGAAGAGACTCCAGGTCTCCTGAGTCCCAGCCCTCTGCAGTTTATTTAGAAACAGCAATAATAAAAGAGAATCATCATCAATCCCTCTTTTGCAGCAGCACAAGGATTTCCGAAGGGCAGCACTGGACCCAAATCCCCCATTGCTCCACCACGTGCCGCCGCTCGGCCTTTGGGTTCATCCCTCATGACAGACCCGTATGTGCTGCCCTAAGCACAAAGCTCATTTGGGCTCCTGCACAGGCCACCCACGACGCTGGGCCATTCCAGGCCAGGCTCTCAGCTGTGGCAAATCACAACCACCGTGGCGCAACGGCTGTTTAGACCTGGCTGATTTGGGGGGACGTGATCGTGCCTGAGCACAGCAGCGTCCTGTCGGGGCAGTAGCCTGGGCAAGACCCAGAGGAAGGGCTTTCACACTGGGCGATAGAACAGTCCGGTCCATGCCGGGTGGGGACCAGCACTGCATGCGTGTGGGTGCCTGGTAGGGTTTCCCACTGAAGCAGTGCCACCAGTGGTAACCACGGGAGGAGAGCGCTAGTGTAGGTGGGGGGAGATCTGCCTGGAGCAGGTTTGGCTAAAAGTGCCTGCACCCTGTCTATACTGCTGTTCACCCACAGCCAGTTTCTCCTAGACAGGGACCTAGCCAGTGTGGGGAGGCAGCAAATGCTCTCTGCAGGGCCGGGGTTTCTCTCTTCCCCCCCACTCTGAGCTGGGGAGAAGTGCTCTCCAGCCAGATCCTGCCTTCACCTCTACTTCAGGATCCCCTCTCTTCCCCCTCCCCCGCCCCAGACCACCTCCCCCCTCCCAAACCCCAGCTCAGAGCCGCTCTGCAGCCAGCATAGCTCTGCAGCATGGACTCATCAAACGGCAGGGAGCCCATCCATGTTGAACAGCTTTGGCTGCAGGCTGCACCATTTCGCATGCTGGTGCAGACCAAGCTTAGCTATGCTCACAGTCCCACCCCACCACATGCCGCATTTCAGTGCGCTGTGAAACCGGCCCCCGCGAAGGCCTCCAGGGCTGGCAAAAGCCAGGGCGAGCTGGGTGCCTAAATCCCTTAGGCTGTTTCAACAAGCCCAGCTCTGGGTAGATCTCCAATCCTGATGCTGCCTTTCCCCCGTGATGGTCTCTCGGAACATTAAAGGGAGCCACCCTGCTAAAGGGCAGAGAGCGCAGTATTCTGGTCTCTGATAAAATAAAGTTTTCTTGTTATAAAATAAAGTTCCAGAGGCACACAGGGACTGCCAGAGTGAACCAAGCCCCCCATTCCCCTAGCCCCGCGTCTCGGCTCTGCCACTGGTCAGTGCAAGCTGCTTTGCGGAGAAAGCCTTCTGAGTCCACAGACCACAAGGCAGGAGAAACATGAATGAGTTTATACACATCTCGCTGGGCGCTGACGGGCTCAGAGAGCGCTCCAACTTCCCTCTTGTGGTTACTCCAGTTAAAGAAGCAAACAGGAGGCTTGGGTGCATTAATAAAGAGACAGGAAATAATGCAAGACAGATTAGACTGGGCAGGAGGTCGGCGGTGGCAGCCTGAGAGTCGGGAAACGTGTTTGGGGAGGGGAGAAATGGGAAGGGATGATCGCTCACATGGGCTGGGCCGCTGACAAGCTGTTTGTCTAGATCGCTCCGTCTGGCCTGCCTATTTATACTGTCGGTTTGGCAGGCCAGGGACGGTCTTTTCTGTGTGTCTGTACAGCCCCTGGCACAGTAGGGTCCTGGGTGCTGCAAGCAGACGGCCCCTCAGGTCAGTCAGGGCTAGCAATGCACAGAAGTCCGTTCTCTAGAGTTCCCAGGCCAATTACCCCGGGGTAAACGGGAGCAGAAGGGGAGGCGCTCGAACACCCAGGTGCAGCTGCCGCCACTTCAAGGGGCAGGTGAGGCTGGAGGCAGGGCGGCAAGTCCACGAAGATGCACCAGAGGTGCGGATGGGAATGGCCAAGGGGCACAAGCTACCGAACGGAGACGACGTTTGCATTTTAGACACGGAGGTTTGGTTCACGGGATCTGAGGTTGCGAAGGGCACATCAGCCATTCCTTTTGTCGGGGAGCCATGATCAGAAAGTGAGGGGGCTTCTCAAAGACAGAGGCATGCTACAAGAGTGCTTCTCCAGGCGCTGTTCCTATGGGAACTGCTGCCACGGGGGCTTCAGGGTCATGTACTGTGGCTGGATTTGTAAAGGGCTGGGTAATTTTTACCACCGCTATCCGTGAGATACATGCTAAGGGCGATCCAGTTCCAGGCTCCAGGGTAGGAGCTGGTCACCTCCGGGGGCAGGAAGAAGTCGCTCCTTCTTCATCATCTGCAGAAAAGCCCAGCTGATGAGACGCGCCATGGAACAATGCTGGTAGGCTACTGTTGGATGCTAGATTGGCTGCTGGTCTGACAAACCCTAGTTTCCCGTGGGATTAATTAGACAGACATATTCACGCAACAGGTGTATTTCCAATCCTTTGGATTGCCATCATGTTTTCCAGGCCCCAGGCACGATCAAGGCACCGCCGTGTTAGGTGCTGTACGGAGGGGGCAAGAGACACCCTCTGCCCCGAAGAGGTCACAGTCGAAGACAGACAAATGGCTCACTGGTGCCGGTGTCTAAACGTTCTCTGCTGCTGGCTGGGAACGAAGTTACATTTCACAGCCCTGATGTCAATACCGTGAAATGTCATTTTGGAGCTGACTGCAGAACGGTGAGGAAATGGCCAAAGGCAAAACGTATCCCCATCGACTGCATCCCTGACGCAAGCCTAGCTAAGAGCCGCTCCTGCACTGCCCTGACCTCGGCCCGGCGCAAAGGGGACCTGGAACGTTGCCCGTGTATCAGACGCAGGGCAGAATGTCACGCTGGACTGGCCGCCTGCAGAGGAAGGGTGCGTCCTCCCAAACGGGTGCCCTGTTAAGTCTCGCAGGGACCTGTTCACCGTATAACCACAGTGCAGGAAATAGGGAGCGAGGCAGGAATCGCTGGGGTGACGACTCCGGCCTGTGTGCAGCAGGAGATCAGACGGGGCATTGCAAGAGTCCCGTCTCACCTCAATCTCTAGGAAAGCTGCAGCACGCCTCAGCGCTCCTCTTCCCACACCCCACAGCTTTGCTTTCATAGGCCCCGGAGAGTCTGCCCGACTCCACAGGCTCCTGCACATACGCTGGAATCCCACAGCTCTGGGACTCCAGGACAAGGACCCAGCTTTTCTATAATGGGATTGCCCTGGCCTCTCTGTCTGGGCTTAGCTTGTTTCTGGGTCTCCATGGATGGCTCCCAAAGAGCCCCATCCAGACGAGCTGGCTACTGTATGTCTCTATTACAGCCCCTCCATGACATCCACAGTGATGCTCTCAGGTGTCTAGCATTCTTGGCCTCCATTTTCAATGCTGGCCGTTGTTTGGGGTATCCCCGAGACACCAAGGGCCTGGTTTCTGCGATCATGTAGAACCCCTGCAGGTCTGGGCCCTCTGAGAACCAGGCCCCCAGGTGTCTCAAGCTGGACGTGCAAACACAGAGGTGCCCCAAAAGTGTCACCATCGATACTGGCAGCTTCATTTCCAGCAACGCGCAGAAATCCATTCTCCAGAATCCCGCAGCCGATCACCCCGAAAAGCAGAATGGGAGTAGCCTCGGCTTGTCTCCCACGCTCCCTTTCGGTGGTTGCAGGACACGTGACCAGCCCACAAAGGGAACCGAGATGAGGAGAGGACAGAGACCAGCCCTTCTGATTAATACCTTCGAATATTTGGGAGGCCTTTGGCTATGGAGCCAGTGACCCCCGGCTTTGCCTACCGTTAGCGTGAGGGCCAGGGCGACCATTTCTTTGCCCACAGAGCTCCCACCTCCCTAATGCTTTGGTCCTAGGATGTTGGTGACTTTGAGTCCGGAATGGGGTCAGCCCAGATGTCTTCCAGGCATCTTCCAAGCACAGGCAGCTCTCACCCCAATTATCATTGGAGGAGTATCACACAGAGCACTAGGTTTGAATCCTGATTCCACCTGTTTCCCCAGAGGTGAAAAGCCCATGTAGTTCATCGTCCTGACCCCCAGCCCCAGACTTCCCAGTTCACTTGGAACAAAGGGAATCTGCATGAAAAACAGGAGCTTTGTGCTTCTTCAGGTGTCCTACACAAAGCCTTTTGCTCACTACCCACCTGACACCTGAATCCTATTGGCACCAGCTGCCCGAGGAGGGGCAGACCCTGTTTTGTAAATAACGCAGCCCCTCCCTTTTAAATGCCCTGCCAACCCCAATGCCTTGCAAGACACAAGCCCTTTTATTTGCCCAGAGTATCCCTGTCAGTGGAGTCCCAGCACTGGAAGGCAACATTAAGATTAAAAAGATTTAAAAGACTTGGACTTTTCACATTAGAAAAGACACTAGGGGGGATATGACAGAGATCTATACAATCATGACTGGTGTGGAAAAAGTGAATAAGGAAAAGTTATTTACTTGTTCCCATTGCATAAGAAGTAGGGCTCACCAAATGAAATTAACTGGCAGCAGATTTAAAATAAGCAAAAGGAAGTTTTTCTTCACGCAGCGCACAATCAACCTGTGGAACTCCTTGCAAGAGGATGTTGTGAAGACTAGGACTTTAACAGGGCTCAGAAATGAGCTAGATAAGTTCATGGCTATTAGCCAGGATGGGTAGGAATGGTGTCCCTAGCCTCTGTTTGTCTGGAAAAGGATGACAGGAGAGGGATCATGTGATGGTTGCCTGTTCTGTTCCCTCCCTCTGGGGCATTTGGTATTGGCCACTGTCAGCAGACAGGATACTGGGCTAGCTGGACCTTTGGTCTGATCCAGTCTGGCCGTTCTTATGGTCTTAGAACTGGGAGCTGCAGCCATGAACTGGTGCATTTTGGCTCCATCTCCACCACTGGGTGGAATGCCATCTGCTCACACAGCCGTGCACGCCCTTAACAAGCACTGGCTGCAATGCTGGGGGGCCAGCCCTTTCTCCCAGCTCTGGCTGAAAGGACGTAGCATACAATGGATTTCTCTCCAGTGTGACTAGGGGAAAAACCACCCACCAAACACAAAACCAGGCACTGACTCCAGCTGCTCCTCCTCCTCACTCTATCCCACAATGCACTGCCCCGCAGTTGGAAGTTACCCAAAAGCCTCTGCTCCCAGCAACTGTGCTGGGTGTCACAAGCATCCCAGAATGCACTGGCACAGCTAAGGCTTTGTGCTAAAACGTTTCCGGCAGAAGCTGGGTTGGCTGCACTGACCCGATACAAGGACAAGCCGGCACCAGCCACTCTGTGCCAGTGGCGTCCTTGCAGCAAACTTGCTTGCTAAGTGTAGATGCACTCTGTGAAACAAAGATCACATTCTCATGGCAATGTTCTTCACAGATAAAGAAGAGGCAAAGAGGAATTCATTGCAGTTTCCTGGAGCCAGGCAGAGCAGAGGGCGGGGACAAATCTTCAATTCACAGGGCGGTTGTAGGAACCTTTCCTCAAGTTTGAGTCATTGGAATTCACATGCATTTTCACACTCCCTGCATTTCTCTGAGTGAAGCTCAAAAACTCCAAAGAAATCCCCACATTTCAGGAGCTTTTGATACAGCCCAGGCTCAGGTAAAAGGTTTGTAGAACAGTTCTGCAGGTGCTTTTGTGTCTCCCCCCCAATCCCACCCCCCAAAAAAGAAGAGAGCAATGGAAAATGAAACTGCTTTCATTTTCATTGACTTTTTCTGCAAACAGCTTCAATTTGGGGCTGCCAAAGTTGAATTTTTTGCAGGGATTTGGTTTACATTTTTCAGTCGCAAGAAACAGAAAATGTGTACTTTCTTGAACCTGCCCACTCCCCTCAGGTCAGAAATTGCTATTTTGACAAAAAAGCCATTTTTCATTAAAAAAAATCGTTCGACCTGCCCTGTTTGTGAGCCTCAGCCAAACGTCTGATGTGGATCACAAACCAAGCAACTTTGGTGGGGCCTTTCAACAAGCAAGTAGCACAGGGGTTACTCAGCTGCGACAGTGTGGCCAAGTGGATAGAGCAGGCAATGGGGAGCCAGGACTCCTGGGTTTTGTCTCTGACTCCACCACTAATTCACTGGGTGAGCTTGGACAATTCACATCATCATCCCTGTGAGCCTCGTAAGAAGGATACCGAGCTTTTCTATGACACTTTTCATCAACAGATCTCAAAGTGCTTTACAAAGGAGTCAGAATTAGTAGCTCCATTTTACACCTGGCAAAGCTGGGGGACACAACCCAGTTACCTGCGTCCCAGTCTCATGCTCTAGCCAGAAATCCATACTGGTGCCTAAGTAAGGACCCGATTCCCACCTTCGAAATCACAGACGAAAGGTTCTAGACACCAGGAGTCATGTCCTTACAGCCTGTTTCCCCTTTGCCACAAAGGCCTCTCTCCCCGTGCTTGCTAAAATGGGGCCTTGAACCTAATTTGAGGCCTTTGGACACGACCAGAATACAAATAATTAATTGTAATAAATCAGCAGGTCCGTAGTGGCCATATTTTCCCCAGTAGTCTGCCCATGCACTGGATCTACAAGTGCATCTGCTTGTGTGGGCATCTGCAGGGGGGAGGGCTGCCGGCTGCTACGGGGAGGATTTACATGTGTAAAGGGGATGCACTGAAAACACCACAGGCACAACTGAGGCTGCCCCTAAGAACTTTTCCAGCCCAGATTTGCCCGGGATCCCTTCCCTGCAGCACCTGTAGGCTCTGACCCATTTAGGTTGCTAGTTCTGGACTGCTCACCTCCTGCTGCTCAGGGATGCGGCGAGAGGCTGATGCAGGGGGCTTGATTCAATGGGTTTCCTTTGCCATTGAATTATTGAAGCGCTTTTCAAACATTAATGAAGGAAGCCTCAGCCCCGAATGATTTTCTTTGACAGAGGGGGGAAACTGAGGCACGGGTCTGCTCGAAGAGTCTTATTTTCAAACTGAGCACGGCCAGTTCCAAGCAAAATCCCTTGTGGCTGCTGAGCACCTCTGAAAATCAGCCCCCTGCCAGGTGACTTGACCAACAGCCCCACACGCACCCGCGGCGGAGCATGTGGGTCGCCTGCCTCCTAGACCTGCTCTAACCATGGGGCTGTACTCCCCCCCCCCACTCCTCTCCCCACTAGGGAGACGCCTTTCCGCTGGGCCGTTCATGGACTCCACCAGGAAGCAGCCAGATGACTGCAGCCTGGGCTTGTTTTCTCGTACGGCTGGCTGTGCACCCAGCCCTCAGGACAGGCGGTGCCTCCAAGCCCTGCGGTTTGAGCGGATCTGGACTCACTTCAGGCAGTCACAGGGCTGCTCCCTCCCTGCCCGGCCACCACCCCAGCCTGCTTTGCCCTTACCCAGACGGTTGGGCTGGAGGGTGAAATGTAACAGGCGTTTCCCGCCCCCACCACACCCCGGGTTGTTGTCTCTCTGTTGCTCCCCGAGGCTGATTCCAGACACAGTTTGAAAAAGGCAGCACCAGGGCTCTCTGCATCGACTCCCCCTCCCCTCCCCATGCACTTCCCCTTATCTAGCAGAACCTCCCTGCCAAGAGCACAAGGGGGGGACTCTCAGAAAAGTCCTGGTGCCATTAACCCTTCCCTGCTCAGCACATTCCTGCCAGCACTTTGCAGCTGCCTCCTCCAAGCCTCCCCCACCCTGTGGATACCCCCGATCAGGGGAGTCCAGGCCCTGGCGTCACCGAGCAGACGTGTGCCAGCCCAGATGAGCAGACAGAGCCCTGGCCCAGCATCCCATCGATTCTGTTCTAGAAAGATTTACGTTTCCTCGTTCTCCCCCAGCCCGGACTCCTCCACGCCTTGGACTGCTTTGCAAGGGGAGGATCTCGGGACACACCCCACCCTCCGATGCTCCACAGTGAAGCAGGGACCCCGCTGGGCCAGAGCCCAGCTCTTCCCCCGGGGAACTGCAAGGTGCTGTGGGCTCTCCGTAGGTTCAGCAGTGCCGGGGGGCCCTAGGGCCAGCTCTCTCAGCCCCAGGAGACCCACCATTCCCTTCCACCTCCACGTTCTCAGGACCCGGCTGGAGCCTGCCCAGCAATTTGGCTGGATCGAGCACAGCTGTTGCAACATGTCATGGCCCAGGGCTCAGGGTTACTCTGAGTCTCAGTCGGATCACAAGCTCCTGAAGGCCAGAAATGGGCCTGTTTATTTGTGCACACGGAGTCCCACACTGCCCAGGACTGGCAAGAACAGCAGCCATCACACCGTGTGCCAAAAGGGTGCGGGGCATTGCCAGACAGGCCGGAGATCCGGGACCCAAATCAGAGGAAGGGGCCACCTGAGTACCCCTGGAATTCTGGGCTTGGCTGAGGGTTTGCCTGGCTGCTCACATAAAGCAGAGTAAGGCTAGATGCTGCTTTGAACGATGGCCTCTTCAGGACACACCAGTCTCCCAGGGAAACAGGGAAAACCAGTGCTCTGGCCACCCAGCCCTCCCATACCAGCGGAGGCAGCGAAGGGAGGCAGCATATACCTCACCCCACCTCTTGGCTCTGGGGGAATTCCCAGCCAGGGGAGCCAGCTGCTTTCCAGCCTTTTTATAGCGCAGGGGTTCGAACCCAGCCAGGATCGGGGCCAGGAGCTCTGCCCCAAGAAGCTGAGAGGGCCGTGGAGCCCTGCATTCCCCACTGACCCGTGGCAGCCCCCGAGGAGCATGCACTGCATTTGTCTGCAGCGAGCGCGCTGCGCGCAGGCCAGCAGGAGCCGAGGGGCGAGCCGCCGAGGTGGGGCTGGGAAGAGGGAGGCCTAGGGGTCAGACAGGGGTGGGAGTAGAGGCAGGGGAGTCTGACTCAGGAGGAGATGGGCGGCTGTTCTGCTCCAAGACCCACCTTATCCCCGGCCCCTTGGGCACTGGGGTCTTTCTCCTATTCTTTGCTTGGATGTCAGCTTGCTCCTCATCTCAGTCTCCCCTCGCCCCCCATTCCTCTCCTAACCCTGGACTTTCCTGCGCTCGCTCCTCCATCTGTTCCTCACCCCCTCCCCAGCCCAGCCCAGCCACCATGGCAGCCTGGGGCTGGGAGGAGACAACATGGGGGGGGGGGGGGGGGGGGGGGGGGGGGGCATTGGTAGAATCTGCTGAAGGGTGCAGGGCTGTAAAAGAGGGGCTGTGTCCACGGAGGAGTTACTCCTGCAGGGGGCCTGGAGTGGAGTGAGAGGCTTGGAGCCCCTGAATGAAGGGGAGGATCACAGCTCCAGGCGAGCTCTTGCAGGGTGGAATAGAGGGGACCCAGCGCCCCGGGAAGGGCTGGTTCTGGACAGGTCTGGGGCCGAGAAGGAGCCAGCTGCAGAGGGGCAGGCCGGGGAACCAGTCGCAGGCCATGCAGCGTCCCTGCAACCTGGCAGAGGCAGGCACAGGCGCAGCTCCCACAGGATGGCCAGAGACGGAGCTACCGTGCAACAGCCCCATGCAGAGATGCCTTGCCATCCCGCCTCGCCTAGCTTCATTTGCACCATCCTGCCTGGGGCCTCTGGGCTCCGCTGCCGGGCACACAATGCCCAGGCCCACAGGCTTGCGCCACAGGCCGAGGGCTCCTAAACCCCTTTGTCTCTGAGGAAACACCTGCCATGTGCCCTGCAGGGGACGGGCAGGGGGCTCCTGGAGCTGCCATGCCGAAATCCCCTGCTGCGCTGCAGCCTGAGCAGGCCGGAGGAGCCGGTGCCACAGGCCTGAGCCTGCTGCCTGTTCCTGCCCGCCGGTGGGGGAGGGAGCTGAGCTGCCGATGGGGACAGGGGGAGGATGCGGGGAGGATGGAGACACACATGGGCCCTTCTCAACAGCAGCCCGGGTGCGGGGCAGGACTGCGCACTGCACGAGGCAGCGTATGGCTAGTGACGAGACAGGCCAGATCCCCAGAACTGGAGGGGCAGGGAGCTCCTGGGGGATGCCCCCCCCCCGTTTCCTCCCCAGGAGCCCCAGCGGGGTGAGGAGGCAGAAGAGACCCCACCGCACATGCCCCTGGCCTCGGTTGCAGCGCCGCGCCTGCAGACTTTAGGCCTGAAACAGCATCTGTTCTGCTCTCCTCTCCTGCCAGCCCCCTGGCCATGGGGCTCCAAGCCCTCATGAGAAGCTGGGGAGCAGCTGGTTCCCTGGCCGGGGCAGGGAGAAGGCCCATAGCTCCACATGAGGGCAGGGATGCTACTACTTAATCTCTCCCAATGAGTTTCTCCAGTCAGGAACCAAATCCTCAAGGCTGTTCTAGGGGAGAGAGACGCAGTGGGACAGGGAAGTGTGGGCAGGGGACTGGGATGCCCTCCAGCACTCTGGCCCCGCGGTCCCCTGGGTAGGCCTGGCTCCCTCCCTCCCCACACCCTTTCCACCCGGGTTCGGCCGCCACAGACGGCTGCGGGATGCTCGGGAGGAGATTTACCCGCCGTTAATTAATTAAAATAAACAGCAAATTAACTACAGCAAAATTAAAATAGCTCCGGAAATTAATTTTCAACAAAACCCACCTGGAAAGGCTGGATATTTAAGAAATTAAAGGAGCCCTCTGAGACTGTAAAGAACCAGCAGTTCCTGGAATCCATGGACCCATTCACCTGCTGGCTCCCAGCTACTGCACTCCCTGGGGACTCCTGGCCCTGGGGAAATGCACATAGAAACTGCCTTCCCCTTCCCTACCCGCCCCCCAAACCCACTGATCTCAGCCTTTCCCCAGCTGCTATTTTACCTCCCTCCCCCTGGGCACCCCACACCAGCTCCCTTTCACCCAGTCCCCCTTCCATCCCGGATCCCCCTTCTCTCTACCTGCTCCACACAACCCCTCTGTGCGACACCGTCTCCCCTTGCCCCAATGACCCCTCCCCAGCACCAAGCCGGCTTCCTGCAAGCCTCCCCCTTGGAGATGCTGAGGGCCCCCTGAGCCACACGGAGCCGCAGTACTGAGCAGAGAGAGGCCTCCTGGAGGGAAAAATCAAACCAAATCACCCTCCTAGTGGAGATTCGGCAAAGTTGCACAGAGCCACGGAAATAAGACGGGAAAGGGAAAGGACCTCCCCCGCCCCAGCACCTGACCTGCCTTGGAGCCCCAGGGGCCTGGTTTTGCAGGTGAGAGCCCAGCTGGATTTTAAAGTGGATTGTGGCACAGTACCGCCCTTCCTCCCCATTGGGCTAATGGGGGTCACACGGTGGAAGGGCCAGCAGGGCACGAAGGGCCGGACAGGGGTGCAACTCCGAGGAGACTCTGGGGTCCAGCTACTGGCAGCAAGTTGAAAGACAGAAGAACCTACGATTGGCCATCCTGGGTCAGCCCAATGGACCAGCAAGCCCAGAGTCCTGTCTTCCGACTGGCCAATGCCTGGTGCTTCAGAAGGAATGAACAAAACAAGGCACCATCAAATGATCCATCCCCGGGGGTCCATCCCCAGCTTCCGGGAAGGACCAAGCCCCAGTGCGCTTGGATTTCACCTCCCCTTGTCCCCCCAAATAACCCCATTGCACCAATATAAACCCCAACTCAGCAACCCCAGAATCAGCGGCCTGCGCACTGAGCCAATGTTTAAGCGTCACTGGGGTAACATGAACACGTAAACTGGCTGAATAGCAGGGCAAAGCTTCCTCACTATGTGACGGATCATAAGAACATAGGAATGGCCGTACTGGGTCAGACCAAAGGTCCATCTAGCC
>JANRFK010002918.1:6701801-6712770 GCA_030068395.1 Apalone spinifera | reverse complement strand
CCACTCATGCCTTCCCCCAGGCCCGGAAGTGGCTGGTTGAACAACCTTCAAATGCGGACGGAGGATGATGGGACCAGGGCAGAATTCCCCAAACTCCCCGCTGCCTGCTCTCACGAGCTAAGCATCCCAGAGCCGCGCCCCACTCTGCCAAATTCACCCTGACGTCCCCCAGACAATCAGCGATGCCAGCGCCCCGGCGGCCAACGTGAGCCAGGAGAGGGCTGGACCTTCCCTCATGCCACCTGAAGGGGGGGCGCAGCTGCCCCTCTCTAAAGCAAGAGAGCCAGGTGGTCTCCAGCTACCAGCCCGTGGGCTCTCAGATTACCAGCCCAGTTCATTGGGCGGCCGGGGACTGGCATAGCAGGGAGTGTGGCTGGCTAACACTGAGGCACATGGGCCACCGCTGCACAGGACTGCGCAGCCAGCTGCTTCCACCCAAGGGTCCTTTACTTCCACGACCTTCAAACTCTAGTCCCACCTCCCTCCCGAGCTCAGCTCGGCTGCAACTTGGGGGAACCTCACTGCCCTTTGGTTTCCCCCCGGTTGCCAACTTGCCAGGGCTGCACCGCGGGGGCCGCTCCAAGCAGGTGCCAGGCCACGCACGTATGGCGTGGAACCTGAACACCAGGGCTCGAGGGTGGGCGCTGCCCGCACCACTGGGGAGGCAGGGACAGGACAGCCTGGCCACATGGCCGACCGGAGAGAGGACAAAAGCACAAGGGAGGGAGACCGACCTGCTCCATGGGCCCTGTTCAGCCCAGGACACGTGGCTGCCCTAGCTCAGGCCTCAGCCACAGACACCCTGCTAGAGGCGGCTGGAGGCCTCTCAGCCACAGCTGCTTTGCACGGGGCCGTTTCGCCCGCATCTCCAGCCTCTTGGGGCTCAGAGCTGTGCAGCTTGTCGCCGTGAGTGAAGTCGCCAGCGAGAGGGGGAGTGAAATATCCTTCCACTCACCCCGGAGCTTCAGCACATGACGGCACCTGAGGGGAAGGGGGCAGCTGGAGAGGGAGACGGAGAAAGGCAGCAAGCGGGCAGGGGAAGGGATATTAACGACTATCCGCTTAACCCACACCCTCCTCGCCTCCCGGCCCCACTGGGCCATCGGCCTCGGGTGCACCTGACCATGACGGCCAGGTTTTGCGTTCAGGGCACGGACAGAACAGTGTTTGGGTCTCCACCATAGTACTCAGCTGCCTGCCCCACAGGGGAAACTGAGGCACGGAGCTTACAGCCAAACGTTTTCCCCGAGATAGTTCCTCATTTTGGGAGCCTGCATTTCCCAATGTTCGACCTGAGATGTACCCGTGGCTCCCATCAGCTCCCGCCTGGAGCTGTGGGCGCTGAGTACACGGTGGGTATGCTGACCTTGTAATCGCCGCTCACGCCAGCTCGTCGGGTGTGCAGGACGTGGGCTATGGGCCTGTGGACCTGCAGTGTAGATGTGTGGCCGCGGGCAGAACCCTGGACCCTGCCAGGCAGGAGGATCCCAAAGCTGGGGCTGCCACCTGAGCCCAACCCCCAGACCACAATGAATCAGATGCCACTTTTGCCCCTTGTGACGTGCCCACGGCCCCCTTGGGAGACAGTGGCAGAGGTGGGATGCAAACTTCAATGCTCAGGCCTGTGCTCAAGCTCCTCGGCAGCCCCGTGCGGGGACACCAGCTGGGTCAGCAGAGCCTTTCAGGGACAAGAGACGACCTGGGGGAGATTCAGCAGAGAGGCGGCTTTGCTTCCAAATCCCCCAACAGACATTGGCGCCAGGATTGGAGCAGAACGAGAACAATTTAAAACCTTCCCCCCCTATAATCCAAGGTCTTTCCAGACATTAACAGCCCCTCAGCGGGGATCTGGTCTGGCGATGGGGACACGTGCCTGGGACTTGGGAGAACTGGGCTCAACCCCGCTGGGATTGTGGGCACGTCCTTTGGTCTCTCTGTGCCTCAGTTTCCCATCGGTAAAAAGAAGGAGATGAGCACTGGGGGAAACGGAGGCACCGAGGAGGGTCGTCACTTGCCCAAGGACATAGGAGAATCAGCAGCATTAGAACGCAGAGCCCGTCCCCATGCTCAACCCCGCAGGCCATGCTTCCCCCCCACACACACGGCCCTGGCACGCCAGAGCCAGCCAGGAGCTGCAGAGGGAGGCTCCAGTACAGCTGACAGTTTGGCCCAGGGGAGGGAGGGAAGGAGGGAGGGAGGGAGGAGGGGAGAGCAGAGGCGGATTTATTTTGCAGTGATGCAGGCAAAAGGAAAGAGGCTCCTGAGCCTAATCAGGTGCGAGTGCAGCATGTCTGCGAGAGAGGAAATGAGCAGGCTGCAGGCGAGCTGCTGGCAGGGAGTCTCCACTCAATCTTCCTGCAGGTTTCAGGCTGTTAGACAACTGGGCCAGGAGGCCTGCAAGTGCAATCAGCATTTAACCACTAGGACCACCGCAAACTCCACGGCCCAGAGCAATGGCAGCAGCGGGCGGCGCAGGGGTGGGTGGAGGGCGCTGTCACAGAGTCAGTCGAGGGGCGACCACCCCCGGGGACTGACGTGCTGAAAGGCAGCCACACGCAAGGGGGGGGCGGACACAAAGGGGGGCAGCCGCCATGCGGTGTGCACCTGCCATACTGAAGCACTATGGCATGGGGGCAGCTGGGCTGACGCACGACGGCAGCCGTGCCACACACCGCGCCCCCCCCTCGGAAGCACTAGTGCACACAGGCCACTGTACAATCACGAGCAAAGCGTTTTTGCACACGCACCCGGGGGGTAGCAGGTAGCAAAGAAGAGAACCTGGAAGCCTCCGCACTGAAAAGAAGAAACAAATGTCAGGTCAAAACCAAACACACAAATACCAGGGGGACCTTTGAGAGGGAGGCGAGGGCTTGGCCCCGGCTCCCGCTGCCCTTTCATTAACCCCTTCCTGTCAAACCCAGCCACAGCTGGTCTGTGGCCACCTCCCACGGAAAGGCAGTGCTGCAATTTCAGACACAGCCCGGTGAGTCCTGCTTTCAAATCAAGCCTCTTCCCTTGCTTAGGCTCAGGAGGAGTGAGCAGTGCAGTGCGGAGCTGCTCGTTAACGGCTGCTCATTAACAGCCCTCTGGGATGAGCAAGGTACCTAGGGCACCTGCACCTCCGACTCTAATGAGCTCCATTACGGTCCTGAAGCCCCGAGACACAAACGAGGGGGCACGGGGCCTTCTCCATGACGGATGACGGAGTGCCAGGAGCCAATCATCGCCCATTTCACCAGCCTTGCAGGGAGCTGCGGCCAGCGCCGACAGGGGAGAGAACCAGCCTGTCCCGGCGCTTGTGGGGGGCACTGGCTCTATGGGGGTCACTGCCCCGCGCGAGAGAAGCCACCAGGGAAAGGAGGCCATGGTAGTTGACTCATCATGGCAGTGGCGGGGAGGTGGGGAAGGCGAGGCGCGGCTGCCGAGAAACGCCCTAGCCTCACCACAAATGCATGCACACGCCCCCTGCGCCTCGGCACTGAGCCACCAGCCAGACTGCTACCCACAGCACCCAGTGGCCCTGCCTGCCACCAGCTGGCTCCGGGTGTGAGAGCCACGGGGATGAAGCGCTGCTCAGCCTCCCACATGTGGGGGGGAGGGTCGTGGGGCTGACCCCACAGGGGAGCACGGAGCTAGATGAGATGGGGGGCAGGGGACCGCAGTCGCTGCGCTCATGGGCTCCGGGCTAAGAGGGATGGGTGAGCTGCTGCAGCCAGCCACCCTGCTAGTCCCCGTGGGGAGGGGTGGGCTCCCCCAAAGCGGCTCCAGCTAGCTCAGCAGTCTCACTTCTGCTCACCTCTCCCAGCCCGTCTTGCTATGCCTGTGGGAGAGGAGCGGGGGCTGCAGGCAGCCACCCTTCTCTCGAAAACACATACATGCTCAAGGCCACAAGGAACCTCTGGACTTGCCGGAGCCCACGCTGGAGGGGAGCTCCCAGGCGGAAGGACGGGGGGAGGGGGCAACTGGCCCCAGACCACCGTGGCTCACCCCCAGCCGCAGGAAAGGAAAGGCAGGAATCACCGATTAGCCAGGCCAGGCCCCTTTACCCTGACACCCAAGTCAGGCTCCGATCTCAGTCATCACTGAATTCAGATGCTGACTCCAGCCCCTAGCGCTTGGGGCTAGACCTGTGTCACATTGGGGACCAGATCCTGCAACACAGCCATGGCCCCAATTGTTTTAGTTCAGGCCCACAGCGGGCATCTGGGAAGCTGCGTCTCTGTGCCACTGAGTCCCTTTGCAACCTGGCCAAGTCCTTTAAATGCTCTGTGCCTCGGCTTCCCCATTTGTAAAGTGGGGACCCTGGGCTATGTGCCCGGGGGAGGGGAGAAACTGGGAAGCTCAGCTCTTTAGGGTCCATGAAGCGCTTGGCCATCCAGAGAGGAAGGAGAGCGTTCCTATCCAGGCCAGTTGCTGTGCAGCAGCTTGAAGGGTTTCCCCTCCAGCCTGCCACCTGCAGCCCGCTCCCTTCCGAGCGCTGCACATCCGCACGCTGCCCACGAACCCGCCTTCCCCCGATCAAACAAGACCGAAGGTCCCCACAGGCAGCCTGGGAGCTGAAAAAACAAAACCCCCACCCTCCGCAGTGCAACTTCCTGGCTCCGTTCACAATCCCCACCTGCAGGGCTGGGAGCCTGGCGCTTTCTGCTCCTTCCCAAGGGATGAGCTGGGGTCCTGACTGCGCAGGGCTCTCCAGCAGCTCTCACCACCAGTGCTGCCCCGGAGGGAGCTGGAGGGGACAGAGGCCTCCTTGCCCCCTGTTCACACACCATCTCCCCCCCACAGGCGGCTCCCCTCCACACAGGCGCTGGGAGGTAACCTCCCACGGCAAGGGGCCTCTTGTCCTGTCCGTGGAACCTCTTGCCCATGGGGCTAGCACCTTTTGATTCAGCATACAGCAAGCAGGCACACTAGAGTAACGGAGCCGAACCAGGCTTCTGGAGGGTTCTCACCTCCCTTTTATAGGAGAAACTGAGTCAGAGGGAAGGGAAGCGACATGACCCGAGTGACCCAGACAGGCAGCAGCAGCAGCTGCTGAAGAGAACCCAGGAGTCCGGGCACCTAGTCCCTTGCTGTAAACTCTCCAGTCAGAGCTGGAAACAGCAGCCAGGAACCCCAGCTCCTACTCCTGCCCTTCGACCACGCCCCCACCCAGCGCCTGGGAAAGCGCCCCAGAATCCTGATTCCCTGCGCTGCCTGCTCTAACCATTGGCCCACATTCCCAGGCGGAGCTTGGGAAGGATCCCAGCCTCTTGCTCTGGCCCATAAACCTTGCTCCTCCCCATGTACCTTTCCAACTGCAGCTGGACACTAAATTAAAAAAGAGGAAAAATACGTCCAGAAGCCCCGCTTGTCTAGCAAGTGGCTAGCTCCGCACTGGGTACCCGGCCTTCCTGTGAGATGGGCGTAGAGAGGACAAGCAGAGCCGGGGACATTGGACAGATTTGGGACCCTCCTACCCTGATCCCTAGAGCTCTGCGCAGATACACAATTTGTACCCGGTATCTGCATCCACAGCCACACCACAGAGCCACATATCAGCGGGTTCCAGGGCTCTACTCATCCCAGGAGGGTCCAAGCCCCCTCCCAGTAAGCTACACAAAGGCTGGTGCCACCCACCACCCGCTCCTCCTCCTCCTCCCCCACCCCAGTTGCTCTCTCTGCCATCCCCAGCTGAGCACCCCTAACCTCCGACCCCAACCCATGCCGGGCTCTTGCTGCCTCGTTAATGTTTACTCGGGCTAGTTTAGCAACGGTAGGTTGCTATGGTAACCTTTCAAGCCATGCTCTGCCATTGGGGGACGAAGCCACGAGGCGCGGGCGTGACGGCCCCTGTGGCATCTGGGTGTCACCCTGGAGACTCCCCGGGGTGCGCCCCGAACGGTCTGATCGGTGGCCTCCTTGTGCCTCACTCGCACGCACCTTGGCACGCCCCATTTCCACAGAGCAGGAAGTGGGGTCTAATGGTGAAAGCCTGGGGGTGGGCGCCCCTGGGGTTCTGTTCCCAGCTCTGGCAGAGATCCTGGTCCGGGTTCTGGTGGTCGCAAATGGGAGTTAGTGCCCTGGGCTCCTATCTCTGCCCTTGTGCCTCTTTGGCCAAGTCCCTGTCCCTTGGTGTCACAGCACAGAACGAGTGCCCCCCTCCTTGCCCCAGTGTGGGCAAGCTAAGCCCCGCGAGGCACCCAGTGGGCTTGGGATGAAAGCCACCAACTCCAAAACACAAGGGAGCAGCTCCGCTGAGGCCTCGCTTCTCCCACCGCTCCCCCGCCAGCCAGTCCAGACCTACCCAGCAGGGCCCCTGCTGCCGGTCCCGGGCGGCTGAGCCGAAGGCAGGTGAATGTGCCCGCCCGCCGAAGCCCTGATACCTTCAGCGACCACAAGGTTAAAGTTGCACAGTCTCCCGCTCGCTCGCTGTGTGCTGAAGGCTCCTTCGATCCGCCTGTCTGCAAAGCTCTCTGCCAGCACGCCTCTGTGCTGCATTATTTATAAAACACAAGAGCAGAGGGCTAGGCAACAGCTGCAGAGCACTCGGCAGCGCCGCGACCCCGCCGGGCACGGCCCCAATTCCGGGGGGCTGCACACGGGGGAGGGAGGCTGGGGAATTTTCCCATTGGTCTGCAGAAATCTTGCCCTGTCTCCCCCTCCCCCAGCCTCTCCTGGAAGGGCAAGCCTGGGTGGGAGGGGGCAGGGCTCCACCTCCAGGGCCGGGGAAGGAACGTGGGGCACCTCTCTCCCTCCAAGTCCTCCCACAGCCCCAGTGCTTCCGCGAGCCACACGAGCCGGGTCCTGCCATTCCATGATCTCATCGTTAATCGGTGGCTTTTCCCGGTCATGTGAGGCAGGCCACCGAGGTCCAGCATATGTGGAGGTGGCCAATACCGCCCCTTCCCCACCACCTCCCCCACACTCTGCCGAGGAAATGGCCTTCCCACACTCTGCCGAGCAATGGGGGTCCGTTTGCTATTGCAGAAAGGTCTTCCTTAAGCCTTGGCAGAATCCACCCACCTCCCTCTCCCCCCCACAGCCCCATCTCCGGGCCCGGGGAAAGGCCGGGTTAGAGCTTTCATTTTTTTATTATTAATTTCTACATCCACCTCGAGAGCTGCCTTTATTTCATGGCACCCCCCCACCCGCGTCCCCTCTTGTTCTCCTGAAGATCTGCACTGGCTGAAGCTGTACCGGGCTGCGGCTAGGATTAATTCTGCATGACTGCCCATCTCCACAGGGGTGTCTAAGACCCTCAGGCCTGCAGCAAGCTTTCAAATTCCTCCAGCCCAACTTAATTCCCTCTTCCTGCAGTGCTGGCGCATCTGCTGCAGTTGGACGCGGAGAGACTGGAGCACCCAGGAACGCAGACAAGCCTGGGGATGGGGAGGGAGAAGGGGATGGGCCTGAACTCACTGGCACTAAGCTTGCAGCCCCGCCCAGGGGACAGCAAAAAGGGTCAGAGCAGCCCCTCACCCATCTGCCTCCCCTCCCTAGGACTTAGCAGGCTGCTGAGTCTGTGACATTCTCCCTATGGCCTTTCCCAGAGAAGAAGGCTGGATCTGGCGGAGTCAGGCACAAGGCTAAGAGTTTAGCAACCTACACTCAAGGTCTTCTCTGCCCCAGTCTCTCTGTACGAGCGGAGACAAGTCACCCTCCCTGCCCCCCGCCTGTCAGAGGGGGACAGTTCACGCCATGCAGCGGGGTTGGTGGTCTACAGCACCACACCAGTGGGAGGAAGCTGCCGTATTCCTCAGCCGGAGTGCGCGTGTGTACAGAGAGCAACATGGCACTGCGCGCACAAAGACAGAATCATTGCCCACAAGAGATCAGAAATCTCAAAGCAGGGTCCCCCAAAGCAAGAGACTGACTTTAAAATAATGTGATCTTTAAAATGCTGAGCCTTTTATTTGCTCTCTGATATTTAACGCTGTAGGGACTGTGTTTTTCAGCCTCTCCAGGACCCTGGAGGAATGGGGGGGGGGAAGGTATCTGTTGAAACAGTCTCTTTTTTCCAAAATGAAAACCAAGAGAAACCTGTGATCACATGACTCCAGGAGTTGGGGCTTTAAGGAAAATAGCAAATGTCACGAGCATTGGGCATTGCAGAGGAAACCCTCGAGAAAGCCCTGAGCCAATAAGCTGCACAAATGCACGTGAACTGGCAGGGCCACTTAGGAGAACCGTAACCTGACCTTCCGTGTGGTGCTGGATTTTCAGGCACATCGGCTGACCTGACAGAGTGGAACAGGGCAGGAATAGCTAAAGCAAGCAGCCCCCAAGACAGTACAAAAATCTCAGAAATGGACCCATTCCATTTGACTCGGGCTTCCTTGTTTTGCAGGCGGGGGACTGCTAGGATGTTCGCTCAGCTCCCTTGTCAAAGAATACACCTAAGGTTTCCTAAAGTGACTAGTGAGCCTGGGCACCACCTTTCGGAGGCCTGATTTTCAGAAAGCACCGCACAACCTTCCTGCTGAGAAGCAGGCACCTTTCAAGTGGCCCAGGTTGGGCCCCTCCATATCACGAGCCACTTTCGAAACTCTTGCCTTACAGTTTTGAACCGTCTTTCCCCAGCCGGCTGTTTAATACATAACGACAAAATTACGGGCCAGGTTCAGCTCTTGGTGTAAATCCAGAGGAACGGCTCTGAAGACAATCGATTTACTCTGGTGTGAACAAGAGCAGAACTCGATCCCCCAGAAGCAGCCTGCCTACAATTCTGCAGCAGTGTCACAAACACACCCCTAGCCCAAAGGCGCAGAATGGGTCTCCTGGAACTCTTATTCCTGCTGTCCAGACACCCCATATGCAGTTCTCCCTCCGCATCTTGCAGCAAGGTGCTGGACACCCGTGCAGCAGCTCTTAAAGGACTAGGAGCTGACAGAGCCCCCCCCCTCGTCAAGCCTTCCACTAGCCACCCTCAGACAGGGCATTCGCATTAGCTTTCCTTTTAAAGTAAATCTGGGTCCTACTGTGCCAAGCGCTGGCTGTTTGCAGCTGCGGGAGCCGGGGGCGCCGGGCAACCTTGCACGATCAGGCCGCGAGAAACCTTAACAGACACGAAATATGCGAAACCAGGCAACAGCGTATGACCTGCTGCCCTGGGAACAGGCCACGCTCTCCCCAAGCCACGGCCCCTCCCGCTGCTCTTCATTGGCTTTAACCCTCTTAGCCCCGCTCCAAGCCGCCTCACGTCTCTGCCTGTTACAATCATGCACCTTTCGTGCAGCTTAAATTGGAAACCCAACGGACCGAGGGTCTTGTCTTTGCCTGGGATGCACCATTGTGGACCTGCGGCACCGTGTAAGCCCTAGCAGTGAGGGGCTATTAGCAGGCTGGATGGGGTAGTGGTTAGCACACTAGTCTAGGCTTTGGGAGACCTGGATCCAAACCCCTGCTCTACACCCACTTCCCCGGCCACCTTGGGCAAGTCACCCAGTCTCACCCCCTAAACTCCTGGTGGCAGGCACCCTCATTTACCAGTTCTTTGTACAGCACCTAGCGCCCCAGGTCACAACCTGCCTGGCCTTGAGGTACAACCGCATCGTAAGAGTCTAATAAGCAACATCCTGACCGGATGGCTGCCTTGAGCGTGTCAGTGGTGGCACTGCTTAGAGCTGATTAGAACCAGGGTTTGTCTGAAACAGCACGCAGCTGTGCGTCTCTCTCTTTCTCTCGCACAATCCCCCCACCCCGCTGGCATTCCCACAATGCACTGGAGCACACGAAGGAAGAGAACGTTGCCTTGCACTTTGAAGGCTCAGAATCATAGGCGCTGAGACATTTCGCCGTGGGGCAAAGCTAACCTGCAGGGGAGGAAACGAATTGCCCCCTTGCTGCCCCCTCCTGAGAGCTGGAGCCTGCTTTCTGGCAAAGCCACCCTTCCCAGTGCAAGAAGAAACCCCCAGCATGGGGCAGGAGAGGCCCTTCCCCCTCCCACTTGCCCCACTTGCCCAGGAGAGGAAAGAAAGGAGTGGAAATCAGCCCAGCCCAGCCGCTCGCAGAGCTGCGGCTACATGCATTTAAATCACTTATATCTTTACTTTCTCCTGCGCTGGCTGTGAGATGGGCTTTTTTTGCATTCGTAATTAGGGGGTGGAACAGATGGCGAAGGGTTCGTTTAAAGTAATGCATCCATTAAAATAACCTTCGCTGTCGGGGACTGCGCTCCAGCAGAGGCTTGCTTCACCGGAGGCGGATGGGGAGGGGAAGCCTTGTTCTGCTGGAAGGAGTCGGACTTCGGGAAGCAAGCCCAGGGTTGGGGAACTGCCTCCGAGGTCCCTCGCCGCGTGGCACCCTGCCACCAAATTCAGAGCTGTGACTCCACAGAGGGCAGCCACCCAGCGCCCCTCCCATCCGGGCTGCATCTGGTCGCCTGTTCACGCCTAGATGTGCCCACCTAGATACTGGAGCCACCGCACTGACCAACACGTGACATGGTCAGGTGGCCTGCATACAGCCTAGTAATCCTGGCTTCCAATCTTTGCTCAGACACACACCCTTCTAGCACGGCTTTGGTCAAGCCACTTCCCCCACTGCAGGCCTCAGTTGCCCCACCCCTAAAATGGGCATAATGGCACTGACCCATCTTGCCAGGCAGCTGTTGGGAAGCTTGTGCAAAGTGCAGCGAGCTGCCCAGATGACTGGCACTAGGTAAGTGCAGGGGAATTAGCCACTGCCTGCTGGGGACTCCAGAATTAAGCACAGTCTGAGAGCATGGTTCCCTTCACACCTCCAGATCCACCAGAATGACTGGTTTCTAAGTCTGCGCCAAGAGATTCGTGGCATTTGGTGGAGGGGCAGGGATAGCAGCGATCCGGTTCTGCTCTTGGCCACACTGGTGGGAATGCAGATTTGCTGATTTCCCCCACCCACCCGAGGGCAGAGGAGCAGTATCTGGCCCAGCATGTCTGCCTGTAAGGCGCCCACCCTCCGGTTGCTGCATCTCAGCTTCCTCTCAGAGAGGTCCCCAGGGAAGGCT
>JANRFK010002918.1:6646828-6658395 GCA_030068395.1 Apalone spinifera | reverse complement strand
CCCTTATGGCTGCCATCAGGCACCGCACACCCGGCTCCTGCAGCACCGGCCCCACGGCACTGGCCAGCAGCGCCCTTCCCCCCACGACCGCGGGGCCCTGCACGGCCCGGCGTGCACGTCAGCAGCGCTGGCCAGGCCGAGCTGGGCAGCACGTGTGTCCCGGGGGCGGGCCCGTGCCCCACGGGCAGACTCGCGCATGCGCCGTGTGCCCAGGGGCGGCACCACGTGTCCGGGCCCAGGGCGCCAAAAGGGCTCGGGCCGGCCCTGCGCACGGCTCTCCCCGTCAATGCTGCGTGCAACCGGCAAGCACCTCCCTTCCTGTGCAAGTCACTTGAGTAACACCGGGAGGAAAAAACCTACGTGGACAGAAACCAGCGGAATCCGTCAGACACATACACTTTGGTGAACCAAGTGTTTCGTGGGCCGCTGGTGGCCCACCATGATTCTACACGGCTCTTTTCAGCCCGAGTCAGTGGAACCCGGCTCAGACCGAACCCTGGGAGTCTCCTCTTGCAGCAGAGACGTGTCCGGAGAGCCAACTCCTCAGGGCAGCGTCTCTCTCTTACGATGGGTATGTCCACACCAGAACCAAGCAGCATTACCAGCGCCAATGGACAGACCCATGCAATGCTGAATCCCTGCCCCCTACGAGGGCTGCTAGCCCGTCCCATCGCTCATGCTGCTGGGGGCTAGTATGGGAACAGCTACCCGAGGTGGAAACTCCAGGTCTGCTGCAGATCTATGCAGGGCCCAAGTGACCGTCCTACTCCGGGGCAGAATTATGGGACGAAATGACGTGTGCAACGGAGACCAGGTGTTTGGACAGCCGGACATATCCCAGAGTGCTTTGCAGGCAGCGGGGTAGACTCCGCTCCATGTCACACACACGAGGAGTTCCCTATGGACCCCGGACCTTACCCGTGCGGGAACAAAGCCCTGTGAGTGGCAGCCCTTCCTAGGTGGACTGCCTCCATCCCGTACTAGTGACCTCACACCACGGTGGGGAAGGTAGAATTATTTCCCCAGTAGGGCATTCAGGTAGTCACCTGTGGCGATACGGGGCAGCACCTTCTGCGGGGAAAGGGCTGGGGCTCTCTAACACCAGGACCTGTCTTTCAGGTCTGATCTGTAGCCCGCGACTTGTAAGAGCAGGGTCTCTGACATTCTGCTGGGGCACTGCTTGGGGAGAGCATGGAGGGGCGTGGCTGGCTGAGTCACCAACACTTCCGGGACCACCTTGGCTTCTGCTTGGAAGCCTCCCTGCCCAGAGATAGCCAGCCCTGAGGCGGTTTAGCTAGAGAGTTGCTGGAAGGGACAGTAACAAGTGGGGTAGCTGCCAGTCATCTCTAGGTCAAGGCAGACTGTGTCCTCTTAGGACCCATCTCCACACCTTTTGCTGCTCCCTCCATGGCCAACCCCACTCATTCTCTCAAGTCGATAGATCCCTTCGATTTCCCCTTTACCAGCTGTGCTCCCACACTCCACGCGGCTGCTATGGGCCCTGCAGGGTCGCCAGACACGATGGAAACTAACAGCACCCTCCACTCTGCTCCTTACACTGACAGAGGGGTGTCCCCCTATGCCACACGCATCACGAGGGGACAATCACCCCACTGCCCTGGGGGCTGACCAAGGAGGTTCCTGCAGAGAGGCCCAGAGCCAACTGCACCCAGTTGCTTTTACTTTCCTGGGCCAGAAGCTTCCTGCCTGCCAGAGGATCTCGTTGGCCAGGGGCTGATGAAGCAGGACGCTAGCAAAAGCACCTGGACCTGGCTGGCGAACTGTCTCTCCAACCCTCTTTCTCTGCCTGAGCCTAGAGTCCATTTCAGGCTCTGATACTTCGCCCATCGCCTGGGTGAGAAACTCCTGCCGGGTCCCATTGGCTGCACGCCTCTTGCACCCCGGTTGGGCCCTGTTCTTGCAAAACAGCCTCCTGCCTCACAGCCTGTCCCTCTCTTCGCAGTCACCAAACTTTTGGCCACATTCCTGGGCCGGGCAGGGGAACCTCACATCCCACTTTGAAAGCGACACACGGCGGCTGGGAAGTGAGATCCTCTTCCCACAGCCCCGCGGAGAGGAGAGGCCCAGTTGGCCCATGGCACCGTGCCCAAGGGCAGGGGATTGAGCCGCTGCAAGGCTGCCATGCTCCAATCCTGCTGGGCCATAGGAGAGACTGCCCCACAGAGGCGCATCTCGCACAGAGGCAGAAATCAGTCACCGGAGTCCTGCTCCACCAAGTGCCGTGCGACTGTGAATCTGGCCGTCACAGCCCCTCCACACACTACCAGTGCCTGGGCTTGCCCAGTAATTAAAAGTAATGGTAATTGGAATCCGAACAAAAGCACCAGAAGGCGTAAAATAGCTGGCACCGGAGCCTGCTGTTTGCACTGCAGCCATGACAGGAGAAGGGTCTGACTTCTGTGCCCCCCTCACCCAGTGCTCCCCTTTGGAGATCCCGGCAGGGGCTATATAGCCTCAGTATTTCATGGGCACGGGCTCCACAGAATGGCCAGGGAAGGGCTGCTCAGCCCATGTGGGGACTGGGGACAGTAGCCCCAAACAGGCAGCTTCGGGGGCTTCGCTTATTCATCACGCACCCAGCTCCCAGCTGCATGCCAGGGCTTCCAGTCAAACGAGGACAAGGCTGATGCTTTGCTTTCTCTTCCTCCATGTGGCACCACGGACCCAGGGGACAGCGCAAGGGACTGCAGGTGGAGGTAGCTGACTGAATCCAGGTTCAGCAGTCACTATAAGCCAGTCCCGCCGGGTCACTGATCAGCGGCACGTGCGAGATGAGCCGGTGGGTCTCAGTCCCGATCCCACTTCTTGCCATGCAACATTTGGCTGCTGTCCTCCCCCCCCAGAGCTGACTGCATGGCAGGAGGCTGAACATGGAAGCCAAAATCACCGAGATGGGCCACCCTCTTGAGCCTCAGAGCAGATGGCAGCCCCCGTGCTGGCTCAGCTGGCACAACCCTTTGCCGACATGACCTAGAAGGTCAGCTGTGGTGGTGGGAGCCGAGAGATCCCCTCCCACCCATTCAGCTTGCAGCCACGGGGCTGGGTCTACCGCCGGCAGCGTCTGCGGCATGCACAGTGGCCCTTCGCCTAGGGATCCGCGCCAGACTCATTTCACACCTGCCACATCACCGCCCCCAAAGAGAGTCACTGCTGGATGTGAACTAGTCACGTGGCCACGCCACAACCAGGCCAGTCCCATTGTTGTCTTTGCTTGGATGATTTTATTAAGTGGGAAAAGCGGGCCTGAGCCTGGCAGTGAAAAGGCAGAGTGCAGGGGGAATTCAGATTCCACGGGTCAGAGGGAAAAGAAGAGCGCCGAGCACAAGGGAAGAAACTCTCCCTTCTCACCACTCTGTGCACCCAATTGCGCTCAGTCCTCCACCCACTTCTTGGAATACAGGTTCAAACTGCAGCAGGGGCACTCAGCCCTTCCTCCTTACGTAGTAGATATAATGCACGGAACGCAAGGGGATGTTTTTTGAATGAGTCCTTTAAAATAGAGGCCTTATCTGCCCTGTACGGACTTTAAAATCCTGGTGTCCTTAATTTGATTGGTCCTCCACTTCTTGCCATGCAACATTTAGCAGCTGTCCTCCCCCCCAGAGCTGGCTGCATGGTAGGAGGCTGAACCTTCGGGCGTAGTTCACAGCAGGTTCCGAGAGGAACAGCACTATCTTTAGAAATGGCAGCGTAGCCACACGGTGGGGAGGGGAAACAAGGACAATCGCTCTCTATGATTTAAGAAGTGGCACTGGCAGGCTAACAGGGTGATGCAGCTTTTTTAAAAGCCTCACATCTCACCAACTACATTACCAATAATGACACCTTGAATTGCAAAAGCAGCCGATTCACTTTCAGTTTTCTTTGTAATACATTTCTAGGCAATTTCCTTTTCCAGCTCTCATGCATTGGATTTGGGTTTTCATTACTGCCAGGTAAGGCTAAAGCAATGGTTCTCAAACTTTGGTATTGGGGACCCCTTCCACACAATTAGCCCCCCTTATACATTAATTTATATATTTAGCACTATTATAAATGCTGGAGGCAAAGCTGGGTCTGGGATGGAGGCTGACAGCTCACAACCCCCCCCCATAATCTCATGACCCCAGGGGTCATGAACAACAGTTTAAGAATTCCTGAGCTATAGAATCCCTTTAACTTGAACTCTGATGCCTAATAAACTCCTGGGAAAAAGCACATCTTTAGTGAAGAGCCACAACCGCCTTCCTCCCATTAGTATATGAGAAGTCGCCTCTGAAACCCTAGGGTGTCCATTAAAGAAAGGCTGGTCACACATGACATTCCTAACATAGCAAAAGTGGCATTCAAGCAAGAAACAAACACTTTCAAAGATGCCCGAGCCTGAACTTCCTGACGTAGTGTCCCTTTAAGAGACATGTCACACAATGACTTTTAAACCTTGCCATGGTGCTGACTCCAAAAACCTACAACCAAACATCAGGCACCACAAAACAGGATGCCCACAGGAAGCCACTTATGCCAAGTTGTTGTGTCAATCAGCTGCAGAAGTAGGAAGAGAATCCAGGAATGAATTCCTACCCCCTGAGCTTAGACAAGCATCACCAAGAAAAGCGTTAGTTCGAAGCACACTGGTCACCAAGAGTCAGTGGAGTGGCTCTTGGTTGACACTGGTGGACGGGGGACTCCAAGTTCTAATCCCAGCTCCGACACGGACTTGCAATAGAACATTAGGCTGGTTACTATCACTTTTTGCCTCTGTTTGCCCATCTGCCGGGTGAACGATGCTCACAGCACATCAAACTATTAGTTAACACTTTGCCTCAGGACTAAGTGCGCTGGGTCACTATTTGCAAAAGGTCAGAGGCCATGTGCAACTGTGCAAGCAAATCTGGCACTTGCACATGCAAATGGGTATTTATTCATGCTTGGGATAATGCCCAGGATCCCAGCCATCCACCAGGGCCACGCTGTACTAGGCGCTGTACAAATGCAGAACAAAGAGACAGCCCCTGGCCCAGAGAGCTTCCTCCAGCTAGGACATGAACTGGGAGTTTTCAGGCAGACAGCAGCACAAGCAAACCAGACACTGGGCATGTGTGTGCCTAGTGCCAGACACCTGACCTTTTGAAAATGAGACTTGTAGAGATCGAATCTTTGTCTCCCCTTCTGAGGCAGGACTCGGGTTTCCCAGCAAGACTTGCCTTCCAGCAGTAGAATGCTGACTGGTTGACCCTTACCCACGCACTGTGGGGATGGGTGAGGGCGGTGGTGAAGCAGGCTGTTTCCTGCTGTAGGATGAAGAGGGGTGACTCAGGAGCAGCTCTGATTCCAGGGCAGGCGGAAGGAGCTGGCCGGGTGCAGAGACAGGTGCAAGTCTGGCCAGAGAGGCAGCCGCACGGCACCTAGTGGCGCTCGGGAACCGGTCCAGCATCCTGAGCGGACGGCCATTAGGGCTGCTATCGGTGCTGGCAGGCAGCCTGCTTGGCAGAGCGCTGGCTGGATGGGGAGCTGTCGCTTCTCCAGCGGGTCTCGCCTCCCCCAGTGGCACCCCGGCTCTGTGGTCCGAGGGAGAAGCTGAGAGCGTGGTGCAGAGGGCTAGAGAGGGAGGGTGCGGCCTTCGTGGAGAAGATTCCAGGGCTACTCAGGGTGTGGGAAGGTACGAGTGTGTGGTTAGAAGGGCCACTCCTTAGCAGCAGGCTCCCCCGCCATCGACAATGCACCATTCTTGCCCCTTATGGAAAGCCCCATTGCGACCTCCCCAGCCACAGCATGCTGCCCCAGAATGCACTGGGGTACTCCAGGCCGCAGCAGACCAGACCTTGTCCTAAGTCAAGCGGGCTTCCCCCTGAAGGGGTGAGGTGGCGGGGAGCGAAGGGGGAGCCCAGTGAGTCTGTGTTAGCAGGGCACCTTGCTCCGCCGCAGGAGAACGTTCCCGCCCAGAGCTGCGTGGTGGCAGGGATGAATGGGGGGGGGGAGGGGAGAGGTTTAGTGCCTCTGGGTATGGAGACTCCCCCTCCCTCGCGACTGAGCGCACTGACACAGCTCCCCCGCACTCACGCAGCCTCCCATAGCTAGGAGGATGGGTGACCCAGGGCGACTGAAACGGCGCAAGTGCTGGTCAGTGTAGACAGGACTGAGCTGATGGAGGGATGCTTGCGGGGGGAGGCGGGGCTGGAGGGTTTGGAAGGGGCGGGCCACTCACCGCCAGTGAGAAAGCAGCACGTAAAGTGAAAGTGGGCGCCTGGCATAGCTCGGGGGTGTCGCTGGGTGCTGCACGGCGGGAGGGAGACGAAGCAGCACCATTCGGGTCCAGCACGCTCCGCCCCTGGAGGAAGCAGGATGGGAATGGGGAAGGGGAGGCCGCAGAGCTACCTGAATCCCAGATCTGCCTTGAGAGGCAAGTCCAGAAAGCGGGCGGAGGGGAGGGGGCAGAAAGAGAGGCGTGTTACGGGAAATCATAGCTCGGGTTGCAGCTTGCACGCTGGCTGAGAAGCTGTGGGGTTCCTGCACAAAGGGGGGAAGGGGAGTAGAGAAGGACATATCGGGGGTCACGAACGAAACCATGTCCGGAGAACTCCCCACGCCCACAGCACATCGCTTTGGTCACCCATGCGGCCAGGGCAGGCGTCCGGCTGTCATCAGCCCAGTTCTCACATTACCAGGGCAGACAGGGCCAAATGCTGATCTCAGTTACCCCAGCACAACCCCACCAAAAACCAACATGGATTGTGCCATGCTTGGGGTGGGGGGGGGGAGCTAGTGGGACTGCCCCCCAGCCTGTGCCCCACGGAGCCCATACCATTTGGATCTGGATGCGCTGCTGGTGCCCCCAGGTGTGCCAGCACCACCGCGGGGCTGGGGCGGGAGATCTTGCAACAAAAGAACAGCCTGGAAACATGTCACATGCATATCACCCCACGTCCAGGGCACCCCTCTCCCCCAACACACACGGCCTCATGACGGGCGCAGCCGTGGATCCCCGGACTTTTAAACAGGCCTTTCGAAGTCAGGCCCCAAGGGGGCCTTCAGCAACAGAGCGCCTGTGTGAGGGAAGTGGGCCCCACTGGCCCCCTCTTGCCACTGCAGAAAGTGAGGCATGGCCGAGCACAGCAAGCTGGCCGAGGTTGCGTGGTGAGCCGGCTGTCGAGCCGGGAACAGAACCCGCCATGCATCACCTTCCTGGGCAGCTAGAGCAAGTTATGGGGCTTTGGGAATGGCCTTTTGGGTTTTCTTCCCGACACGAAGAACCGGTTGCTCCAGCCTTCAGGGCGCCCAGTGCCCATGACACATCTGCCTGGGTGGGTGGACACTGCTGCGTGGAAAGTGGGTGGGATGTTACACGTTTAGCTAGAGAAATGGATGGGCCGTGCCCTGTGTGGTCAGGACGGGAGAGGCTGGTGCCCTAGATGCTACCAGCATATAGCTCTGGCCAACAGCTCAGAGCACCAGGGCAGCCGTGCCCATCCTGTAATGGGGGGGGGAGGGTGCAGAAGGGAGCACCAGGCTAGAGACCGGATCAGATCCTTTCCTCCCAGGTCCACATGGCTGTGGGGTGGGAGGGTGAAGAGGTCTCCAGCCACCAGGTGTCCGAGTCTGAACGCAGCTATCGCGACAGCCCCTTTGCCATTGGACAGCCCTGTGGTCGCCAGGTCTCCCGCGGGTCCCTCGGGGGCACATGCCCATATTGCACCCATTGGCCTCTTGCTGAAAATCCCCAGCAGACGGACACTAGGCTGGGGAGCCACAAAAGCTGCTCTGCCCTCCTGTTTCCCTGGCCCGCTAGGTGAAGAGACGTCAAGGGACACACCATGGTTTTACTAGGGATTCCTTCTCGGGGGCTGCTCTTCGTGCCCTAAGGGATGCAAAGGCAGCTTCCAGCCCCTGGGGGGGACCACCACCTCTCTTCACACCCTGGGAACCAGGAGAAGAAAAGCTGGAGCCAGTCCCTTGCCTCCTGCTTGCTCCTAAACAGCCCGGCGACGTCTATGAGCATGGCACACTGGGGAGCTGGGAGGGACGGCCGCGTTTGACACTGCGCACTGCCGAGTCAAAGCAGACCTACAAAAAGCGCCTGTGTTCGCAGAGCAGAGGGGCACAACACATTACGCCCCCCCCCCCCCCCCCCCCCCCCCCGGCTCTGCGAACCACATGGCACAGCTGCCTGCTAGCACACCCAGCTCTTGGAGTTGGTCCTTCCATTCAAATGCCAGAAGCCCAGGGCTCTGGGACCAGACATCCCAGGTTCAGTCCCTGCCCTTGTGGCACAGAGTCTGCCTTGTTCCACTTCTTGCCCAGTCCCGGCTGGCGGTTAGGGAGGCCTAGGTGTGTGCTGGGGGAGGCCAGTCACACTATGCAACATTCCCAGTTGGTGGGTGCAGTGACAATCTGTCACCTCGCGACACCCCCCCCCAAACATGAGTGTGGGAGAGGGGAGGGGGCTACTTGGCAGAGCTCAGAGTACAGATCAGCAGGTGGCTGGGACTCAGCATTGACTCATGAGGCGAAGGGGGGAATTGTCCCAGAACCATCCAGGAAGAAAAGGGGAAATCATATGTAGCTTGAGAAAAACTAAGCAAAAAACACAGAATTAAGACACGCAGGGAGTTTCGCAGGCCAGCCCCGGCTTCCTCGCCCCCTCGTCTTCCAGCCAAACCGCAAGGGAGAAGCCTGGGGCCGACCCAGCGCTGTGCTGAGTGAGCTGGGTGCGCACAGCAATTTCCGTTTCCCCCCAGTATAAATACAACATGCTCATGCGCCAGACCACAGCTTAGCAGAGCCTCCGGGAGGCCACAAATGCTTTTTGTGCTGCATGACTCTCCAGCCTGCCCCACAGCTGACCCCCACGTGCTCCTGCCCCACCGGCTGCCCGGCTTGGGGGTGGACTCTTATTCCTGCTTTTGACAGAAGCGTTTGAATCCAGATCACCCTGCAGGCCCTCATTTGGGACTCATTTAAGGGAGCTGGTGGTTGTCCCAGAATGGGGAGGAAGCCATGTTCTCGCTAAAGCCGCTGCTCCTTAAAAGGGTGTAGAATTTCTGAACTGTCCATCACCTCACTGACCTCAGAATCCCACCACACCTGGCCTTGAACAGCCAGCGCAGGAGACGCTCCCCTGCAACGTCCAGAGGGGCTGTGGCTGAGTAGGACAAGTGGGTCAGAAACCTTTGCGTAGCAAGCAGCAATCCCTTCCACACGAGGCCGGCCAGCCTAGTGGTTAGAGCAGGGGACGGTCTCCAGACTCTGGGGTTCTGTGCCCTCCTGTAAGTGTGGCTGTGCGTACTTGGCAAGTCAGAAGCTCCAGAGACTCATTCCTCACCCCCCCATGAAACAGGCACAATCATCCCAGCAGGCCCCGCTCACAGAGGGGGAAGGGTCTGCAGCAAGGATGTCAAATATCGGTTAATTGAATAGTCGGTTAACCTCATGAATTCTTATCGGTTAGTCAACTAGTCTATAGTCCCCAGGCAGTCCCTGTTGGGGGGAGAGGTCTAAGCTCCTGGACCCAGCATGACCTGGAAATGACCCAGGCTGCCTGCCCACCTGGCTCCTAATACACTTTAAATGCAGAGCCGCAGTGGAGGTAGGTCCAGGACCCAGGGCAAGCCGGAACTGAGCCAGGCTGCTGGCCAGCCTGCTAAAAAAATTTACTGGCGGGGGGGAAATGCGTGTAGTCTAGAGCATTAACCTATTCGCTTTTGCTTATTAGTTATCGACTACACTATTACATCCCTCTTCTGCAGGGCTCAATCACTGAATGCTCAGTCCTTGGCTAGATTCTTGTACCACACTTGTAACGTCAGAGCATCACAATTACCCCTGCCCTGGGGCTCAACCGCCACGAATCACCCATCCACCTTTGTTGTTAGCTCGTCCTTCCACCCTCTAGTTATTCAATGGCTTCATATTCACTGAATCCTACACTGTGAGCTCTCTGGGGGTCAGGGACGGGCTTTTTCTTACTTGTTTGCAAGTGTCTAGCACATCAAAACCCTGACGGGGTCCTAAGGCCCCACTGCAATCGCAACAGCAACACGGGAAGTGACCTGCCAAGCAAAGTTCCACTTAAACCTCTGCCCTCCACTTGATTGCTCCTGGAGTTTCTCCCTCCAGACTGCTCAGCCCACATCCTGGATCATCTTCAGAGAGAACTTCTTGGACAGGAAGTATGGTTTTGTTGGTCAAGCAACGGGCTGGGGCTCACGATATCTGGGGACAGTTCCCAGCTCCACCAAGGACTTAATGTGCGACTCTGGGCCTTAGCTCCCCATCTGTAAAATGGGAACATGTTACCTGCCTTCCACTCTTTGGAGCAGGGACAGCCTGCCTGTCCGTGCACTCGGCGCAAAGGGGCCTCGGTCTCAGCTGAAACCGCTATATGCTCCTATCTCACTTAGAGCTGCACTACCAAAGAATCTGCCCCAAGAGTCTCCGCCTGGAGATTTCAAGCGGACTCAGCCAGCCTGTTCCGTCAGTAGGGAAGTACGAGCCACCTGGCTTTTATGCTACAGCCCCTCTGCTGGTGTCGTGGGGAGGAGGAAGAGGCCAGGCTGAAAAAGGATAAGGATTTTTGAGCAGGAGTGAATTTGAAACAGCAGCAAAGTGAATGGCCGGGGAGTCCCGTGAAAGGCTTGCATGTAACCTGGGAAAGCAGAGTGCAGGCAAAGAGGGATGGTTCTCAGCATGGAAATCAGTGAGAGCTTTCCTAGTGGGCAGAGGGGGTCCCATGGCCAGCATTGGCTATCCCAGCCCTGGCCTCAGGCTGTTCTGCGACCTCCGTAGGCGACAGGTTCCAAGCTAGATCCCAAGTGTCCCCCAGGGACCAATGGTCATGAAGACATTGCCCCTTGGTGGTGTTGGGAGGTTCGTTCAGGTCAGGCTGCCAGGAACTCACATTTCCTGCACCTGTCCCTAAGCAGGCAGGGAGCATCTGCCCTGTAAACACGGTGATGCCAGTGGAGTCAATGGGGCTACTCTAGCGCACCCAAGGGGTCAGAGGTCTCCAGCTGCAGCATTGCCAGCACAGCCCCTTTCACCAGTGCTAAACCCAACCCAACGGCCTTCCCACGAGGTACCAAGGTACCCCTATCGTACGATCACCGCGCGCACCCAGCCCTAAGTCACCACAAATCCACCCGTCTGGCTGATGCTTGGTCCTGCCACGAGGGCAGGGGGCTGGACCTGACAACCTCTCGAGGTCCCTGCCGGTGCTCGTGTTCTAGGAGTCTATGTTTCAAAGGGGCGCCCCTTCCACGGGCGAAGAACACGCACGCTGGCATCAAGCTTTTCATCTCAGGGCCATGGCCCTCCCACGGTGGGGCAGGGGGAGGAGACCCTGATCTGACTTACACCAGAGCATCCGTGACAGGGACCGGCCCTGGTCATCAAGGGCAGCAGCGGAGCCCCCCCAAACTCCAGCCCTGGCTTTTAGGGTCTGTTCTGGGCCCATGACACAGAACAATCCACAGGCGCACGCCCTTCCCACAAGAAAGAGGAAGTGCACTATTAGTAACAGCCTAAAGGAAAAGCACATTACAGGGGTCGCCATGGTAACCTCACCCCCCCCC
>JANRFK010002918.1:6632801-6646728 GCA_030068395.1 Apalone spinifera | reverse complement strand
GGAGACCGACCGACCGACAGACCCTCCCCGCATACACACGCCTTGTGCGGGGAACCAGAGACTCCGTCCCCGCGCCCTGCCCCGCGCCTGGGGCGAGCCCGAAGGGAGCAGCCAGCGGCCCACGCCCGCTGCCCCAGAACTTCGCTCACCTTCAGCGGCGGCTCCAGCCCGCAGGCACCCGGCCAGCCCCTGGCTGCAGCCGGGGAGTTTCCTGCTCCGCGCCGCTCGCCCCGGGCTGGGCTGGCCCCGGAAAGGCGGGCAGGGCGCTGGTGGGGGCCCGGCCTGCGTGTGTCCCCGGCTCGTCTCACTGGCGAGCAGCCCTGGGCTCCCCTCCTCCCCCGGCAGCGCTCCGGCGTGTGAGTGGGAGCCTGGGAGCTCCCGCCTCCCAGCAAACCCTCATCAGCTGGTGGAGGGGACCCAGCCGCTAGGTTCCACCCATTCACTGATTGCAGCCCCGGCCGGCCCTGGGGGGACTGGAAAGTCCTTGCTGGGCAGGCACCACCTCGGTCACTTACGGGGGCAAGCACAGGATATCGGGCCGCCCAGAGCTACCAGAGGGGGAGCCCACCGCTGCGCTTGTGTGTCTGTTGGTGGTGCACCGTCACACATGCCTCAGTACATATAACATTTATTCCGCACATGGGTGGAAAAGATTACAGGGAACACTGGTCGGAGGAGGGGGGGGGGCGAGGAAATCCTAGTGCCTCCTGCTTCTGTGACCCCTGGGCACATAGACCCAGCTCCTCAAAAGGATCCAGCCCCCCAACTCCCATTGATTTCAAATGTATTCAAAAATCTCAGTGATTTCCGTGGGCACCAGGCACCTAAATACCTTTGAAGAGCAGGGTCCTAGCTACCCTCAGACAGGATCCAGACTCTGTAGCCCAGTTGTTTGTCTCTAATAGGAGCCAACACCAACTTCAAGACACCCCCCCCCCCATGGGCAATAGTGAGATAAACGTGCACAGGGAAGTTCCTTCCTAAGGCCAGGGGGATAGTGGCAGGGAGGCGAAGTGACTCCACTGTGTCTTCCAAGCAGGTCAGTGACCCCCAAGACTCCTGACCCAGTGCCCAACCTGCAGACCTGACTCCTTGGGAGAGCCTGGGTTGAATGAGATAGAAGACTGCCCCTGGCACTCCTTGCTAAAGGATGTGCCGCTGGGGCAGTTTTGAGGCACAAGAGCAAGGGGTAACATCTAGTGGGCGCTTGCCCCGGTGTGGTGCTTGTCCTGTGGAGAGCTGAAGGGATAACAGATCTCTGCTTTCACTGGCGAGTCCAAAAGATTTTTGAAAAAGGCTGAATCGACCCCAAAGTGTGGGAGATGCTCCACAAAGAGAGGACTCCAAAAACCGTCAATTCCAGCTGGGCCTGAAATGAAACGTTTCTTTTGGATTTTTGAGTCTTTTCAGCTATAAAATTGAAGGACAATTCCCAAAGTCACCTGGAATCAAAATGTTTAGATAGTTTCTGGATTTGTTTTGAATACAATTGGCAAAACTCACACACACACACAGACACACACACACACTTCCATAGACACATTCTGCCCAGCTCTATGAGCGCTATGGCCTAGATTTCAGCAAAATTGAGGAGCTGAAATGCCTTTGAGGATCTGGATATAAAGCAACGGTGGACAACCTGCAGCCCGAAGACCCAGTGGGGTTCTATGTGTGGCCCACGAGACGTTTTGTGGACTGTTACTCACATACAGGGTTGCCAGCTTCTGTTGGTTTCAATCCATGTCATTTTTTTCCTATTGAGATCACTATAATGACACGCATGTAAAGCCAGGACACATGAAGGCGATCTCCAAAGGAAACCATCACCCATCTCTGCACTGCAACCATCTCTGGGGTGGAGGGCGGCTGTACTGTATTAGCAGTCCGGCGAAGGTTATCTCTGGAGACGACAGGCAAAAGGACTTCCTCTGTAAGAAAAAAACAACAGATGGCCAGGTAGCACTTTATAGATTAACAAAACATGTAGATGGTATCATGAGCTTTCGTGGGCGTAGACCACTTCTCAAGTTTATCCTGTACAGACCAACTTGGCTACCCCTTGAAGCTTCCTTTGTTAAGTCAGCGGTGGGAAGGTAGGCGGTTATCCAGCCTCAGATCTAACCAGCTTCACACCTTGGCAGGAGACGCCTCTGGGGTCTAATGAGGACAAGTCCTGCCCCACTTCTCTCCCCACGGAGCCCTTTTTGTACAGCTCTCTCCAGCAGTTCAGTACCTGCCTCGCATCACCTGCTGAATGACCCCCCAATGCTCCCTGCAGCACCAGAACCAGCCTGGCACTCTCCATACCCAGGCCCAGCTCTGCTTAGCACCTGGGAGCTGGGACAGTCACGGCCCATGGTGCTGGCATCTGGATGCTGGAGAAAACACCAAGTCTGCAGCCCAGAGTGTCCCTGCAGCCAAGAGGGCACATCCAGCAACCTCCAATCTTGGACATGCCAACATAGCTACCCCAAGGAATACAGCCTCCAAAATAAGGCATGCAGATCTCTTTGGGCCGGCCCAGTGACTTCCTCAACAGCCCAACGCCAGACTCAGAGGGGCAGCCTGCACACTTGAAGGGAGCCACTCCTGAGCTACGAGGAGAATCAGGCCATTGGACACCCTGCTGCATTGGGTGTCAAGACACCTGAGTCCTAGTCTCTGCTTGGCTGGCGGTGTGACCTCAGGCAAGTCACGCCGCTGCTCTGTGCCTCAGTTTCCCCTCCTGCTCTTTGTCTGTCTTGTCTATTAGCTGGTCAGTGGTTTGGAGCAGGGACTCTTACTATGGGCACGTTATTGCTGTGATGGTTAGGAGCATGAGGCCTCCCCGGGCCAGGCACTGTACTGTTTTATTTCTATTAAGTGGATTACGGAAGTCTCTCCCCCACTGAGCGAGGCGCAGTATATTTTGATTGCTATTCGCTGTATTATGGTAGCTCCTATTAGACACATTATGGTGTCCCAGTCATGGGACAAGATGCTGCACAAGACACAGCACACCAAGAAGAACCCTGCCCCAAGGACCTTACAGCCTAAGCAGTAAGAAACCCACCCCAGGGGTGTGCATGGCTGGGCTCTCTGTGCATGGCTCCCCTTTCCCCTCTTCCCCTGTTTTTCTCCAGGTGCCTTGTGGCACAGGGCAGAGGGTGGAGCCGGCGAGGTCCCCTCTGTGCCGCACTGTTCTGGGGCTGTGTGAGATTCCAGACAGGCTGCCACACTGCTGGGAGCTGTTAGCCCTGTGGGAGCTGCAAAACCTGTCCCCACGAGCCCCATGGGCCTGTCCCTTCCCTGCCCTTTTGGGTTGCTCCAAACTCACTGCCCCTTGCAGGGCAACCCAAGGAAAACTCTGGAAAGGGCTTTTTGGGGAGAAGGGGGTGAAGGGGAGGGGTTTCCCCACACAGCCCTGCAGGGCTCCTCTGCTCCCAGCAGGGGGAGATTAGAATGGGTATGGGAAAGAGAAGGCTGATTTGTGACTCCCACATCCTCCCTCCCCCATAACTCCAGGCCCTGCTGATGGCTGGAGGAGCTTCCATGGCTTAGCTAAACAGCCTCCACCTGAGGGAAAGGAGAGCTCTGAGCAGATACCCCCTGCCCGCACTAGGAGCTCATGAAAGGCCAGGAGCAGCTGTGGGGTGCCTGAGCCACAGTCCCCCTCTCCTTGCCCAGAGGGGTCAGTTTGTTCCAAACACTAACAGAGTCGATGGGGGAGACAAAGCGGCCTGACCGGATCCCACTGGCTTGAAGGGAGCCATCCCTCGGTTACAGCTGGTGGAGGGGGAGCAGGATCAGCTCATTAGCAAATCAGCAGAGGCACTGTGACAACCCCCTCCCCCAGCACTGGGTATCAGGCACCCAGCTCCTATTCCCTTGGGCAAGTCACTGGACTGCTCCCTGCCTCAGTTTCCCATCCTGTTCTTATCTATTCAATTGTCAGGGGGCTTATTATGGGTATATGGCCTACAGCAGCTCCTCATCTGCACCTCAGTCATGCACTAAGAGGGGTACCCCATAATCGTTAACATATTTGGCTTTACTATACCTCGGTGTGCCATTATCCAGCTAGGGAAAATGAGGCACAGAGCAACTAAGTGACTTGCCCAAGATTAGCAATGAAGCTGGGAACCAAACCCAGGTCCCTCAAATACCAGCTGGCACCCTCACCCCTGGGCCAGTCTTCCTCCTGGCTGTAGCTAGGCCCTCTAGATGGCTGCTGTCATGCAAACAGTTACTAACCACGCTCGCTCCAAAAGCAGCAGCAGGCACCTGGGAATTGACCTGCAACACGGCAGCTCGGGCGTCAGTGCCTTGTCCCTGAGAAAAGCTTTCAACCTCAGGTTGTGGCAGCGGGGACCCAATGCCCTTGCAGGCTGGAGGGGTGTGTGTGTACCTGGCACATCCCAGGGAACAGTTAGGGGTGGCGTGAGAGTTACTCTTCCATGGGTCCCTTCCTGCCCCCATGCTGAGAGGTGACAGACCTAACGCACTGGGAGACTAGTCTGGCCGCTCATTCTGCCAGCGGTGGGGTAAGGCGGGCCCCACAGTGCCTTGTTTGGCCACAGCATGCGCCCGATGTCACGCCCCATTCTGAGCCAGAGCCCCAGCTGGTGTAAATGGCCGCTGGGTGCCATGGAGCCATGTGGACTGACACTAGCCCGGCCCCCTGACTCGCATGCTCTGGGGGAAACACCCTCAAAGCTGGAGAAGAACAGGGCTCAGCCCGAGAGCATCAGCGCATCTTAGAGCAGAGGGGTCATGGCCCAGACCACTGCTATTCACGCAGGAGCTGCCGCTCCTCACTCACTCATGCACGGTGCAGTCCAGCGTGCAGGCAGAGCTGGGCTTCCAAAGGGAGCCTGTGAGTGGGACATAAGAACGACCAGACTGGGTCAGACCAACGGGCCATCCAGCCCGGTTTCCTGTCTGCCGACAGTGGCCAGTGCAAGATGCCCCAGAGGGTATGAACAGAACAGGGAATCAAGTGATCCCATCCATCACCCATTCCCAGCTTCTGACACACAGAGGTTGGGGACACCATCCCTGCCCACCCTGGCTAATAAGTATTGATGAACCTAACCTCCACGAATGTATCTAGTTCTGGTTTTGAACCCTGTTATAGTCTTGGCCTTCACAACATCCTTTGGCAAGGAGTTCCGCAGGTGACTGCAGTGTGTGAATACGGCAGCCCAGAGATTTCAAAGGAAATGTGCAGAGCTACCCTTGGAAAAGGGCACTTCATGCAGTGCTGAGTCAGGAGAGGCAGGGCGTTCAGGGATAAGGGACGGGCGAGGCCTCTGGAACAAGTCAGAGATCTCAGAACAATCCTACTAGGAGAGCCCAAATCTCCATGTGCCCAAATCGGGCTTCTAGCTGGCAGCCAGAGCCAAGAGGTCGTGGACTGAAGGGGCACAGAGACCAAGCTCTCTGTGTATCCCTAGAGGTGGCACTTTCAGGGCAGGCTGGAGAGACACATGGGCAGGACAACCTGGGTGGCGTTGGCCCTGCCCACTGGTCCTGCCCGGTCCAGCTGGTTCCATCCATCTGTGCTAAACTCCCTTTCCAGACGCACTGGGCTCTGGGAACCCACATGGCGTAGGCCTTGTGACATCAAAGGGGACAATGCCCTGAACCAGGGGCTGCAACCCCCAGCCCATTCCCTACCCTGCCCCCCGAGGCTGCTGGGTGGGCACAGGGGTGCGTAGCGCAGTGGTGGTTTGCTGCAGCGACGACCCAAGGCTCTGAGTCTGTTTTCGGGCACGTGGGGAGAGGAACCTGCTGATCAGCCGGAGGACGCCGCTAGCACTTACCACATTTCCCGCTTCAAAATAATCCTCGCGGCCCGCGCTACAGGGGTCCCCTCCCCCAGCCTGATTCTGGCCACTGCCTCTTTCCCTGCAGAGCCCTTCCCCCCTCTGGGCCCAGAGCACGAGGCGCTGGGGGATTTTCGGCACCAAACCAGGTGCTATTTTTTGCATGCCTGCTGCTTATTTTTAGGGGTGTGTTTTAAAGACCTCTGTGGCAAATGCGGGTGCAAAGCGGCTCAGGGCTGATGATGTCTAGGGAGCTCACGGTGAGGATTGTGAGACTGTCCCGCAGCCTTCCTGCCTAAAGGGGTAGCCAAAGGTTCAGGCTGAGTCCCCACTCATAGCATTTGTGGCTCATCCGCCTCTGGATTCTCCTCTCTGTTCTGCTCTCTGCTTGTCTGAGCCAGTACCCCTGAGTCCTGTCTTTGTTGTGCATGGCTGCTGCTCCACCCCAGAGGTGGCTGCATTGCTGCGTCTGTGTATACCAATTGGCTGGGATTCGCAGAGGACTGAGACTTTCACACGTGACTAGCGAGTGGGGGGGGTACCCTCTGAAAAATGGACTCCCTTTACAAGCTCTCGGGGGGGGGGGGGAGGCCAAAAGCTGAGGCCCTCTGGAGTTAGTCAAGGTTGAAAATGGTGAAAGTGCCTGATTCCCCTAGGCCAAGGGTGAGGAACCTTTTTTGGGATGGGGGGCTGCTGACCCACAGAAAAATCGGTTGGGGGTGGCATACAAGTGAGAAACAAAAAAATCCCCCTCACTGACATGGCCCCAACCGAGGAGACACCCCCCACATTCCCCTCGCCCACCAGAGCGTAGGGGGGCCCAGGCTAGTAGATTTTGTGGGCTTCAGCCCCGAGGTGGGATGGCAGGGGGCTGGAGCACCAACATGGGCTCCCCAGTGCTAAGGGAGCCCTGAGCCTCAGGGGCCGAATCCAGGGGCCACATCCCGCCCCCGGACCTTAGGTTCCCCACCCCTGCCCTAGGCTCTTCAGCAAACCCCAAAGCACCGCGTGCCCCAAAGCACCAGCTGACTGCGGTGGGAGCTGCTGGGTGCTCAGCCTCTTCTGGAGCAACCTAAACATGGACCAAGGAGCCTGGCTTTGGGTCTCTGGGCGTGAAAACCTCGGCCCTGGTGTCGAAAGTGTGTTGGGAGTGCAAGGCCTGGCCGTGAACGCATGATGGACACTACAGTGGCTAGAAGAGGCCCTGAGATCACCTGGTCCGAACTCAAAGCCTGTCTGTCTGCAGGGGAGCAAAGAGCTGCAAGCCTTAGGCAGGGAACGGGGGCGCGCCGGGGGCCACCGAAGCCTGGCTGTGCAGGGCAGCTCCGTGCTCAACAGCAGAGCCAGGAGCCTCGGTGGGTTGGCCGGCGGGGCAGGGCCAGCGTCGGTGGAGCCCCCGTGTTCAGCAGTGGGCGGCTTCAGACAGCCGGGCTCTCTGCAGCCGGCCAGATGAGAAATCCCTCTCGTCTCCTGCAACAACAGGAAGGAGCTGGACCTCCATTCACACAGGAAGGCTCTTGTGTTACAACAGAGCTAGCAGCTGGGTGCATTGCAACAGCCGCTTGCAGGCATCTGGCGAGCTGCTGTGGTGGGGGAAGGGGATGGTCATCCCCCCCCATGGGCACTGGAGGCTCCACAATGTGCAGGCCCACACCTGTGGGCAGCATGGAGCAATGCTGGCTGTGGGGGAGGGGGTACTGCATCTGTGCTGGTGGGGGCGGTGGGATCGCAGAGCTCAGCTGATTCCAGCCCTGTGCTCTGCAGGAGCCCCTGCATCTGTGCTGATGGGGGGGCCGCACACAGGCTGCACATGACTGGCCCCCCTCCCAGGCACCGAGCCGGCTTGGGAAGCGCCTGGGGCCGCCCACAGATCCTTTGCACCAGCCTCTCCCGGCTCCAGCTGAGCACAGGAGGGCTCGGGGCTGGGTATAAACCCTGCGTGGCCTGCCTGTCTGTGCCTGGGAGCTGCAGAGAACCGCCTGGCCGGGGGTGGGGGAGCATGCACGAAGCAGTAACCTAACTAACCACTTGTCACTTCTTATCAGCAACGCGCCCACCACGGCTGCTCTGCACTGAGGAGGCCACGGGAGAGGCCCAGGGCTGAGGCCGGCCCAGCTTCCTCATTCAGCGTCAGCTGGCGCCTTGGGGCTGCAGTCTGGGCCCGGTATATGTCTTGTGGGTGCCAGCGGCTTGCAGCTACGTGGTCACTCACAGCTGGCCTGGCATGCACAGCGAGGGCTCACTCAGCCTTTCCAAGGGGCAGAGGGAGACATGGCTGGAGCTGGGGGAGAAGGGGGGGCTGATCCTGGGGTCCCAACTCAGACCCAGAGAGAAGGCTGGCCCGTTCACTGAGGAGCCTGGCTACATTCAGAAGCCATGAGCTGCTGGGGAGCAGGTATCCAGGTGGCACTGCCAGGGAGGGGCGGGAGCAAGGAGGGACAGCCCTCTTGCTCATGACCAGAAACGGTGCAGATTGGCAGATGTCCACCCAATCAGAAGAGAGCAACTGACCACTTACCCCCCCCCCCCCATCCCCGGGTCTGGATGTGCTACTGTGCCTCAGTTTCCCTCCTGCTGGACCTAGAAATGGGAGTCCCGGGTCAGTGTGTGTCGGGCATGCCCCCGCCACGGGGAGTGTGAGCCCGGCTCTTTAGCTCCAGCTGCAGAGACACCTGCTTCAGTCTGGGCCCCCAGCCATGGAAGGGTGATGCTCATGGGTGAAGCCCATACCTCGTGCTCAGTTGGCGGCTGCTGTGGACCCCCCTGCCACTGCCATTTCCAGTGCTGGGTGCCCCTCCGGTTGGTTAACACCAAGCAGCCCAAAGTTTCTTTCATAGTGTCTTTTCCAACCCTGTCGCAGGGCACACCCCTCACCCTGGTCTCCAGGCTGCAATGCCTCTCCCCACCCTGCCCCGGCTCCTCATTGCAGGGGCCTAAGAGTCCCACTGCCTGGCTTCCGGGGGTTATGGGGCAGGGAGAAGACAAGGGCCTTGTTGCAGGCTCGGGCGGCAGGGGGAGGGGAAGCTGCTGTTTCTGCTGAGAGCTCTGCTCCCTCCCGATCTTCCTCAGCACGGGGTGCAGCCCCCGCAAGGTCCTTCCTCAGCCGGCCTGGTCTTGCCTGGGCCCAGCAGCTGGGGCCCCCCATTCTGGTCCAGTCCAGTTGTCTCCTGTGGTCCCTCTCGAGTGAATCGGGTCACTTTTGCCCAGCCCAAGAGAGGGGCTTGAAAACTGGGCGGGACAGGTGAAAGTCTGGTTGGGTGGGGCGGGAGGCACTTTGGGGACAGCGTGGGAGGCCCAGGCGGGAGGCCCCCTGACCTAAGCTCTAGGGCGGCACGGCTGGCTCCATGCCGCTCGGTCCAGCGGCCGACGGGAGCCCGCTCTGAGACACCCGGCTTGGCTCGGAGGCAGGAAAGGCTCCACGGGGCTGCAGGAGATGCCGGGAATTTGGGTGTCGCTTCACAGCCTCCCCAGCTCCCGCCCTGGCGTCCTCCCGCCCCTTGCCCCTGCTCCACAGCCCCCTGCTGTTCCAGGCCTGGGCCCACACAGCTCTGCCAGGCCGCTTAGGTCTGAGCAGCACCCTCCCCAACGGGGCTGCAAAGCCGAGCAGCAAACCTGATCTTGCAAAACCCGGCTGCCTCGTGGCCCCATCTGGCTCTGTCGCCCTTGCTCTGACTCACCCGCCGCCCTCGCGCCCACTGCCCTGGCAGCCCCTCCCATGCAGCGCTCGCTTCCTCCCTGCCGGCTGCTCCCCAGCTCAGCCCAGCCGGGCCTGCCTTCCTCTTCTCCCCGCCTGCACCAGGCTTTGCTCTCGCCCTTTCATTTCACCTCCCCACGCCGCCCTCTTTCGCCGGAGCCTCCCTTCCCGGCTCCGGGCCGCAGCAAATGAGCAGTCTGCAAAGACACGCTCGGGCTCCTTCCCCTCCTCTGGGCAGGGCCTGGCTGTGGCCATTGGCTCCCTGACTCCCTGAGTTCCTGCTCTTGCAAGCCCGGTTTAAAGGTGGTGCTCGGAGCTGCTGCTAGGACGGCTGCAGCCCAGGGCAGGCTGAGCAGGGTGCTGCCAGGATGGGGGTGCTCCAGGGGGCTGTGCTGGTCACGCTGTGCAGCTGGGTCGCAGGTGAGTCTCTCGGGGGAGGGGGGGCAGCAGTATTACAGGGGGAATGTTTGCGCCTGCCCCGTGGGAACAGGGACACCTGGCTGACTGGTGTCAGGAACAGGGCTACCCCCACCTCAGTGCCTCTCTTCTGCCTGCCTGGGAGGAAGGATGGGGCGTGGTTAGCGCATAGGACTGAGACTGGATGCTAGCCCTTGCTCCGCCACAGGCTTCCTGTGTGACCCTGGGCAAGTCACTTCCCCTTTGCGGACCTCGGTTTCCTTTGTCTGAAGGAGAGAATGAGACTGACCAGCCGCGCTGACAAGGGTTCAGGAAGTGCTGGGAGACCCCCAGCCGGCTGGTGCAGTGAAATTAGCCGCTGGGACTCTTGGCTCTGACAGTGAAATGTGGCTGGACATGCTGGAGTGGGTGGGTCTCACACGGGGCTCCAGGCTCCTGTAAGTGACAGACTGGGGAAACAGCCACTATAGTCCTCAGCCTTATGTACCCCGTGCAGCAGCGCTGCAGGCGGGGGCGGCCGGGTAGGGGCAGAAAGGGCTGATCTAGGCATGGGAGCTGGGCCCGCAGGAACTTCCCCGGGGCTCCAGGGAGAATGCAGGATTCTTGCTTTTATAACCTAAAAACAAATGTGCCTGCCAGGCTCTCTCTGGGCACCGGCTGCTGTCCCCTTCCCGGAGGCACGTGCCCCCCCCACCGCCCTGACGCTGAGGCTGAAGCCTGGAACTGGCCATGGTGGCATTTCTACCACGTTCCCTGGCTGGGGGGCAGGGGATCGCTCAGGGGGTGCAGAGATCCTGACCCTGGCCATGTCCTTTGTCCAGAACTGGCCCAGAGCCACCTGCTCCCCCCACTCAGAGTCACTGCCAGAGAGGGGCATTGTGGGAAATGTAGTCCCCTTGTTTGCAGTCTTTGCAGTCTCTAGCAGCGGCATGGGCCCTGCAGGTCGTGCTAACCCTTAGGCACTGCTCTTACCTGAGACATGCCTAGGGCCATAGGCCACCGTCTCCCTCTGCCACGTGCCAGCTGCCTTTCCCTTTGGCCCCAGCCTGCTGAGGGGGGCCGCGACCTGCTCTGCACAGGGGAGCTGCTGCGGTTAAAGAACTGTCCCCCAAGAAGGAAGATGCTGACCCAGGGAAAAGCCAGGGCGTGTTGGCTTCACCTGCAGCCGATGACTAAGCCCCAGCTGACTTCTTGGGGAGCAGAGAAGCTGCCTCTGCACACCCACGTCCCCGGGGAAGCCCGTGATGTGTCGGTGAAGGTCGGAGCCTGTGCGCTGCCACACCCATGCAAACCCAGTGCAATGGCGTAAGCCACGGGACCACTTTACCCACCCTCCCCCCCATGCAACCCGGTGCTGCGCAGTGGGAACTGGTGGGCACGTGCCCCTTCTGAGACCCAGGCCATTGACATAGCTGCCCAAGGGTAGCTTGAGGCACGTGGCATCAGGCCCTCCCCTTCGGAAATCTCGGCCACGCAGCGTGCAGCGAAACAGGCCGGGCTCTGGAGGCGAGCAGCAAAGGGGTGGGATGCAGCCGGGTGGGCAAACGGGCCACGTTTCGACTGGCCACGAGGAGATGTCGGGGGAGAGCAGCGGTTCTCTCTTGCCACAGCGGGCGGGACACTGGACCGGACCCGCAGGGAGGCCGTGGAAGCGCTGTCCCTGATTGGTTTAGACCCAGCCAGTCCATGGCAGGGGTTACAGTTGCTGCCCCTTGTCGCCCCTTCTCCCCTGGACTCCACGTGACTGACGGTGCCTCCCACTAGGACATGGGCCCTGTCAGCTGCCGGTGCCTCCTGGCTGTGGGGGCAAGCACCAGGGGCAGCATGCTGGGGCCATCCCCTCCCGCCCTCTGGCCCCAGGCTTGGGGAGACCGAGCGCTGAGACCTATGGCGTGCGGGCAGCCCAGCCAGCTCCCAGTAATGTTCCTCACTCGTGCAGCCCAGGGCCTGGATTAAGGATGCTCCCCCCATTCCAGGACAGTGCCCAGGGTCTGTTGGCTCGTCACCTTGATCTTCTCCCCCCTCTGGGGGAGCGAGAGCTTGGTGCACACCCAGAAAGCCGGGAGCTGTTGTCTGTGCGTGCGACGCCCCTGAAGTCCAGCGCATCACACGTCCCTGCTCAGGGTCTGAACCTGGCCCTTGGGGGTAATGGGAGTCCTCCTACCAACAGGCAGAACGTCTTGGCTACGAGAGCAGGCCAGCAACGGGGCGGTACCTCTGCGTTTCTTTTCTTTCAGGAAAAGGCTGCAAGCATTTAAGCAAAACCCCTGAATTTGGAGATATCTACCATGTCAAAGGTAATGTTCCCCCCGGGCCGGATGGGCAGCAAATCAAACATGCACCCTTCTGTGTGTGTGCACGTGCGTGTGTGTGCACACGCGTGTGCATGCACGCACACGTGTGTATAAGAGCTACCGAGCTACATCCAGGTTCCAAAGTGAGTGGGAGAGCTGGGCATGGGGCAAATGCAAAACCCAGCCCTGCATGGACAGCTGAATAAACCAGACTGATGTCCCCTCCCCATAGCCAGGAGCTGGGGATGGGCCCTAGGCGGGGGTTCTCCGCCACCTGCTCTGCCTGTCTTCCCGGCACAAAGCTCCCCAGCCACCCGGGCGGGCTGGAACCGAGCAGCACCCCAGCCTCTGCCCCACCCGCGAGAGCCACGCGTTCACCCGGTGCGTTGTGCAAGGCTGCGTAGGGAGAGTTGCTGCTCAGGTTAATTGAGGCCTCCAATGGGATCTGCCCTTCCCGGAAAAAAAATCCCAAGGGAAAGCTGGAGCCAGTAACTCCCTCCCCTCCCTGCTCTGCTAACACCCAGAGCTTGGCACCCAGTGCAGCAGGAGCCGGCTCCTCGGAGGCACTGACTCCTAACTTCCAATGGACAAGCGGAATCTAAATACACCTGAGGCCCTGGGCTCTCGGCCCTCCCCTGCAACTTCCTGTCTGCCTGGTCTCCTCACCCTGGCCGCTCGTGGGGCAGGGACTGTGCTTTCCTGGCTGCGTGGGCAGTGCCCAGTGCACTGCGGTGCCAATGACTAGCCAAGGAACGAGACTTATTGTTGGAGAGTCGAGGCAGAAGGTCGTCACACCGGGCCTCTGAAGAGCGTCCGCAGCATCGTCCCAGAATGGCACAGTGGCTGGGCCAGTTGCTCTGCCTCACGTCACCTGCCCGAACCCTCCTCACCACACAGCCGCACACGACTGTCTTGCTTCCTTTGATTATCCCTCCAGCGCCAGGGCCTGGGCCTGCATGCACTCACGACTGCCCCAGCTCGAGCAGCCACGAGACGCCCAAGGAAATGCCCGTGGGGACCGGCAGCATGGCGGGAGCCTTCTGTCATGTGCATGTTGCCCATGTGCAAGGCCCAGTGCCAGCGTAAGCCATGCCCAGGAGTCCAGGTAGTGCTGGGTGTGGAGGGACATAGAATCATAGAATACTAGGACTGGAAGGGACTTCGAGAGGTCATCGAGTCCAGTCCCCTGCCCTCATGGCAGGACCAAGTCCTGACTAGACCATCCCTGATAGACATTTATCTAACCTACTCTTCAATATCTCCAGAGATGGGGATTCCACAACCTCCCTGGGCAATTTATTCCAGTGTCTGACCATCCTGACAGTTAGGAACTTTTTCCTAATGTCCAACCTAAACCTCCCTTGCTGCAGTTTAAGCCCATTGCTTCTTGGCCAAGATGAACAAGTTTTCTCCCTCTTCCTTGTAACACCCTTTTAGATACTTGAAACCTGCTACCATGTCCCCCCTCAATCTTCTCTTTTCTAAACTAAATAAGCCCAATTCTTTCAGCCTTCCTTCATAGGTCATGTTCTCTAGACCTTTAATCATTCTAGTTGCTCTTCTCTGGACCCTCTCCAATTTCTCCATATCTTTCTTGAAATGCGGTGCCCAGAACTGGACACAATACTTCAGCTGAGGCCTAACTAGCACAGAGTAGAGGAGAAGAATGACTTCTCATGTCTTGCTCACAACACACCTGTTAATGCATCTCAGAA
>JANRFK010002918.1:6609794-6626822 GCA_030068395.1 Apalone spinifera | reverse complement strand
GGTATATTTTTGGTGAAACCATCTGGCAACCCTAGCGGAGGGAGACACCGTGTCCCAGCCTGGGCCATGACAGGACCAGCACGAGGGAGGAGGCGCTGTCCCAGCTCCCAGAGGTGGGAAGAATCTAATCGTCACTGGAAGCGGGGGCATTGTCTCTCCCCCCGGGCCCTGAGCAGCCAACGGGGCACTAGCCTTGGGGGCCTGCAGCGTGCAGTTGGGTGGCTGGCAAATACATTCTGGTGTATCCCCCTGCCCGGCATCGGGGCAGTCGCTGACAGGGAAGGGCCTGGGTGACGGCTGCCTGTGCTTGGGCCCTAGGAACCACGTCCTGCGAGGAGCTCCCTGGGCGGGGAGCCGAGCGCTGGATCCTGGCCAATCCCATGCAGGACTTTGTGGGGCAGCGGGAGGACCGGTCCCACCAGGTGTTCCACCACTACCGGAAGAGGTTCGGGAAGACGTACAGCAGCGAGCAGGAGCTGCAGCACAGGAAACACACCTTCACGCACAACATGAGGTACGGGGAGCCCGGGGCTCCGGGTCCAGCAGGAGGGAGCTGGAGCATCGTGCGCTGAAGGGAACGGAACCTGCCGGCGGAGGGAGGCTGGAGGGTTCCCCGGGGAGCTAGGAAGAGACTCTCCCATGGCTGCTTATGGAACCGGCCTTCCTGAGCTGGCCTCAGACCTGGCGGAAGGTGGCCTCTTCCTGGGGGCCGAATGAGGCCCACCAGCCCCACTGGGCTTGTCCTAGCAGAGGACTCTAGCTAGCAGCTGGCGAACAGCATCCAAGGCTTCTCTCGCACAGGGCAGGGGGGCACGTCTACGGGTGGGGGGGGGGGGGACATCGCCAAGCTGGCTCTCCTCTGGCTAGATCCGAGCAGGCTGGCCCAGGGAGGGATTAATGGGGAACGAATGACCCCCAAGCTGGGCCTATTTTAGCCTGGCGAGGGACTCCCTGAGCCTAAAACACGAGAGACTTTAATGCCACACAGTGTCCTGCACGGGCGGTACCCTGGAGGCCAGCAAGTGCCACTTCCTGTCCCTGGCGCTAGCTCGCTCAGCGCTCCCTGGGGCTGGCTAATTTTTCAGGCTGGCATTGCCTGGTTCCCCTGGCTCTTCCCCGGTCCCAGCCTCTGTGCACCAGGCATCCCCCGAAGCTGGCTGCCACCTGAGGCTACACCAGCACTCCCAGGGCTAATCCGGGACTCACGGTGTGTGGGGATTCCTTGGCCAGGGCGGTAGGGCTGTGCCACGTACTCTGCCCCATGGCAGCAGCGCCCTGTGCCAGATGGGCAGAGCAGTGCCCCAAACCCAGAGCTCCTCGGCTCCCCGTCTTCATGGCCTCCCTCCCCGCCCAGGTACGTCCACTCCAAGAATCGGGCCAACCTGCCCTACAAGCTGGCGCTGAACCACCTGGCTGACCGCACCCCGGAGGAGATGGCTGTGCTGCGGGGGCGGCTCAAGAGCGGGGCTCCCAACAACGGGCAGCCCTTCCCAGTGGAGCTGTATGCTGGCCTCATCCTGCCCGAGTTCCTGGACTGGAGGCTGTATGGTGGGTTGCAGGGACTCTGGGGGGAAGGGAGCGTTTCCTCCTGCCTCCCTTTCCCCACCGTGCTGGCGCCGGGGCCCCATTGACCACTGAATTCTTGAGCATGGTTCTGTTTTTGGGTGCCCAGTGTGGGACCTTATGGGTCCGTATGTCCTGGGGGCTGAGCGCCCCTGCTGTGGTGGACGTCGGGGGCAGCCAAAGGTGCCTGATGCTGTTGTCAGCCTTCGCCTAATGGGTTGTGAGTTGGGTTTCCAAAAATCAGAGCCCCCTGAGGAAAAACCCGGGGGCTTCTGTGGGCATCAGCTGCAGCTGTTGGCAGCCCTGTAATCCAGAGCTGACTGGCCTGGGACTGGCACCAGACTGATGCCCCAGGGAGAGCTGAATGGGGAATGAAGGACATTGAGGCAGAGCTGCTTCCCCAGCTGCAGCCCCAGGAGCTGAACAGACCGTGGGGCATTTTTCAGCCTGGCAAGGAGCTACCTGGTCCACTAATGCACAGGAGACTTAAATGCCAATTCTAGATCCTTACACGGGGGAGGGGTTTGTGGCTCACCCAGGCCTGGCTCCTGCTCCTGACTATTGCAGACATCCCGTGCGACCATGGGCATGTCACGGAGGCCCCGCCTCAGTTTCCCCATCTGTTAAGTGAGCTGGTGATAATTCACAAGACCCAATTCACAGCTGCCTGGTGGTGCGTGGTGCGCACCAGTGGGGGAGGTCCTGGTGAGACGCAGAGGATCACTGCTATGCTCCAGCTGCTGCAATTGGCACAGAGTCAGAAGCTCTGCACGGCCCACACTGCCTTCCTGGGCATCCCCGTCATTGCCACAGAGCTTGCTGGGAGGCACTGAAAAGCGCCCATTGCCGGGTGCAAGCGCTGTACCTCCCACCCCAACCCAGAGAGAACTCGGGCCGGAGCCCCGCCAGGCAGCCCAGCTGGGAAGCAGGGGGCTACCAGCAGCCAGGGATGCACCTGGGCAAGCAACTACAACTCCTGTCTCCTGCACTGGAATGCGGGTAGCTCTTGGGCTGCGAGGGGGCGAGCCAGGCAGGGAGGGAGCCCAGAGGATCAGTGCTCCTGAAGGCACCCGCCAATGGATCTCAGTCCCTGACCCCTGCTCCCTCCCTCCCCAGGCGCCGTGACCCCAGTGAAGGACCAGGCCGTGTGCGGCTCCTGTTGGACCTTTGCTGTCACCGGCACGATGGAAGGTGCCCTGTTCCTCAAGGTGAGAGCCCGGCCGTCTCCCGACCCGGAGACGAGCTGCGAGCCCACGAGTCATGGGCAGCCCATCTGGCATCCTCCCTGTCGCTCGGCTCGTGAGCACAGGAGCCCTCTGCAGCTACCAGAGCCCTGCCTGAAGGCCGCCGGACAGCCCCTGGAACGAGGGGGTCGCTACGGCTGCTGGAGGGTTGGGAACAGCCTTTGCGCTGGATGAGGAGGACCCAGGCTGTGGCAGTGACTCCCCCCTGCGTGGCCGCAGGTGGCGCAACTGGGGCTCAAGACTGGCAGGTGGTGGAAGTGGAGGAGCTGGGATCAGCCCCTCTAGGCGGCTAGCTCCTGAGTCTGCCTCCTGGCTGCGGCTTTGTAGCTGAGGTCCTGGTGCCCTGTCTCCCCAGACCGGCGTGCTGACCTTGCTGTCCCAGCAAGTCCTGGTCGACTGCTCCTGGGGCTTCGGGAACTACGGCTGCGATGGCGGCGAGGAGGCGAGCGCGTACGAGTGGATCAAGAAGCACGGTGGCATCGCCACCTCCAATTCCTACGGGCCGTACAAAGGCCAGGTGAGCCCGGCGCCCTCTGACTCGGCCGCAGGAGGGGCTGGTGGAGCAAATCCCTCGGCATGGCCGCTCTGACCCCGCAGAGCCTCCGCAGCGTGGGGCCAGTGAGCCAGAAGCAGGACATGCAGCCTGCCAAGTGGTTGCCGTGAAGGGGGACTTCTGCCTCCAGCGGGGCTGAGATCTCTAGGGCCTTGGGGGCCCTATCCCATGGGGCTGCTCCAGCAACCCCACTTAGAGCCAGTGACAAGGATACATCTGGGCAAGCAGCAGGGGCTGCTGACAACGTGCCCTTGCTGGTCCCCGTCACAGCTGCATGGCCTTGGTAATGCACTAGCCAGGGACTTGGAATACCTGGGCTCAACTCCCAGCCTGCTGAGTCACGTTCCTCTCTCTGTGCCTCAGTTTCCCTGTGCGAGAGGGGGCAAGACTCCTCTGCTTACAGGGAGTGTAGGGGGAAGGCATCTGGGAACATCGCTGAGCGGGGTCCTAGAAAGGTTCATTGTAGACTGGACATGCCCACCGCCAGAGATGCTTCGGGCTCCCTTTGACCCGGGGGCCGTCCGTGGGCGAGCACACGTGTGTCTGCCCAGCTGCGGCGCCCTGTTCCTGGGGGCGTGGGCCTCGCTGGCACACGCAGAGCGGCTGCGGTCCCCTGTGTCCGCGCGCCGCGGTGCCAGCTCTGGGCTCTGCCTTGCAGAATGGCTTGTGCCACTACAACACGTCTGAGCTGGTGGCCAAGGTGCAAGGCTATGTCAATGTCACCTCGGGGAACGTCACGGCCCTGAAAGCCGCCATCTACAAGAACGGCCCGGTGGCCATCAGCATCGACGCCTCCCACCGGTCCTTCTCCTTCTACTCCAGCGGCGTCTACTACGAGCCCAAGTGCGGTGAGTGCGACTGTTCGCGGCCGAGCGTCTCCCGGGATGGCTCGGGTTGGCTCCACCTGGTCCCCGGAATGCTGGGACGCTGGTAAACGAGGATTCCTCCAGCTCTCCAGAGCCGGTGTGGCTGGACAAGGGCTTTGCAGGGGTCTGAAGCTAGGGGGCAGCGATGTCTCCTTCCCCAGATGCAAGGATTCAGAGCCCACAAGCCAGTTCAGAAAGATGGGGGGCGGGGGCAATGGCTTTGTCAGAAGACTAAACTGGAGGAACTCACGGCCTGGAGGCGGATTATATTGCGCCAAGGTGCTGAGCTGGAGGGGAGGGGACCCAGGTTTAGTATCTAAAAGGGGCACTTGGAATAAAACCCAGCTGATTTGCTGCCTGCTTCCAATTTAGTACCAGGCTGCAAAATAGCATCTGAGCCCTGGGGCCACAGCTCAGATCAGACCTGCAGGGTGTAGGCAGCTGTGTCCCAAGACTCTAGGGTCACGCTGGCTCAAGAGAAGCACTAGAAGCAGGGCTGGGTAGGGGAAGCCAGGACTCCTGGTTTCCAGTCTCAGCTCTGCTGTTCACTTGCTAGGTGATTTCGGGCTCGTTATTTAAACCTGGTATCTCAGTTTCATTGTGGGGATAACCCCACTTATCCATGGCCACACCGTGCTGGAGATGGGTGGTTGAGAAGCCAGGCATTGCCGATACAACGAATGTGCCTGTTAACGGTGCAGCGACCTCCACTGACATTTATTCCAAACCCCCCTCTCCAGGTAATAAGACAAGCGACTTGGACCATGCGGTCCTGGCGGTCGGCTACGGCGTGCTCCAGGGGGAGCTGTACTGGCTGGTGAAGAACTCCTGGTCCACCTACTGGGGGAACGACGGCTACATCCTCATGTCCATGCGGGACAACAACTGCGGGGTGACCACGGACGCCAGCTACCCAATCCTGGAGTGACCCCGGCTCCCCTCACCATCTGAGCCCCACCCACGGGGGGCGCCAGGCCCGGAGGAGAAAACAGGCTGGGATGTTGCTTGGCAGGTCCGTGTGGATTTCACCCTAGCAGAGACATGGGCGGGAGAACCTACTTGATACAGTCCCCCCGCCTTGCCAGGCACTGGCCCTGCTCTGTAGCCAATCCACACTCCATTCCTCTGGGCACTAAGTCCCCAAGTGACAGTTCAAGCAGCCACTCAGGGAGGAAGGTGGGACTATAGCTCTGCAATCAAGGAGGGGGGAGGGGAAATTGAGGTGGGGGGGAGGTGTGGTAAAGGGAACAGCCTGTGCGTACTGGGGAGGGCTGTACATGGAAGTCTGTCCCCCTTGACGGCATCCTGGCTACTGGGCAGCCCAAAAGAGCCCCCAGCATGCAGCTGATGTGGCTCGCGCCGCTGCTGGCAATAAAGTAGCTGGGGAAATGCTGGCTCTCCGTTAAACCAGGAGGGGGAGTTTGCTTCCCAAGGACGTTTGGTGTCACACTGCTTTCTGCACCCCCTCTCCCAACTCACCAAGTGCCCCCCCCCTTAACCGACCAGTTCCTCCCTCTGTCTCCACCCTGTCGAGAGGTGACCCCCCCTTGGAGGCCCCTCGAATCTAATCTCCTTTGATTGGTGACTTAAACGTCACCCAGTTTACCAGACAGCTCACCAGCCTCAGTCTGTACCCACGACCCTCTGGTCAGGGTCTGCTGGCCCGATGGCCCTAGTCCATATAGAAGATCCTCTACTCTGGGTATTATGACCCACTGGCCCAAGTCCATATGCGAGTCCCTTCTGCTCAAGGTAATACGGCCCTGTGGTCAAGTCCATATGTGAGTCCTTTCTACTCAGGGTAATATGGCTCAGTGGCCCAAATCCATATGCGAGTCCCTTCTACTCAGGGTAATACGGCCCTGTGGCCCAAATCCATATGCGAGTCCCTTCTGCTCAAGTTAATATGGCCCAGCAGCCTAAGTCTATATGTGAGTCCTTTCTACTCAGTAATACAGCCCAGCAGCCTAAGTCCATATTAGGGATGTAATTGTGTATTCAATTAACTGATTAACCGATAAGCAAAAGCTTATAGGTTAATGCTACAGACTACATGCATTTCTCCCCTCCCCGCCACCAGTACATTTTTTCGCAGGCTGGCCAGCAGCCCAGCACAGTCCTGGCTCACGTCGGGTTCAGGACCTACCCCTGCGGCGGCTCTGCATTTAAAGAGTATTAGGAGATAAGCAGGCAGGTAGCCTGCTTCAGTCCCAGCTCACGCCAGGTCTGGGAGCTCAGACTTCCCCTGGACAGGGGCTGCCACCGCCCTGCACTGCTGCCTCTGATACAGCACAGGGTGAAAGGCACCCGGGCTGCAAAGGGAGCTGGTTTTTAAATTGGCTCCCCTCGTGGACCAGCTCCCGCCTGGCACCCTGCACTGCTGCCTCTGATACAGAGGTAGCAGCGCTGAGTGGCAGGGGGCTCCTCGGGAGTGGAGCCAAAGTGCACTGGTTGGTGGCTCCACCCCCGGGTTCTACAGAATAGTCAAGTAACCAATAAGAATTCATGAGGTTAATTGACTATTCAATTAACTGATATTTAACATCCCTAGTCCATATACAAGCTCCTTCTACTCAGGGTAATATGCGCCGTAGCTCAAGTCCATATGCAAGTAGAAAATATGCAGGGGTATGTAAGGAGGGGGGAGGGGGAAGGGGGATCCGGGCCCTCCCTCTCCACTGGGTCCCAGCCCAGGGCCCTGTTGGCAGTGACATGGTCCACTGCTCGCTCAGCAGGAATCCTGCTGCGACACGCTGGGCGCCCGGGGAGCAATTCCCCGCCCTGGGCTACTATCGGGACCTGGCAGACGTCCTCTTTGTGTGCTCGCTCTCATTCTGCAGCTTCTCTGGTAGCCGCTCTCGGCTCAGCTGCTGCACCGGGGGTCCGGCGGCGCTTCCTCCCCTGGAGCTCCCTCTGCACTTCCTTCCCCTTCAGCAGGCAGCCCTGACTGAGTTGCTCCAGAAGCCTTTATAGCCAGTCTCCAGTTGGAGCATGCCCAGCAGGAAGTTAGCTAGCTAGCCAGCTAGCATTGCCAAATACTTTCACAGAAAAAAAAATTCCGAATATGGCAGGGGGAAAATCAATTGAGCAAAACCCCCCCCCCCTTAAAAAAACCACCAAACAAACCCACAGGGAACCAAAGTTGTTGAGAAAAAAAAAAGTCACTGCGCCTTTAAATTCCCACGCTCCTCCTCCTCGCTCTCCCTGCCCCAGCCTTCCAAGAAAAACAGAAAATACCGGACATTTTACATGTCCAGAATTTTCTGGGGTTTTTTTACTGGACAGAAGACGCAATTACCGGACTGTCTGGGTGAAAACCGGACACTTGGCAACCCTAAGTGGGGCCCTCTCAGCCAGCTGGGCCAGGGAAACTCCATTAGTTCCAGTGCAGGGTTAGTGCCCCCCATCGGTCCCTCCAACAAACCTCCTTCTCCCCCAGTCCCTGGAAGAGGGCTCTCTGCAGTGCTAACATGCCCCCCCAGGCCTGCTGGAGGCCTCACTGCTGCAGATGTAGCTTCCTGCCAGCCAGGCTGGATTGATGTCAGGAACCCTGAGAAGGGCCAGGCCGGATGCAGCTGACCCCAGTTAGAAGCTGATCTTCATTTCCTGCCTGGGCCCAGCCAGCGAGTTAGCCCGACGTTCCGCTCAGCCAGTCCGCACTGAGGTCCCTCCCGGCCAGGCCCAGGCGGGGCAGCATGGACGCCCCTCCCCGTTTTGAGGGCCGGCTGCTAAGCCGGTGTGAGACGTCTCCAAGTGCTGCCCGTTCGAACGACAGCCTGTCTGGCCTTCTGCGCGCTTCCAGGGCTGATGGCTGGGGGGTGAGGGAGCGAGAGGCAGGGGTGACATTTGAGACTCAAGATGCCCCCGTCAGGCCCAGCCAAAGGGTTTGCAGGGCCCAAGTCAGGATGCTGGGAGCAGAGCCCCAGGACCGGCCGGTGGATGGTGAATCCTCAAAAGCGTGGAGCCCAAGGCATTTGCCTTGCTGGCCTTGCCTGAGGGCCAGGCCTGGCCCTAGTGTGCACTGGGAGCCACTACCCCTTTCTGGATCTGAGCTCCTATCCTAGGGAAGCTCTAACGCAGGCCTCCCCTGCCTGGGCAGGGGGAACCAACCCAGCTGCAGCCTTCAGCCTGGCAAACTGGCTTCGGCCCTCCAAGGCTAGGGCTGGAGGGAGGGTGTCCCAGGGAACAGGGGACGGCTGCCAGACAGCCAGGAGAGGCGGAAGAGTCACGCCTGGGGAGGGCAGAGGTAGGACAATGCAAGGGCCCCAACAGCGGACAGGAAACCAAAGCTCCTGGTTCAGGGCTGGAGCCGGGGACAGAAGCCAGGGAGAGATTTACTGTGTGCGGCAGGTTATCTTGCTGCTGCCCCAACTTCCAGCCACTGTCCTGGGCTGGAGCGAGCCTTCAGGGCTGATCCAGCCACGTGACTCCTCCAGGCCTTGCTTGGCCTGCCAACAGCCCCAGAGAAGCCGACTGGCCTCTAGGGGCTTGTCTTTGCTGCAGTGCGCGTGGGTGGGGTCCCAGCTCGAGTGCTGGCCAGGCCGGGGAGCGCGGTGGGGCTTTTGGCTCCCGCTGGCTGGCCCCACGCAGGGCGTAGCTACAGTCTGTGTTAGCAGCTCATGTGCTCCGTGGCTGTGCTCCCTGAGTGCAGGCTGACCCCAGAGACGATCCCACGAGCCCAGCTCACCTGCGCTGGCTCCGCAGGAAGGATCTAGCCGCCCAATCCTTGCTCCGGCAGGCTGAGCGCTAACATTGCCCCGTGTCTGCGGGAACTGTGGCAGGCGCTTGCGTAAGAAGCAGGGTGCAGGCAGTGGAGGCGGCTGCACCCAGCCCACTGTTCTGGCACCAGCAGGCAGGGCACACTCTGTCTTCAAGCTTCGGGCCACAGCAAGGAGGGAGGTTCTGCTCCTGCATGGGAGCCAGAGCCAAGGCTTCAGCGCCGCGGGAGAGGAAAGGAAAGAGGAGAGGAAACAGGCTCTTCCACGGGGGCGCTGGGGGCGGCAGGGCTGCGCCCCGTGGGGGCTGGCGTTGGCCTGGTGTGTTGCTCCCCTTACGGAGATGCCACAGCCCAGTTCTGCATTGCCGGGGGCACGCCGGCCAGCTGCAGCCTTCCCATTCTCGGGGCTGTGACTGCAGGGAGCGCACGAGACCATCCGAGCAAGAAGCCCAGGTTAGACGGGCCTGGCCTCCGTGCTGCCCGCAGTGCTGGGCAGAGGCTCAGCGGGGAGGTGTAATAAAGCCCTGAACAGCTACCGTACGGCCATGGCGAGAGAGGGGCGCTAGGGTAACAGACACAGTAGGCAGGGGGCCTTGCTCACTGCAGTGCTGGAGAATGGCGCGGGCGCCCGAGTGGGAGCGCTGGGGCAGGGCCAGCTGGCTGGGGAGTGGAGACGCGATGCGGGAGGAGAGCAGGCCTGGAACTAGCTTGCCAAGGTCACCTCTGTGGGGAAGCTCGTGAGCGGGGCAGCAGTGATAGCCCAGCATGCTCTGGGGTTGCACCCTGGCATTTCTGGTCCTTGTGCAGGCTGCCAAGTCGGAGTCCCTGCGTTCCTGCTAGTCATCCCCAGGACTCCTGCCCCGGGTCTCTGTACCCTCTGCCCCCGCCCCCAGGCATGCCAATAGCTGGGGGAGCTGTGTCCAGCGAGGGATTCTGAGAACCAGACCTGACCTCGCCTGGAGGTGATGCTGCTGCGCAGGGTTCCCAGGAGCGATTCCAGTGTCACCCAGCTGATTTGCAGAGCTCCCGCAGCTCAGGTTTTTCATTGCCACTGGTGGTGCACATGCCTCGGTGCACATAAAAAATTGACTCCGCACATGGATGAAAAAATTCCACACGTGGATGGAAAAGATTAGAAGGTCCATGGGGGATCCCAAACATGGAAGGACCATTCTCCAGACTGGGCTCATAGTTCTGACTGCTCACTGGCAGGCTGCTTGGGCAACCGTGCAGCAAGAGACGTGGAACGCGCGGTCTGAGCAAGGGCCCCCAGCTCGGAAGAAAACAAGCAGCTCCGAGGCTGCAGCGCTGAGGATGTGGAAAGCGACCAGACTCCCAGCCCCACAGGAAAAGCCGGGGTGCGCCGGGCTGGCTGAATCAGCACTTGGCTCCTCAGCCCGCTGTATGGGTGGGTGCTGGCGACTCCCTTCTCTGAGTCACTCCGGCATGGCAGAGTTCAGGGCCACTGCACCTGGATCTCCCATCCATGCAGTCCCCACATCCAGCCCCTGCACTGCTGGAAGAGGGAGACTTCCTGTCTCTGGAGGCCACAGTCTCCCCTGGAGTGACATGTGCACCTGTACACACTGCTGGGAGGCAGTGGCTAGCAGCCCCACCTCAGTGCTGACCCTTTCAGACACAAAGGGCACAGAGGAAGCTGAAGGTTTTGGTACCTGGGTCTGGAGCAGCTGGATCTTACTGGCCCAGGGAGATGCAGGGGGCAGCTGGGGATCAAGTACAGTAGCTGGACTCTGGCTCAAATGATCAGCAAGGATGTGGAGGTTTAAAGGTGTCGAGTATCAGAGGGGTAGCTGTGTTAGTCTGAATCTGCAAAAGCGGCAAGGAGTCCTGTGGCACCTTGTAGCCTAACCGAAGTGTTGGAGCATAAGCTTTCGTGGGCAAAGACCCACTTCGTCAGATGCATGTAGCCATCTGGTTTAAAGGGACATCAGTAGGGTTCTGAGTTAACACATGACTGAAAAGAACAGGAGAGGTCACACAATAGAGCTGTGGTTTCAGGCTCCCTGTGGACTCAGGGAGACAACACTGCCCCGGTCACACTCGGTCTGTGTCGACGCTTTTCTGCACAACCCTCCAGACTGGCAGGATCGTCTCCAGAGCTGAGGCTCGGGAGCAGAGTCCCACAGCATCGCGGAGAGCCTGTAGTGGGGGAATCCAGAGGGCTTGGCAGACGTGACAAGGGACCATTTCTGCTTTCCCATGTGGCCACCCAAGCCTAGTTGGGTCCCCCAGTCCACTCCATCACGGGGGGAGCCCAGGCCCAGCCAACAGCCAACTCTCCAAAGGACAGAAGACCGTGCGCTTTTGCCAGTGAGTTTATTGACGGGACCGGAATCAGTCACATCAGCTGTTTCCCTTTGCCAGCTCCAGGCTTGGGAGTTGCCCTAGTTACCGTAACTTAGTGTTTCTCAACCAGTGGCATGAGTACCCCTAGGGGTACTCGACAGAAGTCTGGGGGGTACTTCAACAATTGAAATTTGGAGAAAACTGAAGATTTGTGTTAATTTTTACAAGCTTTATTATTTTTGTACTTTTTACACCCAAAAAGTTCCTCGCCCACCCAGCTACAATTAAGCTGTTTAAAACAAACGTGTTGCAATGGTAGAAAAAAATTGTGTGTGTCTGAAAACTGTAGGTACTGGGGGTACTTCTAAAATTTTTTTTGAAAAAGGGGTACTTTATAAAAAAAGGTTGAGAAACACTGACGTAATTCCCCAGACTAGGGAGCGAGAGGAAGGGGCCGGAGCAGGACCATCCAGAGACCTGGGAGTGCCATAGGGAGAACCCCTCCTTTCAGTTCCCAGTGGGAGCGAGGGTTCCCCCTGCCCACAGCAGCTGGTCTGACTTCTCTCCCATCCCCTCCCTGGGCCAGGCTGCTCCATGTGCAAAGCCTCTCCCCCTCCACAAAGGGCTCTCCTGCTCCCAGCCTCTGTGATGCAATGGGGAGGCACTGGCCACACCTGTCGGCAGAGCCGCACCAGCTTTGATCTAGCGAGATCAAAGCCCACTTGAGTAACAGTGGCAGCCTGGGTGGCGGCACCGACTCGCAGCTGCAGTAGGTACCCAGGCTACTCGGGAGGCTGGTCCATGGGCTGCCGCAGCTCCCCTGGTGGTGTTACTTGAGCTAGCTTTGATCTCCCTAGATCAAGGCCCACTGAGACTGTGGCTCATAGTTCGCTGGGGTCTGTGCCCACCTCTCCAGGCTTGCAGGCACGCCTCGGACTGCGGTCGAGCCAGACCCTTGGGGAGCTTTGCCCACAGCTGCGCTGACATCTGTGCCAGCTAGAGGGGGCTGGCCTTGCCCAGCAGCCTCAAGAAGCCCTCGCTGCCCGCAGTTCCCATTCAGGGGACTTCAGGGCACTCAGCACAAACGAGCAAGCACATGGGCCAAGCAGGATCAGGCGCGAAAGCAGCACAGCTTGGTCCCGTCCACCGCACACACCACACGCACACAGCCTGACAGACTGACCCTCCCCCACTCATTTCCCTTGGATGCAGAAGCGGCTGGAGATCAGGCCAGGACGGGGTACGTGGCGGCCGTTGCCACCCCGCAGTTGTTGTCCTGCATGGACATGAGGATGTAGCCGTCATTCCCCCAGTAGGTGGACCAGGAGTTTTTGATGAGCCAGTAGCTCTCTCCTTGCAGCACCCCGTAGCCCACAGCCAGCACGGCGTGGTTCAAGCTGAGGCTGGTGTTCCCTATGGCCGAGAGGGACGAAGATTAGCAAAGGGGAGTCTCAAGTGGCTATTTACCCCGCTGTAGTTACCCAACCCCGGCCTCTGGGCTCTTGCATTCCCTGGAGGCCAAAGGACAAGTCTCATGCCGATGAACGGCATCAGCCGAGCGAGGACTGCCCGTGGGGGCAAGGCCATGGATACAAAGGAGGGCCACAACGTCCATCTCCCCTGACCTCCTGCCTGACCCAGCCGGAGCGCCCCATGGCACCGTTTCCGCATCAGATGCCGCAGGTTGGGAACCTCCCAAGATATGGTTTCCGCTAGGCCCCCCAGTGTGATCAGATGTGGACAGCTTGGAGAGGGGGACAGCCAGGTACAGCCAGGGCTGTTTTACGAGGGGCCGTGCCAAGGGAGAGCGAGATCAGCCACCTGGCTAGCCTGCTTCGGCCAGAGAAGTTATTCGGTGCAACAAGATGGACTCTAATCGCCACCTGGTGGCGGAGCCCATGAAAAGCTCTGGCCAAGCTCTTCTTGCAGGGGGTTGGTGCATTGCATTGGAAGCCCCCCAGCATGGCTCCGCTCATCAGGGGTTCTTCAGGCATGAGAAAGCAGGATCTGCCTAAGCGCTGTGGTCGGAGGCACGTGGTTAGGGGCAACGCTTGCGGAAGGGAGGCAGGACTGCTGGGGATGCCAGGCATGGAAGAAGGGGCTCACTGTGACTGAAAGCACCGCTGTGTTCGTCGACACAGTCGTGATCATTGCTGGGCAAAATATGCCTTGCGAGGGGCCATTTGAAAAACTGGCTGCTCGGCAACATCGCAGCAAAAGGGAAGGTTCTGCGTGAATTCCCCCTACACGATGCTAGTGCATGTTCAAACCGCCCCGCCCTGCCCAGGCAAGAGTAGTAAAGCAGGTCTCGCCTGAACCAAGGAATGTGGGTTCACCCCAATTTACGGGGAAGTAGACAGGGTCCTAAAACCAGCAGCGTGTCTGCATTTCAGCACATGCAGGGGAAAGCCACCTTCACCCACAGAACCCCTGTCACCTTTACTGCGTGAATAAACTTTGCGTTGAGGGGAAAACTCAGAGGAATCCACTTTGGAGTGTGAGGCTATTCTACACTACAGGGTTTTTGCATGAAGCCAGCTGGTTTTGCGCAACACCCCCCCCCCCAGCGCGTCCACACCTCAAGCGCATTTTTGCGCAAAAAAAAAAAATCCAGTAAATCGGCCGGACAGAGGGCTTTTGCCGGTAGAGTTATTCCTCTCCCCACGAGGCATAACTCCTTTTTGCACAAGAGTTCTTTGGCAGAAAGGTGTGTGTGGACGCTCAGCAGGGGGTTTCTTGCACAAAAAGAGCCTATCATGAAAAGCACAGGTGCTCTGGTGGCCATTCTGCGAATGGCAATCAGAACTTTCTTGCGCAAGAGCGTCCATGCAGCGTGGACACTCTCTTGCACATGCTTTTGAGGTGCGGATGGGCTTTTGCACAAGAATCTTTTGTGAAAATCTCTTCCGCAAAAAACTTCTTGCACAAAAACCCTGCAGTGTAGACAAAGCCAGAGTGGATTGCAAAAGTGAGAGGCAAAACCACCCCAGTGATCTCTCCCTCTCTCAGGCTACATTGACACTACAGGGTTTTTGCGCAAAAACCCGCAGAGCGTCCACACCTCAAGCGTGTTTTTGCGCAAGAAAATGTACAGTGAATCAACAGAACAGAGAGGTTTGGGCGGTGTAGGTATTCCTCTTTCTACAAGGAATAACTCTGTTTTGCACAAGAGTTCTTGCACAAAAAGGTGTGTGTGGACGGGAAACAGGATTTTTTTGTGCAAAAACAGCCTATCGTAAGAAGCACAGGTGCCCTGGTAGCCATTGCGTGAATGGCAATCAGAGCTTTCTTGCGAGAGATTTGGACGCTCTCTTGCGCGAAAGTGCATCGCTTTTCCGATGCGCTTTTGCAGTGTGGACGCACTCTTGCGCAAGACATTTTTGTGGAAGATCTCTTCCGCCAAAAGCTTCTTGTGCAAGAAGGCTGCAGTCTAGATGCAGCCTCGCACACACACGTGAGAGGACAAAGAAAGCAGGCCTTTGACTTTCAGGGAGATCCTGACCTCAGAATTTGTTCAGCAATGTTGCTGCGAACCTGTGGAGAGGGTCTGACCTTGAACCAAACCTTGCTTGTGAAGTTTTAGCTGCCAGGAAGTGTTTTATCTTTAGCTTTCTCGTAACCATTTCTGACTTCCATACCTTAGCCCTGTGCACATTTAAAACCTTTCTCTCTGTCGCTGAATAAACATGTTTTATTTTTAAAATAAACTACTCCAGGGCTGTGTTGAAACCAAACTCTTTGGCAGCTCCAGCTAACGTAGTATCTTTATGGGGCAATGGACCTTTAATATCTGAACTGTCCAGGAAAGGGCAGGGCAGTGCAGAACACATGTGATGAGGGAAATCTAGGGGGTGTTGGGGTCACCCCATGAGTAGTAACCCAGGCTAGTGGAAGCCAGAGCAGGGCTGGAGTGTTGCTGACAGGCTGCTGGGGGCAGAGCAGCTGGAGCAGGGTGCAGCCTGCTCAGGGGGTGACCTGCCTGCTGTTTGAGAGCAGCCCTGCTTGGGAGCTACCACCCCGAAGCATTGTGAGGCACCCAAAGTTGTGGGGCAGGCAGTGACAACCCCACACTGGGCCGGATGCACCTTGCGACATAACGTCCACCCCTTGGATTTCTAGGATCTCTGCTGCGTCCCTTCAGTGCATCTTTGGAGTGCCCGGAAGAGATCCCGGGCCAGGCTGGATGCGTGGTGCTTGTGCTACCGGGCTGCTGTTCATTCTGGAGAACATCTTACAGGGCACGTAGGTGGCTCCACCTAGTCGCGCTAGGAACCAGCACCCCCATGTACAGCCCCCAGTGGCACTGGGATGGGGAGAGGGTGTCCAAGTAGCAGTGATCAGCGACCAGGCCTGTGCTACTGGACCAGCAGAGAAACTCTGGATGGAACAGAACAGTCTGCGGCTCTCCTGGCCCAGCCAGTCTGCATGGCCACCCAGTCTCCTGACCAACCTGCGATCCAGCAGCCTCAGGCAAAGGGTTAGCATGAGAGAGCCTCTTCCTGCCAGACATGCAATCTCGCCCCATTGCAAGTGCAGCCCTGCTGGCATGGCTGGATCACCCACCGGGAGTGCCGCCAGGGCTGGATCACCCACCGGGAGTGCCGCCAGGGCTGGATCACCTACCGGGGCGGGGGAGCGGGAGGGGGGCTGTGTAGCTGGCAGGACTGGACTCACCACACCCGGGTTCATAGTAGACGCCGTTGGAGTAAAATAAGAACGACTTGGCAGAGGCGTCGATGTTGACGGGCACGGGGCCATTCTTGAAGACGGCGACTTTCAGGGCGGTGATGTTACCGGCGGGGATGCTGACATAGCCTGTGATGTTGGCGAGGAGCTTAGACGAGCTGGAATGGCAGTATCCGTTCTAGGAGGCCAACGGGACACAGGGGTTTAACAGCCAGAGGGTCTGAGTGTCCCTGTTCAGCCAGGAACCTCCATCCGCCCACCCACTGCGGCCACACCTGGCTATGAACCAGAGGACGCCAGCCGATCCGTCACATCCGCTCAGGCCCAGCCAAGTCAGAAACTCCGTCCTCACTCATGTGACCCTGCGGGCTCAGCCCAGTGAGAACTAGCAGCGGACCTGGCAGCTAGTTAGTGGGCCAGGCCGCACGACAAGGCAAAGGGTTCGGTGCGTCGGTCAAGTCCTGGCAGAGCTGGGACACGGGTGGTTTGGCCTTGCAGGTGGGACGCGGGGGGGCCAGGTGGGGGGCAGGGCTCAAGGCAGGGCTCAGAACCAGAGGCAGAAAGCAGCAGTCAAGCCAAAGGTCAGAACCGGTGGCAGGAACGTGGGCAGGGATCAGCTGCTCCCAGGAACTTTTCCGTCCTGGCTGCTTTGCCCTGCACCAAGCTCTCCCAGCAGTAACCCCAGGGCGCCTGCAGTTCAGCTGCCTGCTGCCGGGGCCATTCCCCCAGGGCTCTCCACATCACATCCCCCTCGGCCCACGGCACACTGCCCCAGCCGGCAGAGCGCTGCTGCCGCCTCTGCTGCTTGCGAGCCGGGGGACTCACCTGGCCCCTGTAGGGCCCGTAGGACTCGGCGCTTGGTATGCCGCCATGCTTCCTGACCCAGTCAAAGGCCCGCCAGACGAGGCCGCCGTCGCAGGCGTGGTTCCCGCAGCCCCAGGAGCAGTCGACCAGGGCTTGCTGGGACAGCGGGGTGAGCAAGCTGGTCTGGGGAGGAGAGCAGGGTCGGGCACAGAGGAGTCAACCCCTAACTTCACCATCCCCTTTACAGCACACCCAGGCTCACCAAGGCCTCGTCCAAAGAAATCCCCC
>JANRFK010002918.1:6593987-6606155 GCA_030068395.1 Apalone spinifera | reverse complement strand
CCCAAACCCTCACTGATGTGGCTCCCAACTGAGAGAGAGAGAGACACTCCCCACATCCCCCAGAGCCTAGGGGGCCCAGGCTAGCAGATTTTGTGTGCTCCAGCCCCACGGGGAAATAGGGGGGGGGAGCATCAGCGCAGGCGCCTCATGTTGTGGTGGGGAGCCCTGAGCCTTGGGGGCTGGATCCAAGCAAGCCAGGGGCCACATCCAGCCCCTGGGCCTCAGGTTCCCCACCCCTGCTTTAGACCCTTTGCTAGGGCTCCCATATTTCACATTCCCAAGTAGCGGACACCTCTGGGGAGAAGGGAACTGGAGGGGGAAGGCAGATAGAGCAGTTGCAGTTCTCCAGCTACCCGGCTCTGAAGGCAACACTGATGCCAGCAGCAGTAAAGGGGGCAATACCAAACCACGCCCCCCCCAGTTCTGCGCTGCTGCTGCTGGCAGCCACGCTGCCTTCAGAGTAGGGCAGCCGATCAGCAGCTGCCGCTCTCCAGCTACTCCGACCCGAAGGCAGCGTGGAAGGAAGGGCAGCAACAGCAAATCACGCATTTGTTCATATTTCAAAAATGAAAACTGAATGGAGGGGGCAATTCAAGGGTCTGCCTCCATTTCCTGAGCCACAATTGAAACCATGGTCTGCTTCCAACTAGCAGCATTAAGGGTGCGTCTACACTGCACTGTACCTCAAAATAAGGTACGCAATTTGAGCTACGCAAACTGCATAGCTTATTTCAATGCTATTTCGAAATAGCTTATTTCGTCATTTGGCGCCGTCTATAACCCACTAGTCTGAAACGTCCCTTAACCCGCGTAGAATGAGGTTCACAGGGATGTTGGAATAGCGAGCCTGAAATAATGGGCTTGCTGTGAAGATGCAGGATAGCTATTTCGGGATACTCCGATACCCCAAACTAGCATTGCAGTGTAGACGTAACCTAAGGGGCCGGCTCCTTGTTTGGGTATAAAGCCACAATCCTTGGACAAGGTTACGATTCTTGCTACAGTCACTGGAAAAGGCGGCCAGCACCCCAGACTGGAGCCTGTTGTCTAGCATTGCTTAAGGTGCACATATTTATTCCTAACAACTCTTGCTTTGCACTCTGTGGAAGGCTTCAGTGCTGTCACGGCCGGGGTGCTGATTACATGCTTCATTTAGTGCACCTAGGAGTATGTGCAATAATTTGCTATCGCTTTTTGGGGGGGAGGAAGGGTCATCACAGCCTGAAATATTTGCAAAGGCAGCAATAAAAAGTTGGAGAACTGCTGTTTTAGTGGTGTGCTGGGTGCAGGACAGAGCAAATGCTGGCTGCAGCCGGGCACGGTACTGCCCATGCACCCCCAGCCTGGCCTGCAGCAGTTCTAGCTCTGGCTCCAGGAGCTTGTGGCATGCCCTCGGCTCCCAGGCTGGGCAGAAGCGACCCTCCATAGAGTGGTTAGCGTGGGTGGGTGGAATTTTATTTCACCAGCAGCTGCAGCGCCTGGCAACGCACTGTGCTTCACCCTCCCCACCCTGATTCGGGGCCATGCATTCCCTAAAGGAGCCGCAGCCATGACTGAGAAGCCACTTTCCACCCAGGGGCACTAAGCAATTGCCAGGAGACAGCATCAGCCCCTCCACACGCCCCCTCCAGGCAGGACCATGGTCACTGGCTTGCTCCCCACATTCAGCATCTTGTGAGCCCCCTAATGGCACGTATGGGGGGCCATCAGATTTATCTGAGTCTAGCAGGTTTTGGGGAGACTCCAGTTCCCACAATGCCTTCCGGGAAGGGCGCCCAGCTAAGCCAGCGAGCCCCCCAGGCCACAGGGACCAACTGACTGCCTCTCCTCCTGACTTCCGGCGGTCCTGCTCGCGGCTCAGCGCTCACCTGGAAGCCATTCAGGCTGGGGAAGACGCTCTGTGGATAGACGCGGTTCCAAGGGCTGCCACTGATCCGGAAACACTTCAGGACGTTCACCTCCAGCTCCGTGGTGACCGGGGTGATCTTGTAGAGGGCACCAAACGGCTTCTCTGCCCCGTACTGGAAGGTGACCACTTGCCCTAGGGGGCGGGGAAGGGAGGCAGGAAGGGAGAGACCTTCCATGGGCCCAGGCTCACGCGAGGGAAGGGGAGAAACCGCGAGGCTGAGGAGGAGGGAACCGGTGCCAAGGGTCTTGTGCTAAAGAGCCACTTGCCTGCAGCTTTTCAGATCCACCAGTGGCTGCTGCTGCGGCCCCACCGCAGAGCCTGGGGAGGTGGGGAAGCAACCCTAGGAGTCTGTGTGATGCTGAACTCCCTGCAGCCAGACCATGGCCACGGCTGGCTGGGCTGTCCTGTTGCTCTCTCAGTGCACCGTCACCCGGCCACGCCAGGTGGAACAAGCAGAGGGAAGGCGACGGCCTCATGAGCACTGGGCTCCCAGCCGTGAAGAGCTGTGGTGTGTTCTCCCGCCAGGAAGCAACACCGAGCGCCAAGTGCTATGCAGTGGGAGGGGGGCAGAGACACCTGAACCATGGGCCCATCCTCTGACACCTCCCAGTGCCCATTCCTGAGGCCCCACCCTCCCAGTGACCCACCCTCACACCACCGGGGTCCCTGTAAGCTGGACCCTTGTGTGGCCACCCAGTAGAGCTTCCAGTGCTGCCCAGCTATTAGCAGAGCACCCCCAGCCAGGTTTGTGTTTCTACAGGTGGTGCACATTCGCACATGCCTCAGTGCACATAAAATTATTCTGCACACGGATAGGAAAAATATCCACACATAGATGGAGAAGATTAGAGGGAACATTGCTCCCAAGACCCTACCCTCTCCTCTCCAATTGCTTGCCCTTATAGCTGGTAAAAAGTTGAGGTGTGTGAGACATAGCCTCCCCCCCATTCCAGCAACAGGCTCCGGCTGGGCTCTGGATCAGGCCCCAAGTCGAAGTCACCTCGATCGGTGGATTGGGACATGGGAGCATGTTAGTCTAGGGAGGGGGGGCGGGATCTGACTGGGGCTCTTCTGCAGCCTCCAACCTCTCGCCTCTGAATTTGGGCCCCGGGGCAGGCCCTGGCCCTGCCCTTTGACGACACCACTGCCCCACTGGTGCCCATCATGCCTACCGCCGTAGTACTCGATCCGGCTCTTTTCTTCCATCAGGTTGTACCAGGCTTCAAAGGGCTCCTTGATTTCAGCAAACGGCATGTCAATCACCCCTGCAGGCCACATGCACAGGAGCCAGGTTAGCCCGTGTTGGAGCCCCAGAGACACGCCATGGGCTCGAGTGTGGATCCACCGTACAGACGCAGGATGAGCTCTGATGTGTCTGATTCTAGCCACACACCCTGCCATGCTCTGGGCACGCCCCCAACCCAAATCATTTCACTCTCTGCAGCATCGCGGCTCCCTTCCTGCCCAGCGCCTGTCGTCAGGCGGCTGCCCCGTGGAGATTTCCTCCTTGTGCTCGCCAGAGCTGGGGAATATCAATTGCCCTGTTTAGATGCTGTCCAGTCGGTCCCCCCCAGCCGAGAGTGCGGACAAGCGGGAGTATTACTCCTGCCAGAGACAATATTAATTCATTGAGCGATCCAGGGGCAGGGTGGCGCAGAGAGACCTGGAAACTGCCCCACAAAGCGGCTGAGGATCCCCTGGGTCTGGGGGAACCCTGGCCTGGCAACCCCTCCTAGCTCTGCCCCCCCACTCAGGCACAGGAGGTGTCAGGGCTAGGAGGGAGCGAGGGGGTGGATTTGAGCATGATGCACTCACTGATTGACAGGAGACAGTTCTAGCCCATGGCTGCTCCAACTTGCCGATGTGTTTCCCAGCGGGCATGGAGTATGTCTGCACTGGCTACTGGTGCACTCAGCCCCAGCCTTAACACCCCCATCTGTGAGCGTGCCCCATTCCCTGCTCCTCCCCCTCCCTGCCAAAGCCTCTTACACACAGTGGAACAGCTGTCCCCAGTGGGCAGAAGGCGCTGGGAGGGAGCGGGGAGAGTTGACCAGTAGACCTGCTTGTGGGCGAGAGGCATGGGGAGCCCAATGGAGCTTGGCTGCTGGGCGGGGGAGCGGGAGCTGAGCCCCACAGAGTCAGCACCTCTGTTTCTGCTCGATTTGATCAGAGAACAGCAGGGCAGCCGCGGCAGCTAGCGGCCCAAGCGCCATCCTGGCCAGGATTCTAGGCACATGCTGAGGCATCTGGCCTGAGCCACCATCCACACCGTTGGGGCTCCCCTGCTATTTCTAGGGCGCTAGCTCCAGGAAAGCCAGCTCATGTCCATCTGCTTGTGCTGGAAACAACACCTGTCGCGGTGCAGCCCGCTGCTACAGCCCCCCGGCCAGTGCCCGCAGCCGCGCCGACGCTGCGCTCTCAGGCCCCGGGGGACAGGCCGGGGCGGTGAGAGGGGAATGAAGGGATGAGGGAAGGCTTCTGGGAAAGGCCCTTCCCGCAGGCACATTAGCTAGCTGGTTTGCCACAGGCCAGGCTAAGGTCGAGGTAAAGGCCCTTTCTGGCTGGCCCCCGCCGGAGCTGTGTTTGGGAACAAAGAGCCAGCAAACAAGTCCCAGCTGTCCCTCAGACTGTGTAAACAAGGGAGCCACCCTCTGTTGCCTCCCACACTGTTCCAGCGCGGCTGGGGCTGCTTTTCTGTCTCTTTCCTCCTGGCTCTCACACGGCCCTTTCCTAGAATTCCTTCCCAGTCTCCGTACTGAGTTAATGTCTCCACTTAGCAAGGCTCCCTGGGCGTGTGGCCTAAAGCCTTGGCAATGCCCCCGGCAAGCCAGTCTCGCCCAGGCCTAGATCCGACAGCGCCGGATACGTTCCCGTTCCTGGGAAGTGTTTTAAATGAGCAAAAGGGTTGAAATATACTGTAACTGCCTCCCTCTAAAGGGAAGGCAGCATGGCCTAGTGGCTAGAGCACAGGTGTGGGACTCAAGAGACCTGGCTCCTATTTCCAGCTCTGCCAGTGGGCCCATGGATGGCCTTGGGCAAATCATGTCCCCTGTATGTGCCTCAGTTTCCCCACCCGTCAAATGAGGATGATACTGATCCTCTTTGGTAAAGCACTCAGATCTGAGGAGAGCTAGGTGGTGGTTAATTGTCATTATTAGCTGCCTGGCATGGCTGCAGCATGGACACTGAGAGGCCTGCGATCTGATTGCATGCCTGAACCCCAAAAGCTCAGTGGTGCAGATTTGCTACATGGAGCAGTCTCCATTGGGGACTCTGGTGTGAGATGCACTGGGAGACAGAGCGGACAGAGGGCTGATTATTTACCCTTGCTTACAAGGGATGAGGCTCCCCTGCTTCAAGGCCCTTCCTATATTTGTCTAGCTGGCTGGCTTTGCCTGAGAATAGGAGAAAACGGTTTGATTCCACCTCGACATTGACACAGCACCAGCCCTATAGAATCTCAACTAAAACCAGCAAGGGATTCATCCTCGCAACACCCTTGAAAAGTACCGTCATCCCCATGTCACAGACGGGGAAACCGAGGCACAGCGACTTGCCCAAGGTCACGCAGGGAGAGCCACAACTGAAGTCCCGGCCCAGTGTGCTAAGCACAGGGCCTGTCCTCCCACTATGGACAAAGAGGAGTTTAAGTGCTAAGAAGTGAGCTGCTGGTCTCTGTTGAGTACTGAAAGACGTTCCCCTTTTGGCACAGCAGTCTGGCCATGTCTGGGGGAGGGGAGATTGTGGGAGAACTCTAGCTGGTTTCATAAGGGGTGTTTTCAATCTCTCTGCATGGCTTTGAGGACTAGGGGTGGGGCAGCGCCATGCTCCGGGAAGAGCTAACGATTGACTATCTTAGGCCCCACCCCTTCTGCCCTTGGCCCTGCCCCTTCCGGGGGTGTGGAGCCAGGTCTCTCTCCTTCCTTGCCCTGGGGCCTATGTAGCATTGCTAGGTGTCCGGTTTTCGCCTGGACAGTCCAGTATTTGTGGCTTCTGTCCGGTAAAAAACAGAAAATACTGGACATGTAAAATGTCCAGTATTTTCTGTTTCTCAGATAGAAGGCCGGCGGGAACATTCTTCCCCTGCTACGTTTGGTGGGGGGAGCAGGGAGCGTTGGGACTTAAAGGCACAGTGTCCTCCTCCCTCCTCCCCCCCAACAACTTTGGCCCTGTTAGGATTTTTTTTTTTTTGCTCAACCAATTTTTTCCCCGCCATGTTTGGTGTTTTGTGTGAAAGTATCTGGTAACGCGAGGCCTGCGGTGGCTGTTGGCCCCGGTGGGGCTGCATGTTTATGGCACTATACAGACGATCAGCTCTGGGGCCGAATTTCCCCATCTGCTGAGTGGGAACGATCCTAGCTCCCTGCTTCCCAGAGCTCCTGAGCAGTTTAATACAGCAAGTGCATCACCTTACAGATCAGAGGGGCCAGATCAGGGCTGCCGGTGACCCTGAGTGTTTCTGAAGGGGGCAGGGCGGCGCTGTTCTGGAGCGCGAGGTGTCACCATGAGATGCGTGCACCGCAGCTGTCTGCAGGAGAGCATGCTGGGACACAGACCCCAGCCCAGCGTGCCCGGCCCGCTCACCTGACACGTGGTAGACGTTGCCAAAATCTGGGGCGGCCCCTCCTGATGTGCATCCTGCTCCTGCAAAACAATCATCAGGCTGCTCATATCTCGGCATCATCAGACATTTCCCTCTCAAATCAGCCCGAGGGGCCACGAGACAGGGAATCTTTCCAGCCTGCCACGGGCTGCCCCGACAGCGCATTGCCGTCAGCTGCCCATCTCGCGGGAACGCAGCAAGGCACGTAAGGACGAGCCAGTCTGCAACCGCACGATCCCACTGAAATCCCATTGGGGCTACTCGGAGGCAGAAAGTCAAGCACGTGCTGAAACATCTTGCTGGACCGGGCTCTACTACAGCGGTTACGGGGAAGAGGAGCTGGCTGCCCCACATTAGGAGTAGGGGTCACACCTGTGGGTGGGGCAGGCCTGCCAGAAGGAGCGTGGATCTGTGACAACCCAAGAAGAGTTTTGTTACTGATAATAAAGAGCCTTGAGTGTATTTGCTGAGTCCCCCAACCTCCCAGGGTATGAAAAAGCCACAAGAGAGCATCTACTCTGGCATGTGCTTTTGCACAAGAGCATCCATGGCAGTGTAGTTGCTCTCTTCTGCAAGAAAGCTCTGATGGCCATTTTAACCATAGGGGCTTCTTGCGCAAGAAATTCATGTTGCCTGTCTACACTGGCCTCTTCTGGAAGAGCTCTTGTGCAAGGGGGCTTATTCTTCGTGGGGAGAGAAATAACTTCTAGAAGAAGCTCTGTTTTACAATGCTGTAAATGTATTTCTGGGAGAACACTCGTGCAGTGTAGACAGCTGGCAAGTTTTTGCAGAAGAACGGCCGTTCTTCAGCAAGAAGCTGCCAGTGTAGATGTAGCCTGTATGTATTGACTTAGGCCAGTGAACCAGGTTCTAGAGGGGTAGATGGTACCTGAGCTTGTGGAGTCAAGACCCCTCCCTGTCTGCCAGAGAGGGCAGAAGGGAGCGCCCTTCCACACTGCAATTTAACATCCCATTCTAGTCTGGCAACATCTGTGGGCCAGCATGATTATAGTTAGCTGGATGGCCACTTATCACGGGTGTAGCAAAGTCTCCCACAGTCCTATAAAGTTTGTTTACTTACAGCCACTGGTCCTGGCTCTGTGTTCTCAGGTAGCTCTAATTTGCCCCTAAATGTCGTCTAAGAGCCCAGGAAGCAGGGGAAGTGTTGGTGATGCTGCTAAACAATACGGACCTCCCATAGTTCAGCAAATTCTCTGGTCTGGCACCAGTCAGGTCTCGAGGGTGCCTCAACCTGCATGAAGCTTTCTGCTCCCCTGCTGGCTGCTTCAGCACAGCCTCATGGCACAGAGCCACAGTGTCTGCTTCCCAGGCCGGACAGAGCCCTGTCCAGACCCCAGCCCTTCAATGCAGCCTCATCCCTTCCCCTGCACGCTGGGGCTATGTCTAGACTGCATCCCTCTGTTGACAGAGGGATGCAAATCAAGCACATCGAAACTGCTAATAAAGCAGGGATTTAAATATCCTGCATTTCAGTAGCATAAACATGGCCGCTGCTTTTTTCAAAACCAAGTTTTTGGGAAAAAAAGGCAGTCTAGACACAGATCTGTCAAAAACCCTTTTTCGACAGATCCTGAATTCCTCAAAAAATGAGGCTTACAGCATCTGTCAAAGGGTTTATTTTTGACAGATTCACGTCTAGACTGCCATCTTTTTTTGAAAACTCCATTTTGGAAAAAAGCGGTGGCCATGTTTATGCTAATGATACACAGGATATTTAAATCCCTGCTTTATTAGCAGTTTCGATGTGCCTAACCTACATCTCTCTGCTGACAGAGGTATAGGCTAGACACTCCCTCAAAGGGAGTAAGGCAGGCTGCCAGCTGTTCAACCACTACAGCATAACCCCCCAGATCCCACCCCATCACTGCCAAGCACCCTGCTCACCTTTCATTCCTTTTCCATTTCCACCCCTTTGGCACATTTAGGACTAAACATGGAAAAACTCCAAGGCACTTTCAAACCAAATAAACCCTGGAAATGATGGGCTTGGGGTACTCTCAAACCCATCCCAGCTCCTGGGCTACACAGGCCTGCAGGGACAGCACATTGCAGTGCGGATGCTCCAAGTGCGTAAGACCAGCCTGGAATAACTCTGCAATGTCGAGTGGGGTTCAAACAGCAGGGAAGTCAGTTGCTCAGGGTATAACTCAGATTTAAGCCCCGGTTGCCCTGTCAGCTTAATTGGGCTGCTAACCCAGCCCGCTGTGACTTTCCTGCTATTTTAACCCAAACAAGTGCACCCATCCTCCCCCGTTAAGAACACACTCAGGGGCAGTCCTAGACTAGCTGCCAGCAACTGGTGCCCTAGGCAAACCATGCAATCGGCGCCCCCCCCACCTCCAAACCCCTCAATGATATTGTGCCACCATTTGGCGCCCATTTAACTTGGCGCCCTAGGTGACCACCTAGTTCGCCTATACGGACGGGCCACCCCTGAACACACTTCTTTTTGCAGCAAAGACTGGTGCTCAAATGCTCTGGACAAAAGCATCTGGGGAGGGCAGGTCTGTGTGCACATGCGTGTGTGCACGCACACATGTACATTATACTCACCGCACAAAAGGCAAAATAGCGGCATCATTAGACAGGCCGTTTTCTTCCAGATGAGAGGTGCCATCCGGTCTGGGCATGGGAAAAAGGACCAGGAATTAAACCGATGAATCACCTTTCTGGGAACCACATCTGGTCCCTGCATTTCCATCAGTATCTGGCCACAGGATCGGCTGCATCGTCTGTAGCCAGCATCATGACCACGTACCCCCTGCCTAATGCCTTTGGTAAAATGGGTTCTAAGCCAGGAAGGGAACAAAGCATCGTGGACTTGCCTGACAGCAAAGAATGATTGCGTTTCCATCCCAGCATGCTTTGCAGGCTTCATGAGCATCGTTATGCCCTCACAGATGGAATGCAGCCACCTCTGGGGTGGGGCACACCAGCTGCTTGGCAGCATATAGCCAATGGGGATGGCATTTTCAGAGCAGATCCAAAGGAAGGCTCTTGTGTGGGGTTGACATTGCCAAGGGATTTAGGGAGGGAAAGGAGTTAACCACAGTGGGATATGAGTAGGGGACATCCTGCCTGCTTGGGAAAGACACAAAGGTGGTGTCTCAGCAAGAAACAGCAAAGCACCACACATAAGGAGAGCGCTCCCTACCAGGCACCCACCGGGCTTCCTGAAGTGCCCTCTGGCACCATGCTGGGACACTGAGGCCACTCTGACTGCAAGGAGAAGACCCCCATACCAAGACCCCCTCTCCACTCCCTGCAGTCTTCCACATGCTAGTGCCCCATTAGGACAGACACCCTGGGAGTGGAAAATGCCCCCCCTGAGCCTTCAGCCCCCTCTCTGCAGCATAGCACGCCCCCCCTCCCCAGGCCCTTTCTAAACTAGGACTCTTTGGCCACTTGGTTACAGTACAGGGCAAAGTAGTCCTACAGCATTCAGCTTATGGTGTCAAAACTGCCCTTTGTACTATACACCTTATTCCAGCCCCCAAATGAAACAAGGGTAGTGCACTGAAACAGTGTAAAAATGACACACTCCCACTTGTACAGGGTTTCCTGGTCCTGCTTGCAAGCTAGAGGTCGCTGTAGGCAAGTGTGTGACCTGGGGCTTCAGCCTAGCAGTGTGGTGAGTTGTGCCTCTCTGCTTTAGCACTGCTATCCAGCTCACTGGCCTAGAGTCCCTCCGGTCATGCAGTATCGGCACAACGGTAGCACCCTTCAGTCATCTGGGATTTCCCAGGGACAAAGATCTCCTTAGCCAGCTCTCTTAGGATTCTTGGCTCTGTTATTAGGGCCTCCTGGTGGCAAAGGCAGCTTACCAGCCTCACGTAATATCAATATACCATCCTGCTTCTTTCTGAACAGAAACATATTTTTGAACCCTTCCCACATTAACAGTTTTACCATGTCCATCTAGTAATGTGCTTATGCCATTGCTGGGATTTTTTTAGCTCCTATATTTTTTTAAAATGCCTTATTTTCCTAATCCCTGTCAGACCTGGATTTTTTTCCCCTGATGTCCTTAGCTTCCCTCATCAATTTTCTACATACCATAACTTCTAATTTACATTATGTCCCCTTTCTCCCTTATATCATTTCCCCCTAATTTCTAAATGTTGCTTCCACTTCAGCCCTAAACCAGAATGGATTTTTGATCTAAGTTGTCCTCTTGCTTGATTGTGGTAGCAGTTTTTTTTTGGGGGGGGGCAGGGGGGTGTCCCCTCAACTCTTCTTAAAGAATTTCCAATTTTCATTCACATTTTTGGTCTAATAACTTCTCCAAATCAATTTCACTCAATGTTTCTCATCTTTGGCAATTAACCCTCTTGAAGTACCAGGTGTCTATAGTACTGGTTGGGCTTGTCTTTTTGTATGTCAATAGTGAAATTATCAGGTCCTGATCACTGGTCCCTAGGCAACCACCACCATTCAGTTCCAAGATGTTGGGTATAAGACCTCCTGTAATCAATATAATTCAATATAATTCTATCTTTGTTAGTACCTGGAATGCTGTTTTACCATTGGCTGCATGAGATCCCCAGCATACATTCCCAAATGGAACTGCCCCATAACACCACCATTTCTGTCAACACATTAAACACCCAGCTGTAAGGAGTAACTCATGCTGTTCTCTGGTTTCATCCAGTGACCTTTAAACACACCCCTTCCTGGATTTTGTTAGTTAGCACATGAATCCACATGCATTCAAGATCCTGTGATTCTGAGTTAGCAATAAAAGCATGGATTACAGTAGCTTCAGGGGGTAGCAGAGTTAGTCTGTTACAGAAAAAAACAGCAAGCAAATGGTCTGGTAGCACTTTATAGACTAACAAAACATGTAGATGGTATCATGAGCTTTCATGGGCACAGCCCACTTCTTCAGATGACCAGAGTTATGACTAGGGGATAAGAAAACTCGAAATAAATAGGAGTGGCTTTCATGCAGAGTGCCACTGCATCAACCCACCTATTTCATCCACTGCTTATACCATGCTTAGAAAGAAAATCAGGTGGGATTGTCCTACCAGACTTCAGTAATGCCAAGAATATATTTTTTTCCTCATCACTGAACTTCTAATTCCTCTTACTTGTTGCCAAGACTCCTCACATTGGTACAGAAGCAATTGAACAAAATCTCTTTTCATGTTTTTTTGGTACATCGGTTCAACTTGCTCGTGACATCATGAGTTCGTCTTGTACAGCAGTTGCCTTGTTAGCACCCTCCCCTTTGCATTGGTGGCTTAATGCCCTTGGAGCAGCTTCAGCTAGTCTCCAGAAGAGGAAGTTTAGTCCCTGTAGTTGTGAGAGGCAAAACATCCTGTTTATACAGCCCTCTTTCCCTCTGATATGTGGCTGTGTTCCACAGAACTAAAACCTTCAGGCTCACACTGGTCCTGCAACCAAAATGTTCTGCCATCTCTCGCTAACTGGGCCCGTAGGCTCTCAGAATCGCTTGGCCTTTCCTTTTCTGCCCCCTCCCAAGGGGCCAGAGGTCTTCCATAATCGGTGTCGTTCTGTGAGATGCCATATCTTCTTCAGTAGATACAACTTCATAATCCCATCCAATGCTGTGGTTACATCTTGCATTAGGGATGTGAAGGCCTAGTCAACTATCCAATAGTCAATACAC
>JANRFK010002918.1:6528540-6538571 GCA_030068395.1 Apalone spinifera | reverse complement strand
CTCATCTGCATCCCTTTTCCGGCAAAGGGGGCCTGTGTAGACACAGCCTTTGAGTTTAACATAATATTTTATTTAAAAATGAAGCCTGGTCAACAAGCCCCCAATTGGGGCCAAACCCCCATCTCATTGCAGCATCATAACGCTCCTGCACCACCTGACCCCAAATCTGAGCCTATCATAACACTGGAACCCCCTGTCCTGAGCCTCTTATATCCCCAAACTCCTGCACCCCCACATCCTCAGTCTTCTGCCACAACACTCCTGCACCATCCACACATCAGAAATCTGTGTCCTGAGACCATCATACTCACAGCCTCCTTGCCCTGAGCCCCTCACATATCCAACCCAAACTCCTGCACACTCGCATCCACAAGCCCATGGCTTGCTCAGCACCCCAACTTTCCACCTGAGCCCAACACTCCCCAGCCTGGAGCCCCCTCCCCAAGCCAACATCCCTTTCTCCTGCATCCAAATTCCCTCCCAGAGCTTGTAATTCTCACCCCTTCCCACACCCAAATCTCTCATTCCCACCCCAGAGCCTGCATCTCCTGTCTCAACCTAGTGAGAATGTATTAGGGCTGGGGATAGCAAGTGATGGAGAGGAGGGGAACAGAGAGAATGAGGCCTCAAGGAAGGGGTGGGGAGTCTTGGGGAAGGAATGTGATTTTCATGAATCCCTCTCCCCCCTCTTTTTTCTTTTTTTGCTTGACAAACTTAGGGGTTCCTTGAAATTCTGAAAAGGGTTCCATGGCCAAATAAAATTGGGAAGCACTGCCTTACAGGGATAAACAACTGAATGAGCATAACCACACCCAGGGTTCCTTTCCCCTTCCAGCTGGCTGCATTGGAAGTAGTGATTCAGACCCTCCTTACATGTGGAACTGAATTATAACAGGATTGAGATAAGTGAAAACAATGCAGGCAACATTCGCTAGTTTTCGTGAAGTTTAAAGATCAAATACACTTACCCACTTAAAAATCACTACGATTTACACTAATACACTAGGAATTGGCCTGAATACCCTCTGACATGACCTGGCTTGCCAGCATCACAGCCCTCACGGAGGCCACAAAGGGGTCAGATATAAAACTGGGCAATATATTTCCAATGAATAGCAAATATGCCAAAAATACATTTTTTTTTTGGACACTGAAACTCATCCCAAATTCAGACTGAACTCAGCAAATCATTTTGGCTGGAAAAAAGCAGAAAATGTCTAAATGTTCTGCCATTTTAAAAATAAATATTGCAACTTTAAATTTCAAAACAGCCCTATGTTTTGAAATTCAGCTAGTTAAAAAATGGAAATGGGGGGGAGGAGGGAAGCACCCTAAATGAAAAAGAGTTTGGTTTGGTTTGAGCCTTTTTTCCAGCGGGAGTTTTTGGGTTCAAACCACAAACTTAAAAAAAAAATCAGTTATTTGCTCCATTCCAGTCACAGGTGTAGTAACTTCTGGAACTGTGACAGCTGACTTCTCTCCTCCTCTTCATGGAGAGAGTCCTGGGTTGTTGTTTTTTTCTGGCATTAATGAATGGATGGAGGTATCCCAGTCCCTTGTCTCCGTCAAGAACCCAAACTAGCTTTGATTCATTGATTAGTCCATAATCAGTCCTGTGTCCAACAGATAGGCTCTCTCTGGGTCAAAGGCCTGGTCCTAACAGGTTTTGTAGTTCGCTGGTTAGAGATGCTGATTGTTGTACTACTACAATGGTTAGGGTAGACGTAAGACACAGATAATGATGTGTTTATATCAGAACAGTCTATTCCTCTTTCCGAACAGGAATAAGATATGCTAAAATAAGACACTTTTATGCTGATGTAACTGCATCTACACTGAAACTTTATCATTTTAACTGCACAGTTGTAGTACAATTTGTGCAATGATAAAGGGTTGTGTGACCTCCTATTTTTACCACATACAAGAATTCTCATGTGGCTCAAACAGGAGAAGGCTGACACCAGGGTCCTATCCCAGCACCGGACAGTGTGAGAGTCATTCCTTTTCAGATCCTCCTCCTTGTATGGTCGTCACCATTGAGCGACTGATCTTCTTTAGGGGTTAGGATTCTGCCCAGCAGAGGGCAGCAGAGTATTTTCTTGTTTTGTTTCACTTCTGGTTAAACTGGTTTTATGATATTTTACAATTTACTGTGATGACTCTGAAAATGAGCTTTTTCCTCATTCCCAGCAGGCTGCTAACTTGAATTCATGTTCTACAGACAGAAGGGAGGACTATGCAGGAATAATGCAGAGTGTAGGCTTTATCTGCAAATTATCTGGGAACTCAATTTTCCAGATCCTTTCTCTCTTTGAGTGCAGTCACTAAAACACAATTTTGGCTTTTAGAGGGTCCTGAATCTCCTCTTTTCTTTCAACTTATTAGGAGGTTTTCTATTCATTACAGAACACATGGCTGAATTGACAAGTCTGTGGATTTTTTTTTCCTTTTCCATAGAAAACGTTTTTCACACGTTTGGCATACTAGCTATGGAAGAAAGGGAAGGGATCCAAAGGCAGGCAGATAAGGAATGGTTTTGGAGACCTGGACAGACTCAGGCTTTGTCTACACTGGCATTTGAGTGACAACGCTTTAGTCATTCACAGATGCTTAACACTCACCCACTGACCCACCTACCCAACCACCATCACCACCCCACTAAAACTTTGTCAGGGCAAGTACTGGTAGAAACAGTGCTCTCCTGCTGACAAAGCAAAACAAAAACCATGTTTAAGCTGCCTGACTTTTAATTGACATGACTGTGTTACACAGCCACGTGGCTATGCAGACATGCCCTCAGTCAGTTTAAAACAATATAGGCTGCTTAGATTACAGAGAAGACAAAGAAGAGAGAATATATCTGAAAAGTCATGCATCTCCAGAGTCAATACAGATTTACAGCTGGTTAGCAAATCACAATCTGAACCTATTTTGACTTAATTGGAGTTATTCCAGTTTTACTCCAGTGAAGCTGCTCCTTACTCTGCTAGCTTCAATGGAGTCACCAGATTTACCCCAGCATAACAGACTAGAATCTCCTACTAAAATTCAGGCATTCATAGAAAGGAGACATTTTCTATAGGTTCTGCATCAAACACATAACCATGTTCAAAAGTCCCTACACAAATGACAGATTGACACCAAAGCTTGTATTTTAGGAGTTTAAGGAAGTTACATGCCCAACTCCCAGTGAAATTCAATGGGATTTGACTCCTAACTCTCTTAGGTTCCTTTAAACATCCTTTCCCAGCCCTAATACATCTGTGTCATACATTCCATTGAGTATGCTACTGGCTTATTAATTAGTAAATACACCTGTATAGACATTTGAGAGGCAGAATTTATTGAGAGGCTGATGGTTGTTATTCATGGAAGGGTCCCATTTATGAATTGGCTATATCAGATGGTAAATCCAGGTAAATCAACAGCAACCAACAAACCTAGCTTCCTTGGCTCCTGCTAGGACTTCCTATGGGTAGATCACGGTGGTTGTTTGGGTAAATTGGAAAGTCCAGCTATACGTGGTGACCACAAACTTGTTTGGTTTTGTTCTGCTGATGCCTGAGGTGCTGTTACTGAGGCATTTAAGTCCTGCGAGGGAGTTCCCTGAAAGCATTTTCATAGGGCCTGACCTCCTCCTCTTCAGCCATCCAGTTGGACTCAGCCAGGCGAAGGCCTGCTGGCATTTCTCCACCATCTTCTTCTTCGCCTGCAAGGTGAAGTAGTTAAGGATTTCTTCTGAGGTTCGCTTCACGCTGAAAGCGCAGGACTGAAGGTAGTTCTTGGTGGCCAGTTTCCACTTCTGTGCCCGGTCCTCGGCTTGATATTTCTCAGCCTCCACCGCTAACTTCTGTATCTCCTCTCTGCTCAGTCGCCCCTTGTTGGCATCCACAACAATGGGGTTGGCATTGCCAGCAACTTTATCCAGGGCAAACACAGTCAGGATTCCATCTGCGTTAATATAGAAGGTCACCTCCACCAAGACCATGCCGCGAGGGGCAGGGGAAATGCCCTTCAAAAGGAAATGGCCAAGCAGGTGGTTCTCCGTGGCAGTAGCTTTCTCCCCCTCATAGGCTCGGATGAGTAGGTCAGGCTGGTGGTCATCGAAGGTGGTGAAGGTACGAGTTACCACTGCGGGGATGGCACTGTTGCGTCTGATCAAGGTGTGCATCTTCCCTGCACCTGTCTCAATCCCCAGAGACATGGAGCCCACATCCAGAGCAAGCAGGCCCCTGGTGACCTCGGACTTGTTTCCCATGAGGATGGCAGCTTGGACAGCTGCCCCGTAGGCGACAGCTTCATCTGGGTTGAGGCTTCTGTTCAGCTGCCGCCTGCCAAAGAAATCCTGCAGCAGCTCCTGGATCTTGGGGATGCGAGTGGAGGCACCCACCAAGACCACATCATGGATATCAGCCTGGCTCAGCTCTGCATCCTGCAGCGCCCTCTCCACAGACTTCAGGGTCCCTTGGAAGAGGTCGGCGCACAGCTCCTCAAACTGGGCTCGCGTGATGTCCGCATGGAAATCAATCTCTTTGTACAGGCAGTCCAAGTCAATACTGGCTTTGAGGTTGGAGGACAGCATGCGCTTGGCTGCCTCACAGGCCATCCTGAGCCTCCACACGGCCCTCCTGTCCTTGCTGATGTCCTCCTGATGTTTCTTTAGGAATTCGCCCATGAGGAAGCTCACCAGGCAGTTGTCAAAATCGTCCCCTCCCAGATGGGTGTCCCCGGTAGTGGCCTTCACCTCGAGGATACCTCCATTAATGGTGAGGATGGAGACGTTGAAGGTTCCTCCACCCAGGTCAAAGATCAGCACGTTGCGTTCTCCATTGCTAGGGTTCTCTAGGCAGTAAGCCAGGGCGGCAGCTGTAGTTTCACTAAGGATCCTCAGTACATTGAGGCCAGCGATCACCCCAGCATCTTTGGTGGCCTGACGCTGGGAGTCATTGAAATGGGCTGGCACGGTAACGACAGCATGAGTGATGGGGTGGCCCACATAGTCTTCAGCCATCTCCTTCAAATGACCTAGTATCATGGCAGAGATCTCCTCTGGGTAGAAAGCTTTCTCCTTTCCCTTGTAGGACACCTGCACCTGGGGCTTCCCCTCAGCTCTCACGATCTGGAAGGGCCAGAACTCCGCATCTGCCTGTATAGCAGGGTCCTCATAGGTTCGGCCAATCAAGCGCTTGGCGCTGAATATGATGTTAGGAGAGTTGAGGGCTGCCTGGTTCTTGGCCTCATCCCCCATCAACCTCCCTGTCTCAGTGAAGGCCACACAGCTGGGCATGGTGCAGATGCCCTGGTTATTGCCCATTATTTCCACCCTGCCATCTCGGAAAAGGCCCACACAGGATTTAGTAGTGCCCAAGTCAATACCAATTGCTGGGTGTTTCAGTGCAGGCTTGGGGGGATTTTTCTCCATGACATTACTCTCTGCCAAAGAGGGATTCTCTTCATAGGCTGGTAAACTCTCATAAAATTCCCTCTAGCAGGGGTTGTAACCCCTTCTTTGATTCAGCTTTCCCTCAGCAGGGTTAGTACCCTAACCAGTTCATCGGGTTCCCCTCAGCAGGGCTGGTGGTAGCCCCTTCCCCTGGGTCCCCACCCAGGCGCTCGCTGCTCTTCCTCCTGGCTGCCTCTCTTGATCAATGCCATCTGCAGCCCTTGCATACACCTTGGTGACCTCACAGCATGTCACAATACAGTTGAAGGTCTCCAGCCAATAAGAGCAGAAACTCTGGATGCAACCCTCGGCTCTGTCCACTTCACTCACCCATGGAGCGTTCTCCTGATTATCTTAACCACCATCCCGGCATGGGGGTTGGCAAATAATCATGAGGTGGGAGAGCAGGATGCTCAGGCCCCTAAATCTAACTCCATGCCTCAACAGCAAGCCAAACCTTTCCCCCAAATGTCCAGAAATAAACCTAGACTAGCCCCCAGATTGGAATGCGTAGATCGAACAATCACATCATAAAACCAAGCCCCTTCGTGGCTCAAGTTATGCATCGTGCTGGTCAATTTTGAAAGTCTTGATCTGGGGTTATAATGCTCATACTCTTGGGGAAAACAGCAGGGGATCCTTTTTACCAGACACATTCCAGTCTGGAGGTCAGCCTAGATATTTGGACAGAGTATTAGGAGGATGGAGCTTGCTCAAGTTTTTAGCCCAAGCCAGCTAATTCCATCTGTTTTCCCAAGATTTCAAATGGATTGGGTTTTCTCCTCACACTAAACTGTTGCACACCCTGCCATGCCCCACCCCAGAGGCAGCTGCACTTTTGGCTGGGGCAAGTGAACTTTGCACAGCTTTACTAACAGCTACCATGCTCCATCCCAGAGACGGCTGCATTCACACATTGGATGATTATCTCCGTGAAACATTTTTCATGACTGGCAGAAAAGCAAGTTAATTATTCCAAGTATTGGGCACAAGGAGAGTTAGAAACTGGAAGTATTTGTTCATAAAACATACTGGAACAACTGATGGAGTACTGAAGAATCCTAGAATGCGAAAGGGAACAGAAGCTGAATCAAGTTTTCTTTGGCAACTTGTTGTACTCCTTGACCTGCCAAACAATTTACTCTCCAAGCTGCTGAACATAAACTTCCAAACACAGACTCTATGGAATGGGATGCAGGCTCATTACGACACCAGTTCAAGTCTGAAGAGCCCTGCATATCCACAGATTTCCATTTCATATCTGTGGATATTGATGGATAGCAGAGCGGATACACATGCAGGGCTCTCCCACACACCCAGCCCCCAGGGGGGATGCCAGGGCAGACCCCTGCACTGCTGGCAGGGAAAGGACACAACCAGGAGCGGCCCAAGACGGGCTGCAGCAGCTGGTGCCCCAGGCAAAACGCGCGATCGGCACCCCTGCCTGCTCAGCTATCAATGGGCCATCAATGAGGTGACATCATCATCGGGCGCCACGGGCGCCCCATAACATCATCATCAGGCGGCACCCGAGGCGATGGCCAAGTCAGCCTATAGCCATGGGCCGCCCCTGGACGCATCAAGCTATGTCCTAGAACTCCCTGCAGAAGGGGCAGAGTGCGGACTCTGCCTGACCTCAACCCTCCTCCCCCTGCCTTGTGAGCACTGTCATGCGGAGCCCCAGCCCTGGATTCCTGCTGCCCCCTCCTCCTCCTCGCTCATCAGTGCTCCCCTCCAAATGGTTTGCTGTGTGGATGCAAGTAAAATCTGGATTTGATAATGAATTGAGCCTGGCAGATGCTGATCACCACTATTAAGTGGTGCTGATGAGGATGTAATAGTGGTTGATTAACCGATAACCAAAAGCTTCTAGGTTAATGCTATAGACTACACACATTTCTCCTCCCCCCCCCCCCCCCCCCCCCCCCCCGCCACTAAATTTTTACCAGGCTGGCCAGCAGCTGGGCTCAGTCCTGACTTGTGCTGGATCCGGGATTTGCGGCTCTGCATTTAAAGTGTATTAGGAGCCAGACGGGCAGGCAACCTGGCTCAGTTCCAGTTCCTTCCAGGTCTGGGAGCTCGGCCCCCTTCCCTCTGGACAGAGGCTGCTTCCAGCCCACGCTGCAGCCTCCGTATCAGAGGCGGCAGCATGGGGCAACAGGCAGCTTGGTCCATGCAAGGGGAGCTGATTTTTAAACTGGCTCCCCTCGCAGACCAGTGCCCGCCTGGCACCCCACACTGCTGCCTCTGATACAGAGGCAGCTGCATGGAGTGGCAGGGGGCTCCCCGGGAGTGAGGTCAGAGTGCACTGGCTGCCTGCCCCACCCCCAGGAACTATAGAATAGTTGACTAACCAATAAGAATTCATGAGGTTAATTGACTATTCGATTAACTGATATTTAACATCCCTAGATCAGACATGGATCTGCATTTTTGTATAGACGCAGGACTCTACCAATCTGGTGCCTGCTTAAGGCTGGCTCATGGTGGTTGATGGAAATGGATTACAGAGCCTTTCACTATTAAGTTGATATTGGTTCCAATCCAGCTCCAGGTGAGCTCTGGGGATCTCCACCATTACAAAATGTTTCATCCATCACTTGAGCCATCCATGCATCAATTTTGGCTCAAATAGTTCAGCCAACGTCAAAGCCATCCACTGAGGCAAGTTGGCCTCCCTGATCCAAAACATGCCTGCCAAATTTTGAAAGATAATAAATGAGCCTGAATATTCGACTTGGGGGAGTTATACTGAGAGACAGGGGCACTTTTGATTGTCGTGTTGATTTTCCTGCAGCAGCAGCGTGGCATCTTTGTGAACACTGCTGTTCAGCTGATCAAACATTTTTCCTTGGTGATTATAGCAGTTCTGACAGGCTTGTGTTCAAAAAAGCTTGCAAAGAATAGGACATCCCTTTCCTTAGCCAGGTTATGAGGTTTGGCAGACCTCATTCTGTACTGCCATGAAGCTTTTATACTCAAGTTTTTGTTCCATGCATCAAACCAGTTTTAGTCTTTACGTTTTTGCAAGTAGTGTCACATTCAGCAAGCTGTCCCGTATGTCTATATGAATCCCTGTTCCCTATTGGGAACCACTGTGTTTATCAGCTAGGAATTGGGGAAAAAATAATTGTCTTCAGTTTCTTCTGCCAGACCTTTAAGAGATCTTTATCCTGCCTCTTGTTCTAGACATGACACTAACTTTTCCCAGCCAAGAGTCTCCAGTGAAGCACTCATTCGCTGTAAAGCAACAAGTTTCACATCGTTCATTATTGCTCCTCCACACTGAATACCTACCTGATAATTAAACTAACCACTAAAATAGTTAAATACAGGAGGAACTCTCTAATCCACATACCCAGTTCCCACCAAATCACAACAGTTTTTCCCCATCTCTTCAGAGGCAAGATTCACCACCAGAGCATGGCAGCAAGACCCTGAAATTTCATTTTCACTATTTCCATAAAATATGCTAAAAACACTTACTGGTATTGTATAAAGTGTAATGAAATTCTTCAGCAGTTTTGGTATCCCTCTCTGGACTGGGGAGCAGTAGGAAATTATACAATTATGTGCAAACTTGAAATATGGCACACAAGACTCAAGACAAAAATATTGTGCATTTTTTGCCAGTGTGATCATAAGCCATTTTCTTGACAGATGTTACTTATAATATTTTAGATCCTTAGAGAGAAAGAATCTTTTAAAATCCAACATACATGTCAGCCTGTTTTTTACATTTCTGTCAGGGAGGGCAATGAAAATCAATTACATCATTTTCACTTTCACATTATTAAGCGGTGCCTTTTTTAGAAACATTTTAATTGGTTTTTCAGCTTTATGAAAGCTTTCTTTTGGGGGAAAAAAAAGTGTTTGGGCCATATTTAAATTCATAGCATACAGTCTACATCAATCAAGATGGCAGTTTCTTGCTGGTTAATTTTTCTTATTACAAACACTGTAATGATTTATCCTTCTATTGTTCCAGTAATGACAATTTCTAAGCCTTACAATAGTAGAAATATGGCCTGATTCCCCAACAACCGAGGAAGCTACACCCTGAACGGCAGTGCCAACTTTTAATAGACAGCGCAAGCTGCAATTTGAAATGCTGGTCTTTACCCAGATTTGACACCAGTAGCAAAGTGCAGCCTGCTTTGTCTCTGTTTCAAGCTAGCAGATATGCACCTACACTGGAAGCTGGCCCTCAACTGCTAGAATTCCCACAAGAAAAGCTAAAGTCTCCGGGGTTTTCAAACACAGAATCCTGTCTCCCTCTCTCACTTCTCTCTCTGACCTACTTTTCTTCAGCTGCTAATGCACCTACACCATCAACTTCCTCTGTCCCTCATTGCCACTGGCTCTCACACAGCTCTCCCATCACATCTGCTCCCTCTCCAGTGCTCTTGCGTGTCTCCTCAACCCATCTACCCCAATTCCACCTCTTCCTTCCTTCTCTCGACCTCCCGTGTCCCCTGCCTCTTCCTTCGCCCCCCCACCCCCCTTGTCCCCTGCCTCTTCCTTCGCCCCTCCACCCCCCTTGTCCCCTGCCTCTTCCTTTGCCCCTCCACCCCCCTTGTCCCCTGCC
>JANRFK010002918.1:6503175-6519017 GCA_030068395.1 Apalone spinifera | reverse complement strand
GGGGAAGCTATCTTTGTAATGGGTAAGATAATTAGCGTCTTTATTCAAACTTGATGTACAAACTCCAATGTACATAGCTGACGTCTCAGACACTTCCTCAAAGGATCAATGCCCACAAAACAGATATCAGACAGGATCACAAAGAAAAAACAGTTTCTTGCCATTTCAACCACAAAGGACATTGTCTCAACGACTTGATTACCTGCATCCTGCTTCAAAGACCTTTTGAGACTTCATTTGAAAGAGAATCCTCTGAACTGTCATTCATGCTTAAATTCAACACTTTACACTCAAGTTTGAATAAAGACGCTAATTATCTTACCCATTACAAAGATAGCTTCCCCAATTATCATCTCTAATATCGTTAGCTCACATTTACCTCCCCCCCCTTCCATCCCTCTTCTGTTCTGAAATTTGATTTGTCCTTTTCATATGTGTTCATTTTTTAAAATTGTATCCTTTGGTATATATGGTTGTGACAATTTTCTTCCACTATTTGATCTGAGGAAGTGGGTCTGGCCCACGAAAGCTCATCACTTATTAAACCATCTTGTTAGTCTTTAAAGGGCTACATAGTCCTGTTTTTTGTTTCAACTACACCAGACTAACACGGCTACATTTCTAGGAATAATTAAAAAAGGGATAGAGAATAAGACAGAGAATATCTTATTGCATCTATATAAAATGATGATGCACCCACATTTTGAATACTGTGTACAGATATGGTTGCCTCCTCTCAAAAAAGATATATTGGCATTGGAAAATGTTCAGAAAAGGGCAACAAAATGATTAGGGGTTTGAAACGGTTCCCATATGAAGAGAGATTAAAAAGACTTGGACTTTTCAGATTAGAAAAAGGAAACTAAGTGGGCATATGATAGAGGTCTATAAATTCATGATGGGGTGTGGAAAAAGTGAGTAAGGAAAAGTTCTTGTTCCCATAATGTAAGAACTAGTGGTCATCAAATGAAATTAATAGGTTTAAAACAAACAAAAGGAAATTTTTTTCACACAGTGCACAGTCAACCTGTGGAACTCCTTGCCAGAGGATGTTGTGAAGACTAGGACTTTAACAGGGCTCAAAAAAAAGCTAGATAAATTCTTGGAGGTTAGGTCCATCAGTGGCTATTAGCCAGGATGGGTAGGAATGGTGTCCTTAGGCTCTGTTTCTCTGGAAATGGATGACAGGATCATGAAATGATTGCCTGTTGTGTTCCCTCCCTCTGGGGTATCTGACATTGGCCACTATTGGCAGACAGGATACTGGGCTAGATGGACCTTTGGTCTGACCCAATGTGACCGTTTTTGTGTTCTTATTTCATAGTTGGGAGAAAATGTCTCAGTTATCTGTAGTATGATGTGAATGTTGACCTTGATTGTGTCTCTGGAAACATTATTACTAAAGTCAGGTAGGTTTACAAACAACTGAAACATCATCCCTGAGAAAAGGATGGGTCATAAGAAAAGAACAACACCCCCAAGATTTGGTTTTCTCTAAGGTGTGGGTATCATTGTTTCAGTTTGCGTATGTCATGGGCAGATTGTAGTTCGACTTCTTAAGATGCCCTTTAAAAAATGCTTTATTTTTTGTAATTTAATTTTATTTCTAACTAGAAGACTCACCCGGCATTGTCCAGGACTGGCCTTGGGTGGAGGTAGCTATGCAGACCACCTGCTGGCTGCTCCCTGGAGGGAGAGGGTACCAAGCAGGCTGCCCACCAGCTGCTCCCTGGGAGTGGCCCAGGGCAGAGGGGGCTGTGCAGACTGCCTGTTGTCTGCTCCCTGGGGCTTGGAGCGTTTGCTGCCCCCCATGGTCATTTGTCAGTATAACTGTTCCCTGTGCTTGCTGCCCCCCTGTGGTCATTCATGAGTATAATTGTTCCTACTGTAGCACCCTTCCTTTTCTGTTTGATGCAAACAGTCGCATTTCATGCACATCCCATTATCCTGGCACAACCAAACCCTGACCTTTCTTTAAAGTTATGGTAAGAGGAAGCTGCATACCAAATTTGATGGTTCTAGCTCTGACCGTTTAGGAGCAGTTCTTGAACAAACTCACTTTCAGATGGACAGACAAGCGCACAAACTCTCTCAAATATTGAGTAGATTTTTCAGCTAACTTTGTAGCTTCCACTCCTAAATTGAAGTTAGGGTTTGAGATTCACTCAAGACAGAGAAAAGAAACTCTTCTCTTATTGACGTGACTTTAAAAAAGTACCTTCTGGGGTTTTTTTCACCTTGAGGTAATTGGAGAGAGACATGTTACTGCAGTTGGACCTCCAAGTACCTGATTATGCTCATGGGTCAGTTCATGCACCTGTATAATTCATATTCTCTCTCTCTCTCACTCACACACACTCACTCTCACACACACTCACTCTCTCTCTCTCTCTCTCTCTCTCTCTCTCTCACACACACACACACACACACACACACACACACACACACACACACACACACACACACACACACACACACACTCTGTTTCTCGAGGCCTCCATTCCTACTTGTGACCTGCTTATATTTCTTAATGATGCAATAGGGTGAGTCTTAAATTCTCTATCCTTTTAATTCTCTGTTGTGGGCAGTAGATAGGTCTTTCTTCCAGTCTTGGCTTCTGCTAGTACTTTTGCTCATGAGCAAGCCAGGGAGTGAAAAATTTCCTGACTGGGTGGCCCTAAGAAGTCTGTGATCTCCTGGCAATGTTTATTATCTTGGAATTCAGCAGGAGGATTCAGGGAACAATCTTGGAAATGTTGGTTAGCTTCAGTATTGTCTAGTAGCATTACCAACTCTTAACAGCCCAGTAAGCAGTGGAATTGGGCGTTTAGGGGTAAATTAGAGCTAAGTAACAGCACAGAACACTGAGAACTAGGACTGGTGGCTGTAAACAAACATTATGAGACCCTAGGAAACTTGGCCACACGATAAAAAGTGGACATCCAGTTAACTAAAATCATTCCAGATGGTGGACGTTTTCAGACCAGGGAGTTCTGGACTAGAGAGGTTCAACCTGTACCTGTCTTTAAAAAGAAGAACAAAGAGGACCCAAGGAATTCTAGATTGGTCAGCCTAACTTCAGTATCTGAAAAGATACCTCGACAAATTATTAAACAACTTATTTGCAAGCACCTAATTGATAATAGATTGATAAGGAGTAGCCAGCATGGATTTGTCAAGAACAAATCAACCAAATCTCCTTTGACAGAGTTACTTGCCTAGTGTATGGGGGGAGTCTTTTGGCACTGTCCCATGTGACATTATCACATACAAACTAGAGAAATGTGGTTTGATGTAATTGCTAGAAAGTGGGTGCACAGTTGTTTGAAAGGCTGAACTCAAAGAGTAGTTATTAGTGAGTGGTTTGCTATCAAACTGATAGGACATATTAGTAGGGTCCTGCAAAGGTCAGTCCTGGGTCTGGTACAGGTGATCCCCCGCACTTACGACCTAATTGGTCCCCGGAGAACCGTCGTAAGTCGAACTGTTGTAAGTCAAACCCTTATTTCCCATAGGTGCAATGTTATAAATGGCAGTTCCATTCCTGGAAATCCATTTCATACCCTAAAAATACCAAAATTGACTACGGAAATGGAGGAAAACTAAATTAAATAGTTCAAATAATGCACAAAAATAACTAAAAAGTGAAGACAGATGTGGTGGAGACACTGTTCAAGCAGCAGCTGCAGACTGGCGAGTCTGACTGACTTTGTATGTTTCCTGTTTTGGGATGATTCGTAGAGTCTGCATCATTCATTGTCATAAATGCGAGCTGCAGATTTAAATTGGGGGGTTTTAGGAGCTATCTCACATGAAAAAAATGGTTGTAAATGTGGGGGGTTGTAAGTCAGGGGTCACCTGTACTAATCAATATTTTCATTCATGACTTGGATAATGGAGTGGAGATTATAGTTCTATAATTTGCAGATGATACCAAGCTGGGAGAGGGTGTAAGCACTCTGGAGGAGAGGATGAGAATTCAAAATGACTGAATGAGAATTAGTCTGAAATCAACAAGATAAAATTCCATAAAGGATGAGTGCAAAGCACTACACTGAGGAAGAAAAAATTAAATATGGACTAACTGGGGCAGTGGTAGAACTGCTGAAAAGGGTTAACCGGTTATCGCGAATCGCAAACTGAATGAGTCAACACTGTGATGCAGCTGTGAACAATCATTCAGGGGTATACTAACAGGAGTGTTGGATGTAAGGCAAGGGAGGTAATTATGCCACTCTTCTCAGCACTGGGGAGACCTCCGTTGGTCACTGTGTCCACTTCTAAACGCCACACTTTAGGAAAGATGTGGACAAGTTGGAGAGAGTCCAGAGAAAAGCAACAAACACGATGAAAAGGTTAGAAAACTTGACAAAGGAAAGGTTAAAAAACAGTCTTCAAACATACTATGGGCTGCTATAAAATAGGGATGTAATAGTGTAGTCGATTAACTGATTAACCGATAAGCAAAAGCAAATAGACTACACATATTTCCCCCCTGCCCGCCAGTAAATTTTTAGCAGGCTGGCCAGCAGCCTGGCTCAGTCTGGATTTATGACGGGTCTGGGACCTACCCCGGCGGCAGCTCTGTATGTAAAGTTCCAGCTCGTGCTGTGTCCTGTGAGGGGAGCTGTGTTTTAAACTGGCTCCCCTTGCGGACCAGCTCTCAACTGACACCCCACACTGATATAGAGGCAGCAGCGCAGAGTGGTAGGGGGCTCCTCTGGAGTGGGGCCAGAGTGCACTGGCTGCTGGCCCCACCCCTAAGGATTATAGACTAGTCAGCTAATCAATAAGAATTCATGAGGTTACTCAACTATTCAATTAACAAATATTTAATATCCCTACTATAAAAAAAGATACTGATTTCCGGGTCCATTGAAGTTAGGACAGGAAGCAATGGATTCAATCCACTGCAAGGAAGATTTAAGTTAGATCGGGGTGGGCAATAATTTTTGAAGGGGGACCACCCTGGAAGGGGTAGGACCTCGGGCGGAAGGGGTGGGCCTTTATACAGCCAGAGTTGAAAGGGCTCGCGGCTCCCAGGCAACAGGTTAGCAGCAGGGCTGGGAGTCGCGAGCCCTTTCAACTGCTTCTTTCAATAGCCTCGGGAAAGGCGTGAGCTCTTTAAATAGCAGGAGTTGAAAGATCTCACGCCTCCCTGGGGACTCCTAGGTAATGCCTTAGGGGGCAGGGCCGGGGGCTGCCATGGGCAGGATGAAAGAGCTAGGCAGGCCAGATTCAGCCTGCTGACAGCTTCTTACCCAGTCTTGGGTTAGCTATTGTGGCAGGGGTAGAGGGGGAGAAATTCTCAGAATAGTTAAGCACTAGCGAAGTAAAATCCAGTTTAATCAGTTAACTGGTTAAACATTACGGTTAAAGAGGATCCCATGGCAGGAGGGGAGGGGTGTTCCTCCAGCCCAGCCACACCCACCACACTGTGGGCTGCTCTGGCTAGGCTGGGCCCCCTGCGGGCAGGGGCTGCTCTAGCCAGACCAGGTCCACCTCAGCCTGTCTGAGGGTGATGCTTTCCAATTAACTGGTGACATCACTATTAAGTACTGGAATAGGTTTCTAAAGGAGGTTGTGGAATCCCTGACATTGGTGGTGTTTAGGACCAGGTTGGACCTTTTAGGGATGGTTTGTTTCCTTGAGCCTGCCTCAGAACAGGGGGCTGCACTTGATGGTGTCTCAAGGCCCTTTCCAGCCCTGCCTTTCTATAATTCTGGGAGCACCCTGTAGCCAAGGAATGGAATACAATAGGCAAGGGCTTACTTGTAATCAGTTCAGTAAAGAAACTTGGCTTGCCCTGCACCGAGAGTCTTAGTTTTTGTTCTCTTCTGCTCCCTCTCTCCCCCCATGCATCTGTGTGGTGTGTGGTAACCTAAAGCTCTTATCCAGAGAGTGGAGGTCCTAAGAGTTACATTACTGAATTGTCACATATAAAAGTGCCAGAAGCTGCTTTGATTCCCTCACTGCAGTCTGGTACCTGCAGAGCAGTAATGCGTTACGACATAATAGGATGCAGGCTCTTATGTGGGATGGCTGCCTGCAATAGTCGATAGGTTTAATAACAAAAAGTCTCTTCTACTGCATGTGCAAGAGCCATGTCTACACTCAGCAACGGCAATTGTGCTGCAGCACGTTTCAATTAAAACTGTGCTCAGTATAGTCAAAGACTGGCCAATCCATGTGTAACGTGGGTTCCACGTCAGGATTAACCCCAACCAGCTGACTTGCAGGTAAATACCTCTTCTTGTTAAATGCTTGATATAAACAACATGCAAAAACAAGGAGGTATCCTGGGGCATCTTAGAGATTAACAGGTTTATTAGGGCATAAGCTTTTGTGGGTAAAACCCACTTAATCAGATTTGTCCAATTCATCTGATGAAGTTGGTTTTACCCATGAAAGCTTAAGCGCTAATAAATCTTAGTCTGTAAGGTGCCACAGGACTCCTTGTTGTTTTTGCAGATGTATCAAAGTGGCTACCCCTCTGAGACATTTAACACCATGTTCTATAACAACAAAACTCTTTAATGCAGATACACTCCCACAGTCCTGCAGTATTAAGCTTCTCTTTCCTTCTTTCCCATCCCTGCAAGACTGCCTTGTAACTTTTATGACTTACACTAACTCCAGTCACTGAATTTCTTCCCTTGGACTCCCAGGAGTGACCTTTTCCCTCCCCCCACATAAGGGAGGAAAATTCTTTCTCCATCAAATCCCTGAGACCCTGTCCCATGGTTCAAACTATGTCCAATTAGATTCTGTCTTTTCAAAGTACTGCAGCAACTCCCTTGGAAAGCAGGCAGCAGATATTCTTGTTCCCATTTTATGAATGGGGAAACCGATGCACAGGTGATGTGACTTGTCCCAGGCCACAGAGAGTGAGTCGGTAGCAGTTATGGTTATCTTTACAATCTGATCCTTTGCTTTCAGTGTGCTAGGCCACACTGCATTTGCCTTAGACTCTACCACTAGCAGGGCTGAATTCACAGTCCAGACACAGGGTCCAGGCTGCATTGTTTGTTTATTAATTTTCAAATAACATATGCGGCTATAGCATATAGTATTGGAAACTCTGTTTCTTAGCACCGAGGGGTATTGTAACGGCTGACTAAACAGTGGTGGCTAGGAGCATACTTCAGGCAGGCGCCTTCTCTTTATTTTGTGTTTATACAATGCCTAGTACAAGGAGGGGCGGTTGATCCAGGACCGGGGCTCTTAGGCATTATTGCAATATGCTCAATAATAAATTTAGCGGCACAGAACGTTGGTACTTCCCAGGAAACATCCTGCTTTACCGCAAAGGGCAGTGTGTGTGCCTTACCAAACAAGCCATCAGCCAGGCAGCTAGATTCATAGTGTCTAACGTGTGAGTGGTATCTCAAAAGGACTATATATCTTTCCTTCACTCCTCCTTTCATCCTGAGTAGCCTTTTTCTCCTTTGATGTGGTAATGAAGCTTTTTCCCAAATTATTGTGCCATGGCTGGAATCAAAATATGAAAAGACCAATGTTCCTTTTCCTGTTCCCCTCTTTCCCCCATAACTTTGGCTGTCACCTGGGTGTCCTCTTTCTATTGTTTGTTTGCGTTAGAGATTGAATTGGTTTCTTTTCCTGTTCCGTTGTTTACCAGCTCCCTGATTTGCATTTAGTGAAAGGTTTTCTCTCCCCTTCTGTTGACTCCCTCGGACCTAAAGAGGGTTCATAGGTGATTGCATAAAGTTTCATTAACTCATTGCTTTTTCCCACATCTTCGTTTGAAAATGGATTGTGGCTACCGTTACTTGCATGGAAACTGACAGTGGCTAATGGGTGAAAACCTCCCTAACAGTCCCCAATCATCTCTTACTGTACATTTTAAACTTGTCACCGATACAAATCAGAATTACATATCTCTGAATTCCCGTGGTGTCTGGTTACTAGGTCGTAGATATCTCATGTCGCCTTTGAATAGAAGAAGTTATTCAGCTGCAGCTTTCTGCTAAACCTCCTCGTTCCTGATGTCATCTGTGAAAGGGCTTCCATGCGCCGGTGAGCAAAAGGAGATGTGATGAGGTCCTTTCCCTTCTGTCTCTTCCAGCTTTTCTCCAGACCTTGCCCTGGACTCCCCCGGCACCGACCACTTCGTTATTATCGCCCAGCTGAAGGAAGAAGTGGCCACTCTGAAAAAGATGCTGCACCAGAAGGATCAGATGATCTTGGAGAAAGAGAAGAAGGTACAGCTCTGGGCCCTTCCTCACACAAACTGCAGAGGGGATTATGAACAGCTTACTGAAAGGCCCTTCCTTGCATGCTTGCGCAGTGTCTGTCTTGTTAGCTTTGTGAGTTACAATCAGGTGGGTGATATCTGCAAGCTGGGTTCAAGGGACCAGCACTGTGGCAGGAAGGAAGGTGGCTTTCTGGCTGTTTGGAGGTGTAGGGGCCAGGACTGCAGAGAGGATCAAATTCTTACCATCCACTGCCACGAAATGAACATTGCCCCTTTTTCCTTTGCCTTGTACTCCCGGTACGTCCAGTCTTCTTGGCTGCCAGTTCCTGATCATTGCTGCAAGCCATGAAATGACAGTAGGCAGGTAGGTCGCATACGGAGTTGTGTCCAAGAAAGCCCAGAGCAGCAATGTGTGCACAGGAGGAGCTGGCAGTGCTCAAACAAGGCTCCACTCCAACTTGTGGCACCCTCTGCTGTGGCGTTCCTGGGCCCCAGGCAGCTCTGCTGATAGACCTCTGCCCTGGCTGCTTTCACAGTCCTTTAAAATCCTTGGGCCTGCAGCTGGACAGTAAATGTTCTGAACTCCTTGTGGCCTGCAGGATCTGGGTTACCCCAGATGGTGCCATTTTCTGGATCTGTCCCTTCCTCCAAGCTGGCTTCCACAGAGACACTTTCTAGGCCAGGATATCCATTGGGGGCAAAGGATTCTGGGGGTGTCCCTTTTCTCCTCACTCCCCTAAGCTGCTTGCTTCTCAATTAGATCACGGAGCTAAAGGCCGATCTGCAGTACCAAGAATCCCAGATGAGGGCCAAAATGAACCAAATGGAGAAGACGCATAAGGAAGTGATGGAGCAATTACAGGTGACGTCATTTCTGTTCTAATTTGCTGCACTGTGGTCTTTGCAGGAGTGACTGAAAACTAGAGCGGAATACTTCCCAGGCTTCCGCCTTCTCCGCTCTGCTAATGCCTCTCAATCCTGACCTGAAGCACTGCCTGTAGACTAGGACGTGGCCCCCACTGACATGCACCTGAAACTTTATAACCCCCTTGCTGGTTTCTCTCTGAGCTCGCTTTCATTGTATTGTCTGGTACAGATGTAGCCTAGTAAACTGGATGGGACCGAAACACATTTTACTTTTTACTAGTGTCAAGTTGCACCACCAAGCTCTTGATTTATTTGTTCAGTAGCCAAGAAGAACAAAGGGTAACAAAAAAAAGATAAGAGTTGGTTTTGTTTTTCATTTTGTTTTGTTTTGGTTTTTTGGGTTGGACTAAATAGGACTTCTGCTATCATTGTAAAGAAGTCTATAAGCGTATAGGAAATGTCTGTTTTTGGTCAGGCCATGAAAACAGAGACTATTGGCGGGGTGAATTCTGGTCTGCAGAAGAAAGAAGGTCAATAGGCAATTGGTTAAAAGAAAGAATTCATATATAGGGTGCAAAGTTCATCTTCTTTAATTACTCTGGCTGGCGTTTACAATCACCCAAAGCTCTAGCAACGAGGAAAAAAACAAAGGTGCAGATAAGACAGAGAAGAAAATGTTCTTTCCCCATCACCACACACCCAAGTTAATTATTAGGGTAGGGACTGTTTTTTTGTGGATTACACTTGCTGTCAGAAATCTATCAGTGCTTGTGAGTTCCTCTCCACTATGCAACTTCTTAAGTTGTCTGAGACTGTCCCAGGCTTTGAGTACAGTTCTGTGGTATATGGTATTGTCATGTTAGGGATTGGAGTTGAGACTCCTTTTAGAACTGAAAAATTAGAGGACTCTGGATGGCTTGTGGGGCTGGTAGCAGAAGTCAGAGCCCTTGATCTCTTATGTTGCCTACTTGAATCTTCCTAGGTGTCCCAAAATTGTTCCCCTGTGCAGGGTGTTAGGTGGCCTGTGTAGAATGAGTTGACATTCTCATTCCAGTTCCCAGTAGGCCAAATGTTCATTCTACATGTTTGTTGCCCCTGACTGCTTGCCTTTGTTGGCAGACTCAGCTGAGCGGCCAAGAGGAACTGAGGTCCCTTTTGTTTTTTGATTCCAGCCCTCCACATTAGGTCAGAAGTACATCTGTCTGGCACCATGTGGGGAAGCTGGCACTGCCGCAGCCTGTGCGGTACCTGCTCTGTGGCTGGAGAGAGGACTTCAGTCTCCAAAGCTGTCAGTCCAACACTTTTCAATAGCACCAAACTTGCCCGATTTTAAAATAAAAGAAGAATCAAATAACTGAACTGGCTTGCTTTGGCACACCAGTCATTCCTGGGTGGAGCATTGTGTGGTTTTTTAATACTGAGCTCTAAATGAGACAGTCCAGAACCTGGTCTTCTTGTAATACTTCAGGTAGCATTGGCAGAGGCAAGTTCAGATTGTGGCAGTGTATTGCAGGTACCTTGAAGTGTTCAGAAGAATCATTCTGTTTTTTAAAAAAATCCTCTTTAATGTCCTGGTTTTTGGAGGCAGGGAGTGGGAGGGGCATGTTCAGGTTTGAGTGAGTGCCTCTATTCTTAAAACCTGCAGGAGGCAGAGGCAATTCCTTTCTGCTCTAGTGCTGCCTATGTGAAGTGTTGATTCCTTTTTTGTGATCCATCTGCCCAGCTGGAGACTTGGCTCCCTCACAGGGGTTCTCCACCAGAGCACCTCGCATGCCCACTCAAGGCAGTTTGGAAACTGAGCCAGAGCAACCATGTCTGACTTTGCACATTAGCTTGTGCTGTACCAACAACATAATCAGAAGGCCAAAGGGTGTGGAGAGAGATGGTTCCGAGGGGTTGTGATAAGACACAGAGCCTTTCACTTCTAGTTGCCTTGTTTGAATCCAGTCTCAGAGAGAAGTGACTGAAAGTTGTTGGGTGATTGAAGAGCTATCATCTATCTCCTCACGTGTTCACTGAGGCCTGGCTTTGTATCACAGAACTTGCTGTTGCAACGGTGCTTCTTGGTAACATTGGCAAAGCGTGTCACAGGCCGGTAGTTCTGATCTAGCCACTCGCCCCTAGAGCTGGTCCGTGGAAGAGGATTGGGGGTTCAATGTGGAGGGAGCTTTCACTGCCCCTACTCACCCTGCACCTTGTTCTGTGAACTTTGGTCTCCGAACCGTTAATTCAGCACTTGTCACAACCAAAAAACGAAAGGAGATGGGGGAAGCAAAGGGACGCTTCCCAGGCGACTCCCCATGGAATTGAAAGGCTCCCTCCTTATTTTGTCTAATGAAAAACCTCTTACTCGGTTGTGCCTCATGATGGAAGCTGATTGTCAGCAGCAGTTGGGAAGGAATTCCTCCCTCCTCCCATTTAGATTGGTCAGGCACACAGGCTTTTGCTTGCCTCTCTAGCTTCGGGTGCTGCCAGCTGGTGGCAATGGAATACCGGACTTGCTGGAGTGATCGAGTACAACAACTTTTCCATTGCTTTTGGTCTGCATCCAGGAAGCCAGCCGTGCCTGCCCAGGCAGTTCTTGAATAACAATGATCCATGCCATTAAAATACCCGTTTTCACTGTGTTTCCAGGCCAAGAACAGAGAACTCCTGAAGCAAGCAGCTGCCCTATCCAAGGGCAAAAAGCCTGAGAAGTCAGGAGCAATAACCTCCCCTTAAAACAAAAACAAACTGGGAGCTTCCCCTGCATTAACCAAGGAGGCCTGTCTGTTCGGCTGGAATCCAAAACCTCAGTTTTGTTGTTATCCGATTGCTATCGACTCGATGGAAACGCCTGGTGTGTGTTGCCTTTCGACAGCATGTTTGAGTGTGTCTGGTTTCAATATCTGTTGAAAACTGTTTTCTAGAATAGTGATCCACGGGGACCTGTTCCCCCATGCATCTTGCTGGCTGCCATGCCGGGCCAATGGTCTCCAGAAGATACCTGTTTGGAAAACAGGTATTACCACTGCCACTTCGTACATTAGAAACGAGGGCTCCTGTTGTATTGGACACCCCTCTCTGCAGCGGAAAATCTGCTGGTCTCAGGCACAATCCGTTGTTGGCTGTTTTTCAGGCTTGCCAACAGTTTTGGGGCATGATGAGAGCTTTATTTTTGTTCCTTCTTTCAAGGGAAGCCCTTGAATAGCCTTCCCTAGTGGGAGGGACAAGAGCAGAAGGGGGCACACTGATCTGCCTGGCATGGTTAAGCTATCTTTCCAAAATCCAAGCTATATATTTATCTTGGGTTTTTAAATTAGAGGGTTGACAAACCTAACTGCCTGTTTTGATAGCTTTGGGTTTGAGGGTTTTGCAGAATAATTTCATATACCATCTGGTGGCCCTGTGGAGCTCTGGTCACCAGTAAACATTGGCTTTTCAGTTTATGCTAATAGTGGCTTGGGTCTAAACTAACTTCTCTGGCGCTGCTTTCTGCAGTAAAGGCAGACTGAGAGCTGGAGGCTGTATTAGACTCCCTCACCTTCTCTCAGTCCCAAATCAAGTTCCCCCTCTTCCATCTCTTCCTCTCCACCCTACCTCACATTTTATATACCTCCCCTCCTGGCTTAGATGTAGGATGAGGCAAGTTACAAGAAGTGAGTTCTGTCAGGTCAGTAGTGACACAAAGTAGGAAGTGTTTCTTGGGTGCTGGGCGGAGAAGCCCCCAACCCCTATTCCCAACAAAAGCCAGCAGGGTAAAAGGCTAAGAAGGTTCTTTGCTTTTCTGAAACAGTCTGACTTCAGAGACAGAGAAACCATAAACAGTTCCAACAAGGTCAGATGGAATGTGTGCTCCCAACCCACCCTCATTAGAGGAGAGCTGAGCAAAGCAGCTTCTGAGCCCAGCCCTCAGGGCATTTCTGAAAGGGTGATAAAAAGAACTCTGCTATCTGGGGGAAATGTGCGGATGGGCTCTCCCCAGCAGCTTCCAAGCCCAGTTACTCCATGGAATCTCAGTGGCCAGCCCTATGCACAGAAGGTGAAGAGAGAGCTCAAGGGTTGGAGAGGAGTAGAGGAAAGAAACCACCCTATTGTGGGCAGGCACCAAACAGAAAGAGTTGAAGGCCGACTCTTTGAGACAACGCCAGCGGCTCTAGCTGAGTTTTTATAAATCTTTTTTAGTAGAGAGTGGCGACTTTTTTTTTTATTATTAAAATGAATTTATTCAATGGCACTTTTTGGACATTAGCTTTGAGCGTGGACGAGCACACTTGAAGTGTCAGATACTGTTGTGTGTTTTTGTTTTTAAAAAGATTTTAGGATGCTAAGAAATCATTGCACTTGGCCAGAGTGTGACAACTGGGGAAAAAAAACACCTAATTTTATACTTCACATATTTTTAGAGAGTCTGAAACGCATTAATAGGGTTTTTTAAATGGGGGCTTTCCTTCTTAGTTTCCCTCAGGACACAGAAGTAACAGTAGAGGGAGAAGGACCTTGTATATACAATGTTGTTGTTTTTTTAATTGTGACACATTGATCATGCGACTGAGTAGTTGATGGTTTGTAGTAATAACGTTTCTTTGTATGTTTGTAATAATGGAGATTTTAAAGGGATGCTTTGATTTGTACAAAACTCTGACAAACGTTTAAAGTGTTTTAAAAAAATCCTCTTGATTTGTGTGATATTTTCTGTTTGCCGTTTTTGGAGCCGAGTGTGTAAAAGGCATCTTAGTTCTCAACTGGAACCAATTTTTCTGCTTATCCTGGCTGTGTATTTGAAGCACAGTGGTCTAGCAATGCTAATTTTGGGTGTGTTGTGCATGAAGAATTGAAAAGCATTTTCTTTCAGTCAGCTTTCTTGTACTTTTTGGTTCTGTCTCTTTTAAATTCCCATAGTCAAGATTGTTACAAGAATCACTGTTACCCAGTTATGTCCACACACTTAAACATTTATGCTAGAGGTGCCAGAGAAGAAGAACCTCATTCATTTGACTTCTCCAACCAGAATTCCTTCATGAACCAAAACTAAGCAGGGAACTATACTGACTTGACAAGTTACGACTAAGGGATAGATTTTTCAAGGTACAAGGGCAGATGCTTAACAGCCATTTGTACCTCTCCCTCTAGATTATTTGTTAGTAGCTCTGGTTGAAAAAAAGGGGGTTTGGGCAAGAGACATTCCAATTTGACAAAATTTAGTCTGACAACTGAACATTTTCAGTTTGGACATGCTGTCATAGAGCCTCATACGAGATGTGTGGGTGTCTCATGTGTGTATTCTCCTCTATTGATTGGACTTTCATGAGGGACCCTGCTGAGCCTTTAGGCCTTGTCTACAGTACTGCAGCAGTCATCCTAAGTTATGCAACTTCAGATACATGTAAAAATGAGGAGTCCTGTGGCACTTCAGAGACTAACAGATTTATTAGGGCTTTCATGAGTAAAACCCACTTCATCAGATGAATTGGAGTAGAGTTTACTGTGTGTGTGTACGTACGTACATATGTACGTACGTACACACAGGGCTCGCCAAGAGCCCTGCTCACCAGCTGCACGATTACCGCGCTGCGCGGCTGTGCCGGCTTGCTCACCATGGGCGAGTAGATTACACTAATTGTCAAGCCCTGTGTGTGTGTGTGTGTGTGTGTGTGTGTGTGTGTGTGTATATAAAAAATATGTGTGTATAATAAATAAATAAATAAATATAAATATAAATATATATATATATATATATATATATATATATATATATATATATATATATATAAATAAAATACAAAAGAAAGAGGGAACTTGTGTAAATGAGGCTATTCAAGTCAGAGTGGAAGTGACTCATTCACGGCAGTTGATGTGGAAATGTAGATATTAGAAGAGGGGAAATTTGCCTTTGTAATGTGTTAACCAGTTAAGATCCTTATTTAATCCTGAATTGATAGTATTGAATTTGTAAATAATTCCATTTCAGCTATCTCCCTTTGTAATCAAGTTTTGAAATTCTTTTGTAGAAGGATGGTTACTTTTCAATCCAGTACTGAATGTCCAGGGAGGTTAAAATGTTCCCTTGCAGGTGTATTACTGTTCCTGATGTCTGATTTGTGTCCATTTTATCCTTTGGTGTAAAGACTGTCCAGTCTGGCCAATGTACATGGCAGATTGGCATGGCACTTGCCATGGGCATTGCTGGCACTTGATCGCATAGATCACATCAGTGCGTGTGGATGAGCCTCTGATGGTCCTGTGATGGTGTCCCTTGTATAGATCTGAGGACAGAGTTGGCAACAAAGTTTGTTGCAGGAAAAGGTTCCTGGGTAAGTGTTCCTGTGGTGTGGTGTGTGGCTGCTGGTATTTGCTTTCGGTTGGGGGGCTGTGTGTAGGCGAGGATTTGCCTGTCCCCCAAGGCCTGTGAGAGATAGGTGTTAGATTGTCAGTGATGTGCTGGAGCGGTTGTAGTCGGGGGTTATAGGTGATAACCAGTGTTGTTCTGTTATTTACCTTTTGGGGCCTGACCTGAAGTAGGTGACTCGTCTGGCTCTGTCAGTCGGTTTCAGCTGTTCCCCAGGTGGGTATTTAAGTTTTAAGGATGCCTGACAAAGATCTTGTAGGTGTTTGTCTCTGTCTGAATGATTGGAGCAGGTTCGGTTGTATCTTAGGGCTTGGCTGTAGACAGTGGATCATGTGATGTGTATTGGATGGAAGCTAGAGTAGGGGTGGGCAATAATTTTTTGGTGGGGGCCACTTTGAAAATTTTTGAAGTGGCCCCGGGCTGCTCTGGAAG